>CM033038.1:685000-700000 GCA_019207045.1 Branchiostoma floridae x Branchiostoma belcheri | reverse complement strand
AAAGCTTAGTAGCGCCTACAGCTAGATGTTCAGTGTACTCTAACCAGCTGCATTACCAAAGTGATTAGTGTTTAATTTATCCCTAGAACTATCATAGAGTGGAAGGCATTGTTTAACTACACACCATGCACGTTAAAGAACCCCCACACGTGCGATGGTGCGATGTGAGATGGAGCCAAACCCTTCTGTCTGGAGTTGGTGATTCACTTCAAATCACCCGGATGGAGGCCTGGCAAACCTCCATACCGTATCAGCCACACGGTGATTTACCAGCGAAAGGGTATGTCACCCCGTGAGGGGCGATATAACCCCGCCGTGTAAACATGTGCAAACATGTCTCAGGGCTCCCTTGGAAATCAGTCATCTAGACTGAAGGGACTACCCTATAAGATCAATCAATCAATCAATCAATCAATCCTCATTAACTACCCACCTGAGTACTTTAGTACCTTGAAATTCCAGTTCGTTGGGGGCGGCATCTTTTGCACTGTAGTTCCATGCATCCATGAGTAATTCATCAAGCCACATAGTTCAAGTCTATTCAGGGCTATGGAACTGTGCGGCTCTGAGAGAGACAGTCTTAGAGAGATAGAGAGATAAAGAGAGAGAGACAGAGAGAGAGAAACAGAGAGAGACAGAGAGAGAGAGAGAGAAAGAGATGCAGTGAGTGCACAGAGTTGTGTGGCACAAAGACCATAAATTTACCTTAATTCTCCCCGCTGCAGTGTCGGGCACAGATGGCCAGTTGATGTACCCTACCGAAGTGGACATTGACCAACAAGGGCACGTCTGGGTGGTGGGGGTGGTCAAGTTCCCTTCCATGGCCAGTGCCGTGTCTGTTGTAGACTATCAGGATGGCCTGCCGGTCGCCATGTTTGACGTGAAACGCGACGCGTCTTACCCGAAGATCGCCGTGGACAGGCGAAGCGGCAAGATCATCGTTGAGGCTGCGAGTGAGATTCTGATGTTCCAGCCGGACGGCTCGTTTGACCGGAGCTTCAAACCAGGGGATTCGGGCATATTGTACATCACAACAGACCTGTGGGGGAACATTGTAATGACTGACCTCTCCACCAGCGTGAAGGTTCGATTCATGGTTTCTTTTGACTACTTCTGTTTTCCTTCCTTCCTTCCTTCCTTCCTTCCTTCCTTCTTTCCTTCCTTCCTTCCATCCTTCCTTCCTCCATTCATTCATTCCTTTTTTCATTCATTCATTCATTCATTCATTCATTCATTCATTCATTTATTTCTTCATTCATTTATTTCTTCATTCATTTATTTCTTCATTCATTCATTCACTCATTCATTCCCCCATTAATTACTTTATGTGTTCATTCATTCATTCAGTCATTAATTCATCCACTCACCCAGATATACAATCAGGCCGGACATCTGATCCTCACCTTCGCCACGAATGGCAAACCGCTGGGCGTGAGCACGGCCTCCCGCGGGTACATCATCGTGGGGGACCTGGTCGGCGGGCGGGTGGAGGTCTTCACAGGCGCCGGGGAGTTTGTACGCACCGCCGCTGACGTCACCAACCCCTGGGCCATTGCCGTGGGGCCGGCCGGAGATCTGGTGGTCACCAACACAATTGACAACGTCGTGACGATCTTTCCACGCCGGATAGTGTTTCTGGTTGGATAGGGGACCAACAACCGGTGCAATGGCCAAGCCTTGCTTCAGTAGGTCGTGAGTTTGATTCCCAGCCGAGTCATACCAAAGTGTTTTAAGATTATAGTACATACTATTTTGCTCAGCACTTAGCACGTAGGAGACGCACAATTGGTGCAAGGGTTAGCCTCATTCATGTGCACTTTCATCTAGCATCACTGACTTTACTTTTTGGGGAGGGCGAGCACTGATTCTCGAATTTCAACTTCTCCACTGTCGGGAGAGGGTTTCCACACAGCGACCATGTTGAAAATTACAAATCAGATCCCCCCACCTACAGTAGTCCATGGGCCAGGACGATTTTTTGTACCACCGAGAGGGACCAGAGCTAATATGGATTTTTTTAATCTGCAATAACCAAAGTTTATTCTTGTATATTAGCAAGCTTTTATGTACAGCTTTATTATTGTAATCACGTGACCAAATGACGTCATTACAATGAACATTGCTGTTGGGGGCTAAATACAAAAGACCGGGACAAATTATCAAACATCAACAATTTTCCGTGAAAATTGGTTTGTAGATAAAACATGCCTTGGGAATCACAAAATAATCAATATTTTGTCGATATTCAGTATCTTTAGGAAGTTACGAGTCTTTAAACTCCGATTTTGGGGGTAATCTCGGTGTAGAAAATGCATTGTTTACTTTCCAACATCAGGCATTTTTTCGGGCTACCTATGGGGTCTCTTATGATAAGTTATGTTGATTGGCCAAATCATTACCTGCATTTTGGGCTGAAAATGAAGAAAATCCGTCAATTCTATCAGGAGTTATAAGTGTTTTAAGAATTACACCCCTGCGGGCGTTTTATCAAATCACCCTGGTATCGCAATGCATCATGGGTAATATTAAGAGGCTCTGTCTGTAGGTGGAAATGCACTGCAGAGGTAACGCAATCACTAGACACTTTCCAACGCAAATGCCTTAGGACAATCCTAGGCATCTCCTGGCGTGACCACGTCACAAATGAAGAGCTCATGCAAAGAGCTAAGGTGCCTCTAGCCAGTGAGTCAGTCAGAAGAAGAAGATTGAGATTTGTTGGACATGTATGGCGTCTATCCGACAAAAGAACAACAAAAATAGCTATGTCATGGGCTCCTAAGGGCACCCGCCCCAGGGGCAGGCCTAAAACTACACTAAGACGGACAATCTTGAATGATGGAAGAAAAATGGGTTTAAACAGTATGGAGAGCATGGCAGTAGCAGCGCAAGACCGCACGCTTTGGAGAAGATATGCTCGACGAGTCGACCAATGCAACAGTGTTGCGGGAGGAACTAAGGTCTAAGGGTAAGGTCTGTCTGTAGAAAAAACGAGTTGTCAAAGTCAAAATATCGATCTTTTTCAATAGTGTGATGCCTTTATCTAATTATACAAGAAAAACAATTTTGGGATAAGGTGGTGGCCACTGGTTGCCATGACAACGGCCATTTTGCTCTATGAACAAGGCTTACATCTCGCCCATTATACACACCTGTGGCCTACAGAAACACTCAGAAATTAACAGATATATGATAGGAAATTCTGTAATTCCATCATTTTCATAACTGGACAAAGTTACAACATATGGTCACAGGAATTCATTCACACTTTTTGCATACATCACTTCAAAATGGTTAATTTGGGGATTTCATGGTCATTTTTAGAAAAAAATGTACATTTATGGCTCCTGTGCCCTTGTAATTAAATCAAATGACCTGGAATTTGGTGTCGGAATGCCTTTTACATATACAAACAGGACTTTATTCATGGCCTTTGCACACACTACTTTATTTCGGTTAAATATTGCGATTTTTTGCCATTTTTATGCCAAAAATGTATATTTTTTGCTCCTGTACCCTAGTAGTTAAACTAAATGACATGAAATTTGGTGTGAATGTAGCTTTCACACTAGGGATTGGAGAGGAGTCACTTGGAAGAGTCCATTTAGTATTGGGGTACATCTGGAACAGTCCATTTTTGAACGGGGGCAGATTTGGAAAATTTAATTTCGGATTAATTGGGATGTTGGTATTGTTCTAGGGTGGGTAAAATAATACGAGAAAACATACAACTCACACAAAACGGGGATACAGATCAGACAGTGCAGGGGGTATGGACACTACTGGGAGAACGAACAAAACGGGAGGTACGGACACTACTAGGCGTACAGACACCACAGGGTTTACGGCACTACAAGGGGTACAGACACCACTGGGTTTACGGCACTACTAGGGGTACAGACACCACAGGGTTTACGGCACTACTAGGGGTACAGACACCACAGGGTTTACGGCACTACTAGGGGTACAGACACCACAGGGTTTACGGCACTACTAGGGGTACAGACACCACAGGGTTTACGGCACTACTAGGGGTACAGACACCACAGGGTTTACGGCACTACTAGGGGTACAGACACCACAGGGTTTACGACACTACAAGGGGTACAGACACCACAGGGTTTACGACACTACTAGGGGTACAGACACCACAGGGTTTACGGCACTACTAGGGGTACAGACACCACAGGGTTTACGGCACTACTAGGGGTACAGACACCACAGGGTTTACGGCACTACTAGGGGTACAGACACCACAGGGTTTACGACACTACTAGGGGTACAGACACCACAGGGTTTACGGCACTACTAGGGGTACAGACACCACAGGGTTTACGGCAAAAAATGCCATCATACAAAAATCATATCATAAGCATTATATCATATATATTTCCGACTCATAGAGTCTGTTCGAGTTGTCGCCATGGTTATTACGAATATGCATGGTAAACTGACCCGAGACCGACGAGAGCTGAGATTTGATCTAATTATCAACTCACGTGCATGTAGCGATCAATCATTTGTCTGCATCACCTGTGCGTGATAGGCAGGCTCTTCTACGGGTGCGCTGTTCTTCGGTTGCTACTGTGGCAGTTGCGACTGATATAATTCTCCATTTCGTCAATATCGACAATATCAGGGAAAATTGAAACCATCACAGCATGCCAAAAATTTACGAACCTTTAACGTCATTAAAAAATGATCACAATGAAGTCTTCAATGGGGCAATTAAAAGCTTACGACGATGGAGAAACTTTGAACATGTTCAAAATCCATTTCAGCTCTATTTTCGTCATAGGACGCTCCCCGATTCACTGCGATTGACGCAGGTACGCTGTTATGACCTCATCGTACGATGCACTACGCGCTTTGTGACCACGGCTTTATATATTTAAACTATTGCTTCCGATTTTCTTTAGACAGCTTTTCAAAAGTAAAATATAGCCGACGCATGTGTTCCTCTGTGAGGAGGCCCTCCTCAAAGACCTTTTGTACTTATATAATAATATATAATTTTTCCCAACCCTTGCTTTGTCCCTCCCTGACGTATTGCATCTGTAGGTAGCAACACCTATGCTATAGCTGCAGTACACTGTGCATCAGTCATAATTGTCCTGAGGATGGTACAGACGGTCACTGAACCGTCAGTGAAAATAACGCAGGGGTTGTGGAAAAAGTCTTCATCCAGTGACATACGCGTACCAACATGATGACACTATTCACGGATCTTTTGTACTTCAGAAAGACTATTGTCTATCTCAGCACGTCGTTCACATACAATGGCTATTGTTGTAAGTTTAAGTCCTCCACGAATCACACATCGTTGGCGCCATCTCCATTCCTAGTCCCTTTTTAATCTAATTTAATCTATTCATCTCAAAACAGGTGGGTAGCCCCTACAACTTTTGAGAGTTGATTTCCAAGGGGGCCCACCATACATGTAAAACAAAACGTGTTACATTCAGTAAGAGTAAAGACACCAGTGGACAACATACAGTATATCACAAGAAAACCGAATAAACAAAATCCGTGTCCATTTCACCAAGGAGATTTCATCAGATAAAAACTCCTTGATTTCCCAGTCATTAAAGTTTTAAGGTCAAAGCACCAACGTCAAAAATGCATGGAGGTCAGGGGTCGAGATGCTACATGTGTGAAAATTGCTACAGTGGGGGCACATCTGCTATTAGTAGTGGGTGTTTGTGTAAACTATGTACATGTATGAAACTGACATACTCTCTCCTGAATGCTAAGTGCTATAGCTAAGGTGTAGAGAAGGTGTGTCCCATTTTCAAAAGGTATGACACGGTCACCCAAATCAAGAGGTATGTCCAGACAAGGGGTAATTGTACGAAGTTAGTGTGTACGATGTACGAACTTGTACGAACTTGTACGAACTTGTACGAAGTTAAAGGTAGATATAGACCGTAATCGGTAAACTTCGGAAGTTTTAAGTGACGTCATCTAACTTTGTACAGGTAGGCAGGGTTGGTGTACGATGTACGATGTACGATGTACGAACTTAAAAAATCTAACTTAGTACATAGGGGAAGGGTTGATGTACGATGTACGAACTTAAAAAATCTAACTTAGTACAGAGGGGCAGGGTTGATGTACGATGTACGATGTACGAACTTAAAAAATCTAACTTAGTACAGAGGGGCAGGGTTGATGTACGATGTACGATGTACGAACTTAAAAAAATCTAACTTAGTACAGAGGGGCAGGGTTGATGTACGATGTACGATGTACGAACTTAAAAAATCTAACTTAGTACAGAGGGGCAGGGTTGATGTACGATGTACGATGTACGAACTTAAAAAATCCAACTTGGTACATAGGGGCAGGGTTGGTGTACGATGTACGATGTACGAACTTAAAAAATCTAACTTAGTACATAGGGGCAGGGTTGATGTACGATGTACGATGTACGAACTTAAAAATCTAACTTAGTACAGAGGGGCAGGGTTGATGTACGATGTACGATGTACGAACTTAAAAAATCTAACTTAGTACATAGGGGCAGGGTTGGTGTACGATATACGATGTACGAACTTAAAAAATCTAACTTAGTACATAGGGGCAGGGTTGATGTACGATGTACGATGTACGAACTTAAAAATCTAACTTAGTACAGAGGGGCAGGGTTGATGTACGATGTACGATGTACGAACTTAAAAAATCTAACTTAGTTCAGAGGGGCAGGGTTGATGTACGATGTACGATGTACGAACTTAAAAAATCTAACTTAGTACAGAGGGGCAGGGTTGATGTACGATGTACGATGTACGAACTTAAAAAATCTAACTTAGTACAGAGGGGCAGGGTTGATGTACGATGTACGATGTACGAACTTAAAAAATCTAACTTAGTACAGAGGGGCAGGGTTGATGTACGATGTACGATGTACGAACTTTAAAAAATCTAACTTAGTACAGAGGGGCAGGGTTGATGTACGATGTACGATGTACGAACTTAAAAATCTAACTTAGTACATAGGGGCAGGGTTGATGTACGATGTACGATGTACGAACTTAAAAATCTAACTTAGTACAGAGGGGCAGGGTTGATGTACGATGTACGATGTACGAACTTAAAAAATCTAACTTAGTACATAGGGGCAGGGTTGGTGTACGATATACGATGTACGAACTTAAAAAATCTAACTTAGTACATAGGGGCAGGGTTGATGTACGATGTACGATGTACGAACTTAAAAATCTAACTTAGTACAGAGGGGCAGGGTTGATGTACGATGTACGATGTACGAACTTAAAAAATCTAACTTAGTACAGAGGGGCAGGGTTGATGTACGATGTACGATGTACGAACTTAAAAAATCTAACTTAGTACATAGGGGCAGGGTTGATGTACGATGTACGATGTACGAACTTAAAAAATCTAACTTAGTACAGAGGGGCAAGGTTGATGTACGTACACAATGTTCGAGAAGAGAGAAAACTGGAGAGAGCAGGACTGCTGACCTTGTAAATTATCAAAAATAAATGTTCAACAAAAGATAAATGCAATACATGTTGCATTTTCATTATTTTCAGACAAAACATCGTTATTCTACATGTTTCACATTTACCATGTGCGACAGGTGAAAGTAGAATAAAATGCTGCGTACAGAGTTAGCATAACCCACAGCATAATCAAAATATCTTAACTTCGTACATCGTACATCGTACATTAGGTCCGCCCATGTACGAACTTAGCATAACCCACAAAATAGAAAAATCTTAACTTCGAACATCGTACATCGTACATTAGGTCCGCCCCATGTACGAACTTAGCAAAACCCACAAAGTAGAAAACATATTAACTTCGAACATCGTACATCGTACATTAGGTCCGCCCCATGTACGAACTTAGCGTAGCTACGTCACAGATAATTGTCGACGTTTCCCGAACTTTGCCGACAGCGGTTGTCGGAAGTTGTCGGAAGCTAGAAGTTGTCGGAAATTACGTGTGACGTAGGCTGATCCAAACTTCGTACATTTCACCCATTTCTGGACATGTATGCAAATCAATACATCAAATTTACTGTTAGTAACAGTATTTTTATTACAGTTATGTGTGGTTTTCACACAGCTACACAAAAAGCAACCTCCATAGTGAAACATCACTTTTAACCTGTTTATTATGCCCCCCCTCCAAAACAACAACATATTAAGAACCTGACATGGCTCGCGTTATTTGTGGCCCAATTAGACAACGATTAATATTACTCTCTCCAGCAACATTAACACCATCCGCCAGGTGCATTACCTCCAATTACCTCCTTAGAAATGACCAAAATTTCAAGAGATTGAAAGTCTGCTTTTAGTGGTTCAAGTACCCCTAGTACATCCTCTTATTTAAAATTCAATGCTTCATCCTCACCTTTTGGTCTAGTCTCTACCAGGCTTCGTGGATCGGTGGTCTAATTGCAGAAGTTGGACAAATAGAGTCAATAGTACGCTAGGTGGTGAGGATAATGTTTCTACTTGGCCGGCCGACTCCCCTAGCGTACTATTGACGGTATTTGTCCAAATTAGACCACCGATCCACGAAGCCTAGTAGAGGCTACTTTTGGTCTGTAAAAGTAGGGAAAATACCAAAAAATATGATCATATCTTCATCAGATCCATGAGGGTAGCCATCGCAATTTCAGTAATTTTCGGTCATAGATTGTTTCATTTTCGAGGACTCTTAGGGGAACCCAGACCTCAATAACAACAAAAAAAACTCGAGAGTTTTAATCATATGGCTGTTCATAGTTTCACATACCTATCACACATACAAAGAATGAGTCAATTTGGCCGACCCCAACCTTCCGACCTTAGCATACTATTAGTTTGCCTGGTTTTCTCGTGCAATTACATTATCGAAGGTACCCAAAAGTCAACAAGACTCACGTTTCTATCCGAATGACATGAGCAAATTTTATGTGCCAGACAAGAAAAGTACAAAAACTTGCATTCATCCCAGAATAGCCTTGTTCTTGACCTGAAAAGTTTGTTATGGTCTTGTAAATTTTCAATATGCATGACGTAGTCCTGCATCCATGTCACTGTCCTGTGTATTAAACGGTGTCACATGTGGAGCCCTGGTAACCCCCATGTAGAGCCTTTTCATTGTGTACGACATACTAGCTATAGATATACGCAATGATGTAGTACGGTATCTACTAAATGAGGAAAAGTGAAAATGAAAATGTTCAAAATCAAGGTAATTCCTTTTCAGGTATCCTCATATCCCCCATGTAGAGCCCAACTTATCATTTCCAATCAATTATGATATTTTTCGCATTTACACGTGATTTACAAGAAGACAGGAGCAAAATTATGTGTCAGAGAACTCGACTCTCTGCTGTTCTATGCTTGAAACATGACTGAGTACACCCTTAGCAACGGCCTTAGCAACAGTTTTGCTAATGATTCTGAAACAAATGACGTAAAAAAACATATTTCCGCATCTCTTAAACGTTAAACATTTCAGCACTATTCTTTATACTTCTACAAAGGTAATCAGACCAAAACACTACAGAAAAATTAGTTCTGTGTATCAGTTTTGTTGTGGAGTACGATCTAAAACCTCCTTAGCTACAGCCTTAGCAACGGCCTTAGCAACGATATTGTCACTACAAGCTGGCAGATGTGTCATCCTTCACACATTCATATCTCCGGATTGCATTGACGGATTTCGATCATTTCAAGTTTGATGTGCAGCGCATGATACCCACAGTAAGTCTAAATCATCAGGCAAGGCCCCATAGGTAATGTGAATAAATGCACGATACTGGAATGTAAAGTATATATTTTTTATGAGAAAATCTCCAAAAAAATCCGATTCTAGGACTCTATTTTCTATCAAAGCTGAATATTGAAAAAGGAAGAATATTTCGGTGGTTGTAGTGACTGGCTCTACCAACCTATGAATTTTTACTGAAAAATATTGATGTTTGATATTTCTATCGCGTCCCTTTCAGCATAGTGTCAATCAGAGAGATCTGTTTGGATGACGTCACTTGGTCACGTGATCATAACAGGAAAGCTGTACATAAAAGCTTGTTATCATGGATTAAAATAAACTTTGGTTATTGCAGATTAAAAAAATGCATGGTAGCTCTGGTCCCTCTCAGTGGTACAAATATCGTCAATTTCGGGTCCTGTTTGTTTGTTTTTGTTTACAAGATTGGTCCCTATGCCTAATATGGCATCAAGTTTTATCAATTTGAGGTCTGCATTAGCGCACAATGAATTTCATCCATGAAAAAAAAATCTTTTCACGCTTTGTGTGTTGTCTTCTTAGTCATACTTGTATGTTATGCATGTTTCCATTATAAAGTCGAGGGTGACACAAATTCAATATAGGACGCAGCAACGCCGCCAACATACCTCAAGTCTTCTATAATTAAACTTTTGGAGAGCTACTCTAGACCTTCAGTACCAAAAATTGTTCTAAAATGTGCAAAATAAAGGTCTTAACTTTATTCATTCATTCATTATTCCTCCAACAGGAAATTGTCTTTTCATAGTGTAATTACAAGGAAGTGCATCAGTAATTGACGTTCTCGCATACGTGACTTTTACAGACAGTTAATGTATTCATTGTCTTAACTTCAAATTACTCGAGTATGAACTTCTGCTAGCACATGATTATATATGGTGGACTTGGCCATTTTGTGTGGGGGAGGGTGGGGACAGCATAATGTTGAAGTAATTCTACATGAAGTTATGTGTACAAAGATGCCAGAGCAATTTAAAACCAAATAAAAGCGAACAGACCACGAGTGTATCTTATTACACAAACTTCCAGATACAGTTGGAAAGTAACCTATTTGGAAACTTGTTACCAAAGGCACCCCTCCAACTACAATGGTCTGATCCTAACTACCAAATTGAAAAAGAAAAAAAATGTTCAACTGATGATTTCGCCCCGGCAAACACACGTGTGCCTCCTGTGTGGGATATGATATCTCCAACCCAAGAGAAAGATTGGGCAGGACTTTGGAACAGTGAGAACGTGTCTTGTTACCGGTAGAATCTGCTGTGGACACATCTTGACATCTGAACCTCCTTCTGCACACCTGTATATCTTATGTCCGGCAGCATGCTGTCAATGACCATCCGGTGAATTTTTTTTGTATCACTAGAGAGGCATTGAATTTCAAAATCATAGGAGACGTCAATGGTATTTTTTTACAGAAAATCTTAAGTCTGTTACATTGCTCAGGGCATTAACCAGGTGACCTGCAAAAATTGACTGGTCTCAAAGATTGTCGCACAGTGATTGAGAGAACACCGGCCATGTTCTTAATGGAAATGTGCTTTTGAGCTTGCAGACACGTTGGGTGAGTTCTTTCTCCTTTTGTGTGGCAGCTGGAAAAAATACTTTTAACCCTTAGCGCGCTAAAGTAGCTGTATGCCCACCAATTTTCTTTTAGTGGTAGGCAGCAGAGAGAAGGTTAGAGAGAATGTCCACTCCTAGTATGGCAGAAGACATTGCCTCCTCCGTGGTGCCAGGGGTGGCCGTGAACGAGTTCTCGCGAGACGGCGCGAGACCAGCAGTTCCCCAGCCCAGGAGCGTAGGAAGGAAAACTGCCCGGGAAAGGGACAGTGATGGGTACAGGGGGGATGATGAGCTGGAAGATACGGAGGAGGAGGAGAAGGATGTTGATGATGATGATGATGATGATGGCATGTCTGAGAAAAGTGATGCTGACCGTGGAGAAACACCTGGTAATGTCCATGTCGAGGCCGCTGCTTTCATTGGAAATGATGACATGACGCTCATCAAGAATCGGGCAAAAGAGATGCGAAGAAGAAGCCCTCTTCGGAAAACAAAGGGACCGGCAAGAGGACGCGGTGATATCTCCACCTGCTTAGCAACAGCCTGCGGGACCTCCCCAAACAACACCAACACTCCAGCCTCTGTGGATGATGTCACCATCACACCAGGTCTGGGCACACCATCGGAAACCCTTCCTCCAAATCCCACGAGCTCTGGACACGCCCGGGACCCGAACTCTGGACACGCCCGGGACCCAAACCCCACCTATAACCAGGACACACGAAACCCGGAACTGCAGAATGCTCGGAACCCGAACCCCATGTACCCCCACACGGAGCCGAGGCATGAGCCAGATGTCACCCAGGAACCGGAAGCTGTGGGTCAGGACAACCCAGGCTTCGTGGGTCAGGACAACCCCAGCTTCATGGGTCAGGACAACCCCAGCTTCATGGGTCAGGACAACCCCAGCTTCATGGGTCAGGACAACCCCAGCTTCGCGGATCAGAACAACCCAGGCTTCGTGGGTCAGGACAACCCCAGCTTCGCGGGTCAGGACAACCCCAGCTTCGTGGGTCAGGACAACCCAGGCTTCGTGGGTCAGGATAACCCCAGCTTCGCGGGTCAGGACAACCCAGGCTTCGTGTCGAACTCACCTGGGTACCAGGAGGATGCTGGGTATCGGGAGAATGCTGGGGAGCAGGAGGATGATAGGTATTCTTTATTCCTTTAACATTTTAACTATTGATATAACTATTGCGTAGCGAGTAGCAGCAGATGCTAATGGATCCTGAATAACTGTAGGTGAAACAGAGCCCTTTATACACAGTTTGGAAACTTGATTTCAGTCAACCTTATCTTCGTAAGTACTTGTCAATTTCATTCTTTTATGATAATCATTGGAAGGCATATTTAGTGCTGTTTGCCATTTGATAATACATGCACGGGTTGGTATCAGGGTTATATATATGAGTGTCAATGTCATGAATGAGTCGAGGAGAAAAAGTGTGTAAATTTCCCTTGATTTTTTGTCCGCTGTTTTTTTCTTTGTAATGATTGGCATCAATGTCCTTCATCAGTAGATAGCCTGTATATTTGCTTTTAAAATGATACCTCATTAGCTAAATGAATGCTTTTTTTATGCCCCAAGCACAAATCCAGGTTCCCACGGGAACCGGGAAGAAGCCCGTGGCGTCCCCCGTCCACCCGTGCGCGATGCTGACCCCTCCATCCAGCCGTACGCCGTGAGGTACAGAGAAGACGATGACGTCATCACGCCGTACGCCGTCGCCTACATGTGCCAGGATGACTCGGATTCGTGCAGCTCCAAGCGGACCGACAGTACCGCAACCTCCAGCAACAGGACCTCAACCAGTACCGACTTCGACGGGGGCTATCCTGGTAAGTTAAAAAAAAAATTAAAGTCCTTCCCGTGCCTGATGGCGCATAGGGCGGCGCCCATCTCCATTTCAGTAGCCCTTGGGCCACACAACGCAATTACTACAGCAGGGGGCTAGTCCACTAGTAGTGGTTTATGTGTTCAACTTCCATACTTTTTCCTGAATGCTGAGAGCTAAGCAGAGAAAGAAGCATGTACCATTTTTAAAGTCTTTGGTATGACTCGGCCGGGGATCAAACTCACGACCTACCGAATGCAAGGGGAACACTCTGCCCACTAGGCCATTGCACCGGTCTTGCAAGTACCTGGACTTATCATGGTAAGGCTTGGGTCATTCATTCATTTATTCATTTCCAAACGGGCCCGGCCGGGATTTTTTAAAGGAGCGAAACATTAAAATGTATTGACAAAATATACACTTATTCTGCCCATGAATCTAAGTGTTGACACAGTTTGTGTAGTTTGATGTCTTTCGTATCATTCTTTTCCCTCCCAAAATTTAAAGCTGCCCGGCTGGGCCCCGGTTTGGAATTGTGACCTAAGCATTAGGCTGTGACGTCACATTTCCAAACCGGGGCCCAGCCAGGCAGCTTTTAGGAATGAAAAAATATGATACAAAAGGCATCAAACTACACAAGACGTAAGGAGAATAGGCATGTGCATTGTTTTTGAATATATTTACTTATATGTTCATTCTTTTTGTGTCTGCAAATCAGGGCTCTAGCCAGCTCGACATTTTTATCCGTCAGCCAAATCCCATTGTCGCGAAAACACTATTCCAGGAGTTAGAGAGACTGAACTGAGACCTTGAAAAACGGGTCTCCAAGCAGCCTATAGCTTCCACCAAGGAGCTTTTATCAGATTTTTGTCCATCAAAGTTGACGGATTGGTTTTAAAATTTTTCTGTCACACGCAGCAAATTTCCGTCAATTGACGGGAAAACAGACGCTGGCTAGAGCCCTGCTGCAAATAGCTCTGCCAGGCCACCGTTTCGATTGTGACACGTTTGTTTGATTACATGGATGACATCCACACGCGCATAAATTTTCGACGGTTTCCCAACAAAAATTTCCACCATCCTGTAAATTGTACAAAGTAGCTGCACAATGGGCAAACATATGCTTAGACATAGACTTAGTAGCTCCCATGTCGTATATGGTGTGGATTAGGGCTGGGTACTGGTACAGAAACTTCCGGTCCAGGTCCGGTTTAGGTCCAAAGGATTAGGTCCAGGTCCGGACCTGAACCTGGACCTGATGCAGTATGACTCATACCAATGGTCCATTTTACTACAAAGAAATCTGTTCGGTGGAGTATTAGACTTACCCCGGCGTTTTAAAATCCTACAACGCTAATTGCACCTGTTTGGTGGAGTATTAGACTTACACTGGCATTGAAGAATCATACAACACTAACTGCACCTGTAGGATTGGCTGTAAAACCTGGTAGAAATTACTATAAACTCTACTCTACTTCACTCTTGCTATTTTCTTCCATCTGCAAGCACTAACACTTGCGAATGCCTGATAAAATAATCTGTTAATTTTCTAATCGGTCCAACATCCAGTCCACCTAATTTTTTCAGGTTTTGTTTTTCTGGACCGGTCCAATGAGAAAAACTGGTTTTGTACCGGTACGCTGTACCGATACCCAGCCCTGGTGTAGATTGAACAAAAAGGATAATGGATTATAACTTATGTCACAGCCATAGGATGCCAAACTAAATTCTAAGGTCAAAGAAAAATGTGTAAAAAAAGAACACTCTATCATAGTTTGTTTAGCCATATGTTCACTCTTCCTGGTGACTTTGATTTCATGATAGATTCAGC
>CM033038.1:222500-682500 GCA_019207045.1 Branchiostoma floridae x Branchiostoma belcheri | reverse complement strand
TCTGCTGCCGACATGGCTGCCACCACTGGTCACCCTGGCAACAGTTCTGGTAACCATGACAACAGAGTTGGTCACCTTGACAACAAATATCATCACCCTGACAACAGATCGGATCACCTTGACAACAGATCTGGTCACCCTGACAACAGATCTGATCACCATGACAACAGATCGGGTCACCATGACAACAGATCTGATCCCCATGACAGCAGTTCGGAGGGAACCACTACAGCGGATAGAGATTTATTTTTTGAAGTTCTGCCAGAACCTCCGGTGAGCAGATTTCTTTCTTTTGTCGTGTTCTGTACAGATCCCACTTGCAAACGGTTTATAATCATTATGTCTATGACTCCACGTTAATCTCCACAGAGATTGTATGGTTGGCAGGCAGGCAGCATCCATGTACCAAACCTTAACTAGTATCAGCCATTGCCAAGCAATTGCAATGGGGATTTCTTGGCATTTGGACGGACATTGTTTCGAGACATACAGGATTTTGCCACGTGGCTGCCATTTTAGCATCCCTGACATCTTCACATCTGCTTGCAGATTACCGTAGCATCACTTGACAGAAAATAAATCAGTCATTAAACATTGTTTGTCATTATTGTTGTTCTTTGCCAGAAGTGGTCAGGAGATGACCAGCCGGCAACCACCTCGCCACCAGCCTCCACCAGCTCACACGGTGCCTCACTGCCACCGACCACTACATCGCCATTGATATCCAACAACCCACAAGGTATGTGGAACGGTACCTGATTTGTCCATGTATGTATGTATCTATGTATGTACGTGCTGAGTACAACATGCGATGCGCCACGTCTCCCGTTCGGGTGAATGTTACTGTCACAACTGCGCCGATGCCCCTAAGGGATGTAGCCCTGGCCGGGCTCGGATGCTACCGATTTGTCCCGGTTGACTGACGGATACCGCAGTATTTTCACGGGTATGTCACAGCGTCTATTACGGTCCAAATGTGATTTTAAATCAAAGTTTTTAAAAATCCGCGGCCCGGCCATGCCCGAAAATAGCCCAGTAGCAGCAGGATGTCCCACGTGGCCACGTTGGGGTCACACCCGAAAGTTCACAAAAAAGACGTAAACTACCTAACAAGACCCCCTTTTTCCATCCAATTGTGACCAAAGCATTACACGCATGTCTCCAGAATACGTCACCCCGGAGCGAATCGTGTTTGGCGGGAAAGGAGCGTCGCCTGGAAACTTCAGCGGTCCCAGCGGCATGGCCGTGTCAGCTGATAACGAGATAGTCGTGGCTGACGTGCACAACAGGCGGGTCCAGGTGTTCAGCACAGAGGGCGTCTTCCTCCGCCTGTTCCCAGCTGCACTGCCTGGCACTAGTGAGTAGAGCTTGTCCTTACTAATAGGACTATCATAGGAACTAATGGTTACCTACTACTGTAGGGGCATCGCCATTAACTACTAGTACCTAGTATTAAGTAACAGGTCTCTGGACTTCGTTGGGGGCATCCTCAGTAGAAAGCTTAGTAGCGCCTACAGCTAGATGTTCAGTGTACTCTAACCAGCTGCATTACCAAAGTGATTAGTGTTTGATTTATCCCTAGAACTATCATAGAGTGGAAGGCATTGTTTAACTACACACCATGCACGTTAAAGAACCCCCACACGTGCGATGGTGCGATGTGAGATGGAGCCAAACCCTTCTGTCTGGAGTTGGTGATTCACTTCAAATCACCCGGATGGAGGCCTGGCAAACCTCCATACCGTATCAGCCACACGGTGATTTACCAGCGAAAGGGTATGTCACCCCGTGAGGGGCGATATAACCCCGCCGTGTAAACATGTGCAAACATGTCTCAGGGCTCCCTTGGAAATCAGTCATCTAGACTGAAGGGACTACCCTATAAGATCAATCAATCAATCAATCAATCAATCAATCCTCATTAACTACCCACCTGAGTACTTTAGTACCTTGAAATTCCAGTTCGTTGGGGGCGGCATCTTTTGCACTGTAGTTCCATGCATCCATGAGTAATTCATCAAGCCACATAGTTCAAGTCTATTCAGGGCTATGGAACTGTGCGGCTCTGAGAGAGACAGTCTTAGAGAGATAGAGAGATAAAGAGAGAGAGACAGAGAGAGAGAAACAGAGAGAGACAGAGAGAGAGAGCTAGAGAGAAAGAGATGCAGTGAGTGCACAGAGTTGTGTGGCACAAAGACCATAAATTTACCTTAATTCTCCCCGCTGCAGTGTCGGGCACAGATGGCCAGTTGATGTACCCTACCGAAGTGGACATTGACCAACAAGGGCACGTCTGGGTGGTGGGGGTGGTCAAGTTCCCTTCCATGGCCAGTGCCGTGTCTGTTGTAGACTATCAGGATGGCCTGCCGGTCGCCATGTTTGACGTGAAACGCGACGCGTCTTACCCGAAGATCGCCGTGGACAGGCGAAGCGGCAAGATCATCGTTGAGGCTGCGAGTGAGATTCTGATGTTCCAGCCGGACGGCTCGTTTGACCGGAGCTTCAAACCAGGGGATTCGGGCATATTGTACATCACAACAGACCTGTGGGGGAACATTGTAATGACTGACCTCTCCACCAGCGTGAAGGTTCGATTCATGGTTTCTTTTGACTACTTCTGTTTTCCTTCCTTCCTTCCTTCCTTCCTTCCTTCCTTCCTTCCTTCCTTCCTTCCTTCCTTCCTTCCTTCTTTCCTTCCTTCCTTCCATCCTTCCTTCCTCCATTCATTCATTCCTTTTTTCATTCATTCATTCATTCATTCATTCATTCATTCATTTATTTCTTCATTCATTTATTTCTTCATCCATTCATTCACTCATTCATTCCCCCATTAATTACTTTATGTGTTCATTCATTCATTCAGTCATTAATTCATCCACTCACCCAGATATACAATCAGGCCGGACATCTGATCCTCACCTTCGCCACGAATGGCAAACCGCTGGGCGTGAGCACGGCCTCCCGCGGGTACATCATTGTGGGGGACCTGGTCGGCGGGCGGGTGGAGGTCTTCACAGGCGCCGGGGAGTTTGTACGCACCGCCGCTGACGTCACCAACCCCTGGGCCATTGCCGTGGGGCCGGCCGGAGATCTGGTGGTCACCAACACAATTGACAACGTCGTGACGATCTTTCCACGCCGGATAGTGTTTCTGGTTGGATAGGGGACCAACAACCGGTGCAATGGCCAAGTAGCCTTGCTTCAGTAGGTCGTGAGTTTGATTCCCAGCCGAGTCATACCAAAGTGTTTTAAGATTATAGTACATATGTACATACAAATGTTCTTTTTTTAATTTGTATTGTTTATGTGTTTGTCAGCAGGGCTAGCCCTTTGTAATAGCCATAGGCTAGTTGGGCAGCCCTGGCTGTCTGTTCGGTGCAGCCAAACCAATAAATAAATAAATATAGTACATACTATTTTGCTCAGCACTTAGCACGTAGGAGACGCACAATTGGTGCAAGGGTTAGCCTCATTCATGTGCACTTTCATCTAGCATCACTGACTTTACTTTTTGGGGAGGGCGAGCACTGATTCTCGAATTTCAACTTCTCCACTGTCGGGAGAGGGTTTCCACACAGCGACCATGTTGAAAATTACAAATCAGATCCCCCCACCTACAGTAGTCCATGGGCCAGGACGATTTTTTGTACCACCGAGAGGGACCAGAGCTAATATGGATTTTTTGAATCTGCAATAACCAAAGTTTATTCTTGTATATTAGCAAGCTTTTATGTACAGCTTTATTATTGTAATCACGTGACCAAATGACGTCATTACAATGAACATTGCTGTTGGGGGCTAAATACAAAAGACCGGGACAAATTATCAAACATCAACAATTTTCCGTGAAAATTGGTTTGTAGATAAAACATGCCTTGGGAATCACAAAATAATCAATATTTTGTCGATATTCAGTATCTTTAGGAAGTTACGAGTCTTTAAACTCCGATTTTGGGGGTAATCTCGGTGTAGAAAATGCATTGTTTACTTTCCAACATCAGGCATTTTTTCGGGCTACCTATGGGGTCTCTTATGATAAGTTATGTTGATTGGCCAAATCATTACCTGCATTTTGGGCTGAAAATGAAGAAAATCCGTCAATTCTATCAGGAGTTATAAGTGTTTTAAGAATTACACCCCTGCGGGCGTTTTATCAAATCACCCTGGTATCGCAATGCATCATGGGTAATATTAAGAGGCTCTGTCTGTAGAAAAAACGAGTTGTCAAAGTCAAAATATCGATCTTTTTCAATAGTGTGATGCCTTTATCTAATTATACAAGAAAAATAATTTTGGGATAAGGTGGTGGCCACTGGTTGCCATGACAACGGCCATTTTGCTCTATGAACAAGGCTTACATCTCGCCCATTATACACACCTGTGGCCTACAGAAACACTCAGAAATTAACAGGTATATGATAGGAAATTCTGTAATTCCATCATTTTCATAACTGGACAAAGTTACAACATATGGTCACAGGAATTCATTCACACTTTTTGCATACATCACTTCAAAATGGTTAATTTGGGGATTTCATGGTCATTTTTAGAAAAAAAAATGTACATTTATGGCTCCTGTGCCCTTGTAATTAAATCAAATGACCTGGAATTTGGTGTCGGAATGCCTTTTACATATACAAACAGGACTTTATTCATGGCCTTTGCACACACTACTTTATTTCGGTTAAATATTGCGATTTTTTGCCATTTTTATGCCAAAAATGTATATTTTTTGCTCCTGTACCCTAGTAGTTAAACTAAATGACATAAAATTCGGTGTGAATGTAGCTTTCACACTAGGGATTGGAGAGGAGTCACTTGGAAGAGTCCATTTAGTATTGGGGTACATCTGGAACAGTCCATTTTTGAACGGGGGCAGATTTGGAAAATTTAATTTCGGATTAATTGGGATGTTGGTATTGTTCTAGGGTGGGTAAAATAATACGAGAAAACATACAACTCACACAAAACGGGGATACAGATCAGACAGTGCAGGGGGTATGGACACTACTGGGAGAACGAACAAAACGGGAGGTACGGACACTACTAGGCGTACAGACACCACAGGGTTTACGGCACTACAAGGGGTACAGACACTACAGGGTTTACGGCACTACTAGGGGTATCTGCACCACAGGGTTTACGGCACTACTAGGGGTATCTGCACCACAGGGTTTACGGCACTGCTAGGGGTACAGACACCACAGGGTTTACGGCACTGCTAGGGGTACAGACACCACAGGGTTTACGGCACTGCTAGGGGTACAGACACCACAGGGTTTACGGCACTACTAGGGGTATCTGCACCACAGGGTTTACGGCACTACTAGGGGTATCTGCACCACAGGGTTTACGGCACTACTAGGGGTACAGACACCACAGGGTTTACGACACTACTAGGGGTACAGACACCACAGGGTTTACGGCACTACTAGGGGTACAGACACCACAGGGTTTACGACACTACTAGGGGTACAGACACCACAGGGTTTACGACACTACTAGGGGTACAGACACCACAGGGTTTACGGCACTACTAGGGGTATCTGCACCACAGGGTTTACGGCACTACTAGGGGTATCTGCACCACAGGGTTTACGGCACTACTAGGGGTATCTGCACCACAGGGTTTACGGCACTACTAGGGGTATCTGCACCACAGGGTTTACGGCACTGCTAGGGGTACAGACACCACAGGGTTTACGACACTACTAGGGGTACAGACACTACAGGGTTTACGGCACTACTAGGGGTACAGACACCACAGGGTTTACGGCACTACTAGGGGTATCTGCACCACAGGGTTTACGGCACTACTAGGGGTATCTGCACCACAGGGTTTACGGCACTACTAGGGGTATCTGCACCACAGGGTTTACGGCACTACTAGGGGTATCTGCACCACAGGGTTTACGGCACTGCTAGGGGTACAGACACCACAGGGTTTACGACACTACTAGGGGTACAGACACTACAGGGTTTACGGCACTACTAGGGGTACAGACACCACAGGGTTTACGGCACTACTAGGGGTATCTGCACCACAGGGTTTACGGCACTACTAGGGGTATCTGCACCACAGGGTTTACGGCACTACTAGGGGTATCTGCACCACAGGGTTTACGGCACTGCTAGGGGTACAGACACCACAGGGTTTACGGCACTACTAGGGGTACAGACACCACAGGGTTTACGGCAAAAAATGCCATCATACAAAAATCATATCATAAGCATTATATCATATATATTTCCGACTCATAGAGTCTGTTCGAGTTGTCGCCATGGTTATTACGAATATGCATGGTAAACTGACCCGAGACCGACGAGAGCTGAGATTTGATCTAATTATCAACTCACGTGCATGTAGCGATCAATCATTTGTCTGCATCACCTGTGCGTGATAGGCAGGCTCTTCTACGGGTGCGCTGTTCTTCGGTTGCTACTGTGGCAGTTGCGACTGATATAATTCTCCATTTCGTCAATATCGACAATATCAGGGAAAATTGAAACCATCACAGCATGCCAAAAATTTACGAACCTTTAACGTCATTAAAAAATGATCACAATGAAGTCTTCAATGGGGCAATTAAAAGGTTACGACGATGGAGAAACTTTGAACATGTTCAAAATCCATTTCAGCTCTATTTTCGTCATAGGACGCTCCCCGATTCACTGCGATTGACGCAGGTACGCTGTTATGACCTCATCGTACGATGCACTACGCGCTTTGTGACCACGGCTTTATATATTTAAACTATTGCTTCCGATTTTCTTTAGACAGCTTTTCAAAAGTAAAATATAGCCGACGCATGTGTTCCTCTGTGAGGAGGCCCTCCTCAAAGACCTTTTGTACTTATATAATAATATATAATTTTTCCCAACCCTTGCTTTGTCCCTCCCTGACGTATTGCATCTGTAGGTAGCAACACCTATGCTATAGCTGCAGTACACTGTGCATCAGTCATAATTGTCCTGAGGATGGTACAGACGGTCACTGAACCGTCAGTGAAAATAACGCAGGGGTTGTGGAAAAAGTCTTCATCCAGTGACATACGCGTACCAACATGATGACACTATTCACGGATCTTTTGTACTTCAGAAAGACTATTGTCTATCTCAGCACGTCGTTCACATACAATGGCTATTGTTGTAAGTTAAAGTCCTCCACGAATCACACATCGTTGGCGCCATCTCCATTCCTAGTCCCTTTTTAATCTAATTTAATCTATTCATCTCAAAACAGGTGGGTAGCCCCTACAACTTTTGAGAGTTGATTTCCAAGGGGGCCCACCATACATGTAAAACAAAACGTGTTACATTCAGTAAGAGTAAAGACACCAGTGGACAACATACAGTATATCACAAGAAAACCGAATAAACAAAATCCGTGTCCATTTCACCAAGGAGATTTCATCAGATAAAAACTCCTTGATTTCCCAGTCATTAAAGTTTTAAGGTCAAAGCACCAACGTCAAAAATGCATGGAGGTCAGGGGTCGAGATGCTACATGTGTGAAAATTGCTACAGTGGGGGCACATCTGCTATTAGTAGTGGGTGTTTGTGTAAACTATGTACATGTATGAAACTGACATACTCTCTCCTGAATGCTAAGTGCTATAGCTAAGGTGTAGAGAAGGTGTGTCCCATTTTCAAAAGGTATGACACGGTCACCCAAATCAATACATCAAATTTACTGTTAGTAACAGTATTTTTATTACAGTTATGTGTGGTTTTCACACAGCTACACAAAAAGCAACCTCCATAGTGAAACATCACTTTTAACCTGTTTATTATGCCCCCCCCCCTCCAAAACAACAACATATTAAGAACCTGACATGGCTCGCGTTATTTGTGGCCCAATTAGACAACGATTAATATTACTCTCTCCAGCAACATTAACACCATCCGCCAGGTGCATTACCTCCAATTACCTCCTTAGAAATGACCAAAATTTCAAGAGATTGAAAGTCTGCTTTTAGTGGTTCAAGTACCCCTAGTACATCCTCTTATTTAAAATTCAATGCTTCATCCTCACCTTTTGGTCTAGTCTCTACCAGGCTTCGTGGATCGGTGGTCTAATTGCAGAAGTTGGACAAATAGAGTCAATAGTACGCTAGGTGGTGAGGATAATGTTTCTACTTGGCCGGCCGACTCCCCTAGCGTACTATTGACGGTATTTGTCCAAATTAGACCACCGATCCACGAAGCCTAGTAGAGGCTACTTTTGGTCTGTAAAAGTAGGGAAAATACCAAAAAATATGATCATATCTTCATCAGATCCATGAGGGTAGCCATCGCAATTTCAGTAATTTTCGGTCATAGATTGTTTCATTTTCGAGGACTCTTAGGGGAACCCAGACCTCAATAACAACAAAAAAACTCGAGAGTTTTAACCATATGGCTGTTCATAGTTTCACATACCTATCACACATACAAAGAATGAGTTAATTTGGCCGACCCCAACCTTCCGACCTTAGCATACTATTAGTTTGCCTGGTTTTCTCGTGCAATTACATTATCGAAGGTACCCAAAAGTCAACAAGACTCACGTTTCTATCCGAATGACATGAGCAAATTTTATGTGCCAGACAAGAAAAGTACAAAAACTTGCATTCATCCCAGAATAGCCTTGTTCTTGACCTGAAAAGTTTGTTATGGTCTTGTAAATTTTCAATATGCATGACGTAGTCCTGCATCCATGTCACTGTCCTGTGTATTAAACGGTGTCACATGTGGAGCCCTGGTAACCCCCATGTAGAGCCTTTTCATTGTGTACGACATACTAGCTATAGATATACGCAATGATGTAGTACGGTATCTACTAAATGAGGAAAAGTGAAAATGAAAATGTTCAAAATCAAGGTAATTCCTTTTCAGGTATCCTCATATCCCCCATGTAGAGCCCAACTTATCATTTCCAATCAATTATGATATTTTTCGCATTTACACGTGATTTACAAGAAGACAGGAGCAAAATTATGTGTCAGAGAACTTGACTCTCTGCTGTTCTATGCTTGAAACATGACTGAGTACCCCCTTAGCAACGGCCTTAGCAACAGTTTTGCTAATGATTCTGAAACAAATGACGTAAAAAACATATTTCCGCATCTCTTAAACGTTAAACATTTCAGCACTATTCTTTATACTTCTACAAAGGTAATCAGACCAAAACACTACAGAAAAATTAGTTCTGTGTATCAGTTTTGTTGTGGAGTACGATCTAAAACCTCCTTAGCTACAGCCTTAGCAACGGCCTTAGCAACGATATTGTCACTACAAGCTGGCAGATGTGTCATCCTTCACACATTCATATCTCCGGATTGCATTGACGGATTTCGATCATTTCAAGTTTGATGTGCAGCGCATGATACCCACAGTAAGTCTAAATCATCAGGCAAGGCCCCATAGGTAATGTGAATAAATGCACGATATTGGAATGTAAAGTATATATTTTTTATGAGAAAATCTCCAAAAAAATCCGATTCTAGGACTCGTAATTTTCTATCAAAGCTGAATATTGAAAAAGGAAGAATATTTCGGTGGTTGTAGTGACTGGCTCTACCAACCTATGAATTTTTACTGAAAAATATTGATGTTTGATATTTCTATCGCGTCCCTTTCAGCATAGTGTCAATCAGAGAGATCTGTTTGGATGACGTCACTTGGTCACGTGATCATAACAGGAAAGCTGTACATAAAAGCTTGTTATCATGGATTAAAATAAACTTTGGTTATTGCAGATTAAAAAAATGCATGGTAGCTCTGGTCCCTCTCAGTGGTACAAATATCGTCAATTTCGGGTCCTGTTTGTTTGTTTTTGTTTACAAGATTGGTCCCTATGCCTAATATGGCATCAAGTTTTATCAATTTGAGGTCTGCATTAGCGCACAATGAATTTCATCCATGAAAAAAAATCTTTTCACGCTTTGTGTGTTGTCTTCTTAGTCATACTTGTATGTTATGCATGTTTCCATTATAAAGTCGAGGGTGACACAAATTCAATATAGGACGCAGCAACGCCGCCAACATACCTCAAGTCTTCTATAATTAAACTTATGGAGAGCTACTCTAGACCTTCAGTACCAAAAATTGTTCTAAAATGTGCAAAATAAAGGTCTTAACTTTATTCATTCATTCATTATTCCTCCAACAGGAAATTGTCTTTTCATAGTGTAATTACAAGGAAGTGCATCAGTAATTGACGTTCTCGCATACGTGACTTTTACAGACAGTTAATGTATTCATTGTCTTAACTTCAAATTACTCGAGTATGAACTTCTGCTAGCACATGATTATATATGGTGGACTTGGCCATTTTGTGTGGGGGAGGGTGGGGACAGCATAATGTTGAAGTAATTCTACATGAAGTTATGTGTACAAAGATGCCAGAGCAATTTAAAACCAAATAAAAGCGAACAGACCACGAGTGTATCTTATTACACAAACTTCCAGATACAGTTAGAAAGTAACCTATTTGGAAACTTGTTACCAAAGTCACCCCTCCAACTACAATGGTCTGATCCTAACTACCAAATTGAAAAAGAAAAAAAATGTTCAACTGATGATTTCGCCCCGGCAAACACACGTGTGCCTCCTGTGTGGGATATTGTATCTCCAACCCAAGAGAAAGATTGGGCAGGACTTTGGAACAGTGAGAACGTGTCTGGTTACCGGTAGAATCTGCTGTGGACACATCTTGACATCTGAACCTCCTTCTGCACACCTGTATATCTTATGTCCGGCAGCATGCTGTCAATGACCATCCGGTGAATTTTTTTTGTATCACTAGAGAGGCATTGAATTTCAAAATCATAGGAGACGTCAATGGTATTTTTTTACAGAAAATCTTAAGTCTGTTACATTGCTCAGGGCATTAACCAGGTGACCTGCAAAAATTGACTGGTCTCAAAGATTGTCGCACAGTGATTGAGAGAACACCGGCCATGTTCTTAATGGAAATGTGCTTTTGAGCTTGCAGACACGTTGGGTGAGTTCTTTCTCCTTTTGTGTGGCAGCTGGAAAAAATACTTTTAACCCTTAGCGCGCTAAAGTAGCTGTATGCCCACCAATTTTCTTTTAGTGGTAGGCAGCAGAGAGAAGGTTAGAGAGAATGTCCACTCCTAGTATGGCAGAAGACATTGCCTCCTCCGTGGTGCCAGGGGTGGCCGTGAACGAGTTCTCGCGAGACGGCGCGAGACCAGCAGTTCCCCAGCCCAGGAGCGTAGGAAGGAAAACTGCCCGGGAAAGGGACAGTGATGGGTACAGGGGGGATGATGAGCTGGAAGATACAGAGGAGGAGGAGAAGGATGTTGATGATGATGATGATGATGATGGTATGTCTGAGAAAAGTGATGCTGACCGTGGAGAAACACCTGGTAATGTCCACATCGAGGCGTTTGCTGCTGCTTTCATCGGAAATGATGACGTGACGCTCATCAAGAATCAGGCAAAAGAGATGCGAAGAAGAAGCCCTCTTCGGAAAACAAAGGGATCGGCAAGAGGACGCAGTGATATCTCCACCTGCTTAGCAACAGCGTGCGGGACCTCCCCAAACACTGCCAACACTCCAGCCTCGGTGGGTGATGTCACCATCACACCAGGTCTGGGCACACCATCGGAAACCCTTCCTCCAAATCCCACAAGCTCTGGACACGCCCGGGACCCAAACTCTGGACACGCCCGGGACCCAAACTCTGAACACACCCGGGACCCAAACTCTGGACACGCCCGGGACCCAAACCCCACCTACAACCAGGACACCCGAAACCCGGAGCTGCAAAACGCTCGGAACCCGAACCCCATGTACCCCCACACGGAGCCGAGGCATGAGCCAGATGTCACCCAGGAACCGGAAGCTGTGGGTCAGGACAACCCAGGCTTCGTGGGTCAGGACAACCCCAGCTTCGTGGGTCAGGACAACCCAGGCTTTGCGGGTCAGGACAACCCAGGCTTCGTGGGTCAGGACAACCCCAGCTTCGTGGGTCAGGACAACCCCAGCTTCATGGGTCAGGACAACCCAGGCTTCGCGGGTCAGAACAACCCAGGCTTCGTGGGTCAGGATAACCCCAGCTTCGCGGGTCAGGACAACCCAGGCTTCGTGTCGAACTCACCTGGGTACCAGGAGGATGCTGGGTACCGGGAGGATGCTGGGGAGCAGGAGGATGATAGGTATTCTTTATTCCTTTAAGATTTTAACTATTGATATAACTATTGCCTAGATGCTAATGAATCCTAGGTGAATTCGAACCAGTATACATAGTTCGTAAACTTGATTTCAGTCAATCATATCTTTGTAAATACTTGTCAATTTCATTGTTGTATAATTATCATTAAGGCATATTTAGTGCTGTTTACCATTTGATAATACATGCACGGGTTGGTATCAGGGTTATATATATGAGTGTCAATGTCATGAATGAGTCGAGGAGAAAAAGTGCGTAAATTTCCCTTGATTTTTTGTCCGCTGTTTTTTTTCTTTGTAATGATTGGCATCAATGTCCTTCATCAGTAGATAGCCTGTACATTTGCTTTTAAAATGATACCTCATTAGCTAAATGAATGCTTTTCTATGCCCCAAGCATAAATCCAGGTTCCCATGGGAACCGGGAAGAAGCCCGTGGCGTCCCCCATCCACCCGTGCCCGATGCCGACCCCTCCATCCAGCCGTACGCCGTGAGGTACAGAGAAGACGATGACGTCATCACGCCGTACGCCGTCGCCTACATGTGCAGGGATGACTCGGATTCGTGCAGCTCCAAGCGGACAGACAGTACCGCAACCTCCAGCAACAGGACCTCAACCAGTACCGACTTCGACGGGGGCTATCCTGGTAAGTTTTTAAAAAAAGTTAAAGTCCTTCCCGCGCCTGATGGCGCATAGGGCGGCGCCCATCTCCGTTTCAGTAGCCCTTGGGCCACACAACGCAACTACAGCAGGGGGCTAGTCCACTGGTAGTGGTGTGTGTTCAACTTCCATACTCTTTCCTGAATGCTGAGTGCTAAGCAGAGAAAGAAGCATGTACCATTTTTAGAGTCTTTGGTATGACTCGGCCGGGGATCGAACTCACGACCTACCGAATGCAAGGGGAACACTCTACCCACTAGGCCATTGCACCGGTCTTGCAAATACCTGGACTTATCCTGGTAAGGCTTGGGTCATTCATTCATTCATTCATTCATTCATTCATTCATTCATTCATTCATTCATTCATTCATTCAGTCATTCATTCATCCATCCATACATCCAACCATCCATCCATCCATCCATCCATCCATCCATCCATCCATTCATTCATTCATTCATTCATTTCCACTCGGGCTCGGACGGGATTTTTTTAAAGGAGCGAAAAATTAAAATATACAGTCAAACTTGTCTATAGCGGCCACTCAAGGGACCGGACAAATTTGGCCACTATAGACAGGTGGCCTCTGTATAGAAGTGTTAACTTGTAGATGAAATACCCAAGGGACCAACAAAAAGTGGCCACTATGGACAGGTGGCCCCTCTGTATAGGTGGCCCCTAATACAGGTTTGACTGTATTGACAAAATATACACTTATTCTGCCCATGAATCTAAGGGTTGACATTTTGTGTATTTTGGTGTCTTTTATGTCATTCTTTTCCCTCCCGAAAGCTGCCTGGCTGGGCCCCGGTTTGGAAATGTGACCTAAGCATTAGCCGGGCAGCTTTCGGGAGGGAAATGATATGATACAAAGGACATCAAACTACACAAGACGTTAAGAGAATAGGCATGTGCGTTATTTGTGAATATATACAATGTATATAGACTTATATGTTTATTCTTTTTTTTCTGCAAATAGCCCTGCCAGGCCCCCGTTTGGATTGTGACACGTTTGTTTGATTACATGGATGACGTCCACATGCGCATAAATTCTCGACGGTTTCCCCCAAAAAATTTTAACCATCCTGTAAATTGTACAAAGTAGCTGTACAATGGGCAAACATATGCTTAGACTTAGACTTAGCAGCTCCCATGTTGTATATGGTGTGGATTAGGGGTGCATGGGTACTGGTACAGAAACTTCCGGTCCAGGTCCGGTTTAGGTCCAAAGGATTAGGTCCAGGTCCGGACCTGAACCTGGACTTGATGCAGTATGACTCATACCAATGGTCCATTTTACTACAAAGAAATCTGTTTGGGGGAGTATTAGACTTACACTGGCGTTGAAGAATCATACAACGCTAACTGCACCTGTAGGATTGGCTGTAAAACTTGGTAGAAATTACTATAAACTGTACTCTACTTCACTCTTGTTATTTTCTTCCATCTGCAAGCGCTAACACTTGCGAATGCCTGATAAAATAATCTGTTAATTTTCTAATCGGTCCAACATCCGGTCCACCTAATTTTTTCAGGTTCGGTTTCTCTGGACCGGTCCAATGAGAAAAACTGGTTTTGTACCGGTACGCTGTACCGATACCCAGCCCTGGTGTAGATTGAACAAAAAGGACAATGGATGCTAATGTCACAGCCATAGGATGCCAAACTAAATTCCACGGTCAAAGAAAAAATGTGTAAAAAAAACACTCTATCATAGTTTGTTTAGCCATATGTTCACTCTTCCTGGTGACTTTGATTTTATGATAAATTCAGCCTTTATTGGAAGGGGGGTTGGGGTAAATTTCATTTCCAGGCTTGCATGAGGTTGGGGGTTCCCATATCCATGTAATGAAATCAACGTGGCGTAACATCAAGTCACTCTTATTATTTCATTGGGTGCTACAGTAATTGCTACAGTCAGTCTGTTATCACCATGGTTACCGCCACATCAAAATAACATAATTGTAATATTTAGAGAGTCTGCGGGGGAAGTGTTTTCAATTTATTTAATGGCAGCATGTGTGGTACAACTTAGAAGCTTGTATAGTACAGAAAGTTGGTCTAAAACACCCGTATCGTACTAGCGTGTTTGTGTGTGGTGTGTGCATGTGTGTGTGTATGTGTGTGTGTATGTGTGTGCATGTGTGTGTGTGGTGTGTGTGTGTGTACGTGTGTGTGTGCATGTGCGTGTGTGGTGTGCATGTGTTTTTGTGTGTGGTGTGTGCATGTGTGTGTGTGGTGTGTGTGTATGTGTGTGTGTGTGTGCATGTGCGTGTGTGTGCGGTGTGTGTGTGTGTGTGTGTGTGTGTGGTGTGCATGTGTTTTTGTGTGTGGTGTGTGATGTGATGTGTGTGTATATGTGTGTGTGCATGTGCGTGTGTGTGCGGTGTGTGTGTGTGTGTGTGTGTGTGTGGTGTGCATGTGTTTTTGTGTGTGGTGTGTGATGTGATGTGTGTGTATGTGTGTGTGTGCATGTGTGTGTGTGGTGTGTGTGTATGTGTGTGTGTGTGCATGTGCGTGTGTGTGCGGTGTATGTGTGTGTGTGCATGTGTTATCACCTGGTCTAAAACACCTGTATCCCACTAGGGTAACTGTTGTGTGCTGTAATACCCAACAGGTGCCCAACAGCCTTGGAGTGCGGGCGGTTGGATATCTGTGCTGAGCGCGATGTACCCGAATCTGATGTATGCGCAAAATGCAGGGGATCCGGCTCCTATCGATGGTGGAGAAAAACGTTGTGGTGAGAAAAGCTTACATTTCAGCGTGTGTGTGTGTGTGTGTGTCTGTGTTTATAATGTGTATGTGTGTGTGTGTGTGCATTTGTTGTGTGTGTTTATGTGTGTTTCTATGCGTGTGTGCATGTGTGTGTGTGTGTGTGTGTGCATGTGTCTTTGTGTGTGTGTGGTGTGCATGTGTGTGTGTGTGCGTGTGTGCATGTGTGTGTGTGTGTGTGTGTGGTGTATGTGTGTGTGTGTGTGTGTGTTTGTGTGTGTTTGTGTGTGTGTGCGTTGGTGTGTGTGTGTGTCTGTGTGTCTGTGTGTGTCTGTATCTATCTGTCTGTTTATTATTTTCTGTAACGTTACACATTTTCTTTTGTTTGATGTTCCAGTGTGCAGACCACACTGGGTCATCCCTGTGGTGATTTCTGCCGTAGTCCTGACGTTGCTGACCACTGGCGGGGTTCTGGCCGGGCTGTACTTCAGCTCTACTGGACAGGCTGGGCAGCAGGCAAGTACAGATTCATGGTTTCCTTTATGTGAACCGGTCAGTATTGCCCTGAAGAAGGTGACAGACGGTCACCGAAACATTGGTGAGAATGGAGCAATGGTTGCACAAAAGAGTCTCTTTATTCATGGTTTTCTTTACTTTGACAAGAAGGTTGTTTGAAGTGTCGTTTGTGTGTCAAATTTGATCATGTTTGATTAAAGGCACCCTAGCGGTTTACTAAGGTGCTGCAGTGGAACTTTTGGCAGTATTGGCCCCTGTTTTTGAAGAAAAGCTTATTAGTGAATGCTTAACATTTTGCACAAAAATAATGTATAAAATTTTTCGTATGTGGTGTACCGTCATAGATAAACCTTCACGCGAGGCTGCAGGTATGTTGGATTCATGATGACTGTGGTTTAATCAATAAATAACAATCTATGCCCTCTACAGCCAACAGCTGCTGTGACCACTGGTCACTCTGCTGCCGACATGGCTGCCACCACTGGTCACCCTGGCAACAGTTCTGGTAACCATGACAACAGAGTTGGTCACCTTGACAACAAATATCATCACCCTGACAACAGATCTGATCACCTTGACAACAGATCTGATCACCCTGACAACAGATCTGATCACCATGACAACAGATCCGGTCACCATGACAACAGATCTGATCCCTATGACAGCAGTTCGGAGGGAACCACTACAGCGGATAGAGATTATTTTTTCCAAGTTCTGCCAGAACCTCCGGTGAGCAGATTTCTTTCTTTTGTCGTGTTCTGTACAGATCCCACTTGCAAACGGTTTATAATCATTATGTCTATGACTCCACGTTAATCTCCACAGAGATTGTATGGTTGGCAGGCAGGCAGCATCCATGTACCAAACCTTAATTAGTATCAGCCATTGCCAAGCAATTGCAATGGGGATTTCTTGGCATTTGGACGGACATTGTTTCGAGACATACAGGATTTTGCCACGTGGCTGCCATTTTAGCATCCCTGACATCTTCACATCTGCTTGCAGATTGCCGTAGCATCACTTTACAGAAAATAAATCAGTCATTAAACATTGTTTGTCATTATTGTTGTTCTTTGTCAGAAGTGGTCAGGAGATGACCAGCCGGCAACCACCTCGCCACCAGCCTCCCCCAGCTCACACGGTGCCTCACTGCCACCGACCATTACATCGCCATTGATATCCAACAACCCACAAGGTATGTGGAACCGTACCTGATTTATCTATGTATGTACATGTATGTATGTACGTGCTGAGTACAACATGCGATGCGCCACGTCTCCGGTTCGGGTGAATGTTGTTGTCACAACTGCACCGATGCCCCTAAGGGATGTAGCCCTGGCCGGGCTCGGATGCTACCGATTTGTCCCGGTTGACTGACGGATACCGCAGTATTTTCACGGGTATGTCACAGCGTCTATTACGGTCCAAATGTGATTTTAAATCAAAGTTTTTAAAAATCCGCGGCCCGGCCATGCCCGAAAATAGCCCAGTAGCAGCAGGATGTCCCACGTGGCCACGTAGGGGTCACACCCGAAAGTTCACAAAAAAGCCGTAAACTAACCCAACAATACCCCCTTTTTCCAACCAATTGTGACCAAAGCATTACACGCATGTCTCCAGACTACGTCACCCCGGAGCGAATCGTGTTTGGCGGGAAAGGAGCGTCGCCTGGAAACTTCAGCGGTCCCAGCGGCATGGCCGTGTCAGCTGATAACGAAATAGTCGTGGCTGACGTGCACAACAGGCGGGTCCAGGTGTTCAGCATGGAGGGCGTCTTCCTCCGCCTGTTCCCGGCTGCACTGCCTGGCACTGGTGAGTAGAGCTTGTCCTTACTAATAGGACTATCATAGGAACTAATGGTTACCTACTACTGTAGGGGCATCACCATTAACTACTAGTACCTAGTATTAAGTAACAGGTCTCTGGACTTCGTTGGGGGCATCCTCAGTAGAAAGCTTAGTAGCGTCTACAGCTAGATGTTCAGTGTACTCTAACCAGCTACATTACCAAAGTGATTAGTGTTTAATTTATCCCTAGAACTATCGTAGAGTTGAAGGCATTGTTTAACTACACCCAATGCACGTTAAAGAACCCCCACACGTGCGATGGTGCGGTGTGAGATGGAGCCAAACCCTTCTGTCTGGAATTGGTGATTCACTTCAAATCACCCGGATGGAGGCCTGGCGAACCTCCATACCGTATCAGCCACACGGTGATTTACCAGCGAAAGGGTATGTCACCCCGTAAGGGGCGATATAACCCCGCCGTGTAAACATGTGCAAACATGTCAGGGCTCCCTTGGAAATCAGTCATCTAGACTGAAGGGACTACCCTATAAGATCAGTCAATCAATCAATCAATCAATCCTCATTAACTACCCACCTGAGTACTTTATTAGTACCTTGAAATTCCAGTTCGTTGGGGGCTGCATCTTTCGCACCGTAGTTACATGCATCCATGAGTAATTCATCAAGCCACATAGTTCAACTTTATTCAGCCTGCCGACAGGGCTATGGAACTGTGCGGCTCTGAGAGAGAGAGTCTTATAGAGATAAAGAGAGAGAGAAACAGACAGAGACAGAGAGAGATTATTCGGTTATTCGCCGATGATTGTCTGTTATATATAGAGGTATCCACACAAAATGACTCACAAGTTCTTCAGAAAAATCTGAACACCCTGGAAGAATGGCAAAGGAAATGGCTTATGCAGTTCAACCCTGATAAGTGCTATATCATGCACATAACGAACAAAGGAACACCAAATGTGTCCCCTTACCATTTTTGTGGTCAGACATTAGAAACCACAAAAACCCACCCATACCTGGGTGTTACATTAACAACTGGGCTGAAGTGGGATGTCCATGTTAACAAAATAACAACCAAGGCTAAACAGACATTGGGAGTGATCAAACGCAACTTGTGGGCATGCCCAACCAGGGTAAAATCACTTGCATACACGTCACTAGTAAGACCTAACCTTGAATATGCCGCCACAGTATGGGACCCATATACAAAGAAAGACAAAGATAAACTTGAAAGGGTACAGAACCAAGCTGCCCGATTCTGCACAAACAACTATAACAGGGATTCTATAGTTACCAAAATGAAAACAGATTTGCAGTGGATGTCACTTGAAGACAGAAGGAAAATGTCCAGACTTTGCATGATGCACAAAATGACCAATAAACTGGTGGACGTACCAACTGATAAGTATCTAATACCAGCTCAAAAAAGAACAAGAAACAGTCATGCCTTCAAATACCAGAGTTACCAACCTAGGATTGATGTGTACAAAAATTCGTACGTTCCCAGAACTATCGTAGAGTGGAATTTGTTATCACCAAGTACAGTAGGGGTATCTTCTCTGGGTAGTTTTAAAGAACGCTTGCACATAGATGTGCAAAAGTTAGGTGTAACGAGTCGTTCGGTGTAATATAGCCAGCTGCTGCCGAGCCGCGTGCCTGCGAAGCTGGTGTGTTACGCCGAACGGCGGTTAAACCGGCTATATAGATACAGATACAGATACAGAGAGAGAGAGAGAGAGATGCAGTGAGTGCACAGAGTTGTGTGGCACAAAGACCATAAATTTACCTTAATTCTCCCCGCTGCAGTGTCGGGCACAGATGGCCGGTTGATGTACCCCACCGAAGTGGACATTGACCAACAAGGGCACGTCTGGGTGGTGGGGGTGGTTAAGTTCCCTTCCATGGCCAGTGCCGTGTCTGTTGTAGACTATCAGGATGGCCTGCCGGTCGCCATGTTTGACGTGAAACGCGACGCGTCTTACCCGAAGATCGCCGTGGACAGGCGAAGCGGCAAGATCATCGTTGAGGCTGCGAGTGAGATTCTGATGTTCCAGCCGGACGGCTCGTTTGACCGGAGCTTCAAACCAGGGGATTCGGGCATATTGTACATCACAACAGACCTGTGGGGGAACATTGTAATGACTGACCTCTCCACCAGCGTGAAGGTTCGATTCATGGTTTCTTTTGACTACTTCTGTTTTCCTTCCTTCCTTCCTTCCTTCCTTCCTTCCTTCTTTCCTTCCTTCCTTCCATCCTTCCTTCCTCCATTCATTCATTCCTTTTTTCATTCATTCATTCATTCATTCATTCATTCATTTATTTCTTCATTCATTTATTTCTTCATTCATTCATTCACTCACTCATTCATTCCCCCATTAATTACTTTATGTGTTCATTCATTCATTCAGTCATTAATTCATCCACTCACCCAGATATACAATCAGGCCGGACATCTGATCCTCACCTTCGCCACAAATGGCAAACCGCTGGGCGTGAGCACGGCCTCCCGCGGGTACATCATCGTGGGGGACCTGGTCGGCGGGCGGGTGGAGGTCTTCACAGGCGCCGGGGAGTTTGTACGCACCGCCGCTGACGTCACCAACCCCTGGGCCATCGCCGTGGGGCCGGCCGGAGATCTGGTGGTCACCAACACAATTGACAACGTCGTGACGATCTTTCCACGCCGGATAGTGTTTCTGGTTGGATAGGGGACCAACAACCGGTGCAATGGCCAAGTAGCCTTGCTTCAGTAGGTCGTGAGTTCGATTCCCAGCCGAGTCATACCAAAGTGTTTTAAGATTATAGTACATACTATTTTGCTCAGCACTTAGCACTTAGGAGACACACAATTGGTGCAAGGGTTAGCAATTTACTTTTAGAACAGGGGCACTCTGTTGTGATTCTGAAATTTGAGTTAACTGTAATTTGTGTGTTTAAAAATAAGGACATTTTAAGGTGAAAATACAGCAAGTAGGTTGTATAAAAGCAGAGATCAGGAGGCCAACTTGAACATGACTCCATAAAACCAAGTGCACTAAACCTGGTCCTCAGGCTTTGTTTTTAGTACTTTTTTTTCCAGTCAAGCATATTTTTGAAAATAAAGCTAACAACCAACATATGCTGATTTCAAACTGTAACACTTTTTATAGACTGAAAATATTGAAATTTGAAACCTTCATCAGTTGATCCCTAAACCCCCTCTTTTCATAAATAACAGATATAGGTTACCCAACGGATAAAGGTAACCTTGATGTCGAATCTTCTTCTACATAGCCGCTTTAAAGTTAGAGGCACTCCTGCTAGAAAACACCTTTAATATCTATAATTTTTGTATGGTCTGAAAACATTTTTGTCATTTATGTAAAAGCCAAGATGAAACTTTATATAAGAAACAGATCTGAGAGTAGGTAACGCTAGTTTACCTTTATCCGCGCGGTAACCTATATCCGTTGCTTTCAAAAATGAGCATTTAGGGATATAAAGTCGACGGATGATAGGGTCAAACTACAACATTTTGAATGTATAACAACTTGAAACCACTGTCCGACCAGGTGATATCCCTTAATACAGTGTTGGTGAACCAGGGCTCGAAATACCACCTGCATATGCAGGTTAATGCAGGTAAAATTGGAGCTGTACAGGTATTTCTGGTGTCTTCCTGCACCTAACCTGCACTGGTCCATGTACTGGGTATATACAGGTTAGTGCAGGTGAAATTGGAGCTGTGCAGGTATTTCTGGTGTCTACATGCACCTAACCTGCACTGGTCCATGTACTGGGTTTTATACATAAATGTCCTATGATGTAGGTGTATAGGGACTGTTACCACCAATAAAGTATTAAAAAATGTTACCTGAACAATTTTAGTATGATCCATGCTTCCTAAATTCAGAGTTGTGCAGGTAAAATTTGTCTGGTGCAGGTAATTTTCAATGTTACCTGCTTTGCGTCGGACTCACCTGGGTACCAGGAGGATGCTGGGTATCGGGAGGATGCTGGGGAGCAGGAGGATGATAGGTATTCTTTATTCCTTTAACATTTTAACTATTGATATAACTGTTGCGTAGCGAGTAGCAGCAGATGCTAATGGATCCTGAATAACTGTAGGTGAAACAGAGCCCTTTATACACAGTTCGGAAACTTGATTTCAGTCAACCTTATCTTCGTAAGTACTTGTCAATTTCATTGTTTTATGATAATCATTGGAAGGCATATTTAGTGCTGTTTGCCATTTGATAATACATGCACGGGTTGGTATCATGGATATATATATGAGTGTCAATGTCATGAATGAGTCGAGGAGAAAAAGTGCGTAAATTTCCCTTGATTTTTTGTCCACTGTTTTTTTTCTTTGTAATGATTGGCATCAATGTCCTTCATCAGTAGATAGCCTGTACATTTGCTTTTAAAATGATACCTCATTAGCTAAATGAATGCTTTTCTATGCCCCAAGCATAAATCCAGGTTCCCATGGGAACCGGGAAGAAGCCCGTGGCGTCCCCCGTCCACCCGTGCGCGATGCTGACCCCTCCATCCAGCCGTACGCCGTGAGGTACAGAGAAGACGATGACGTCATCACGCCATACGCTGTCGCCTACATGTGCAGGGATGACTCGGATTCATGCAGCTCCAAGCGGACAGACAGTACCGCAACCAGTACCAACAGCAACGACTTCGACGGGAGCTATCCTGGTAAGGCTTAGGTCACATTTCCAAACCAGCTTTCTGGAACGAAATGTTTAATGTGAAACTACACAAGACGTAAAGACAATAGTCGGGGGTATTGTTTGTGGATATTGTTTGTGTATACAATTATTCTACTTTTTGTTTCCACAAACAGCCCGGATGATATCATATAGCTCACTCCCTCCCTCATGTCCCATGACATCATCCATGTAATGAAATCAACATGGTCTAACATCAACTCTCATTATTCCACTGGGTGCTAGAGTAATTGTTACAGTCAGTCTGTTATCACCATGGTTACAGACTCATCAAAATAACATAATATTTAGAGAGTGTGTGGGGGAAGTGTTTTCAATTTATTTAATGGCAGCATGTGTGGTACAACTTAGAAGCTTGTATGGTACAGAAAGTTATCACCTGGTGTAAAACACCCGTATCGTACTAGCGTGTTTGTGTGTGGTGTGTGCATGTGTGTGTGTGGTGTGTGTGTATGTGTGTGTGCATGTGCGTGTGTGTGCGGTGTGTGTGTGTGGTGTGCATGTGTTTTTGTGTGTGGTGTGTGATGTGATGTGTGTGTATGTGTGTGTGTGCATGTGTGTGTGTGTGCGGTGTGTGTGTGTGTGTGGTGTGCATGTGTTTTTGTGTGTGGTGTGTGATGTGATGTGTGTGTATGTGTGTGTGTGTGTGGTGTGCATGTGTTTTTGTGTGTGGTGTGTGATGTGATGTGTGTGTATGTGTGTGTGTGCATGTGTTATCACCTGGTCTAAAACACCTGTATCCCACTAGGGTAACTGTTGTGTGCTGTAATACCCAACAGGTGCCCAGCAGCCTTGGAGTGCGGGCGGTTGGATGTCCGTGCTGAGCGCGATGTACCCGAATCTGATGTACGCGCAAAATGCAGGGGATCCGGCTCCTCACGATGATGGAGAAAAACGTTGTGGTGAGAAAAGCTTACATTTCAGCGTGTGTGTGTTTGTGTGTGTCTGTGTATGTGTTTATAATGTGTATGTGTGTGTGTATGTGCATTTGTTGTGTGTGTGTGTGTTTATGTGTGTTTATGTGACTGTGTGTTTGTGTTTATGTTTGTTTATGTGTGTGTTTATGTGTGTGTGTGTTTGTGTGTGTGTTTATGTGTGTGTGTGTTTGTGTGCATGCGTGTGTGTGTGTGCGTGTGTGCATGTGTGTGTTTGTGTGCATGTGTGTGTGCGTGTGTGCATGTGTGTGTGTGTGTGTGTTTGTATGCGTGTGTGCATGTGTGTTTGTGTTTTTGTGTGTGTGTGTGTGTGTGTGTGGTGTGTGTGTGTGTGTGTGTGGTGTATGTGTGTGTGTGGTGTGTGCGTGTGTGTCAGTGTGTGTGTGTGTGTTTGTGTGTGTGTGTGGTGTATGTGTGTGTGTGTGTGTGTTGTGTGTGTGTGTGTGGTGTATGTGTGTGCGTGGTGTGTGCATGTGTGTGTGTGTGTTTGTGTGTGTGTGTGTGTGTGGTGCATGTGTGTGTGTGTGGTGTGTGTGTGTGTGTGTGTGTGTGTGTGTGTGTGTGGTGTATGTGTGTGTGTGGTGTGTGCATGTGTGTGTGTGTGTTTGTGTCTGTGTGTGTGTTTGTGTGTGTGTGTGGTGTATGTGTGTGTGTGTGTGTTTGTGTGTGTGTGGTGTATGTGTGTGTGTGGTGTGTGCATGTGTTTGTGTGTGTTTGTGTGTCTGTGTGTGTGTTTGTGTGTGTGTGTGGTGTATGTGTGTGTGTGTGTGTTTGTGTGTGTGTGTGTGTGTGTGTGTGTGGTGTATGTGTGTGTGTGGTGTGTGCATGTGTGTGTGTGTGTGTGTGTGTGTTGTGTGTGTGTGTGTGTGTGTGTGGTGTGTGCATGTGTGTGGTGTATGTGTGTGTGCATGTGTGTGTGTGGTGTGTGTGTGTGTGTGTGTGTGCTTGTCTGTGTGTCTGTTTATCTATCTGTCTGTTTATTATTTTCTGTAACGTTACACATTTTCTTTTGTTTGATGTTCCAGTGTGCAGACCACACTGGGTCATCCCTGTGGTGATTTCTGCCGTAGTCCTGACGTTGCTGACCACCGGCGGGGTCCTGGCCGGGCTGTACTTCAGCTCTACTGGACAGGCTGGGCAGCAGGCAAGTACTGATTCATGGTTTCCTTTATGTGAACTGGTCAGTATTGCCCTGAAGAAGGTGACAGACGGTCACCGAAACGTTGGTGAGAATGGAGCAATGGTTGCGTAAAAGAGTCTCTTTATTCATGGTTTTCTGTTTTTACTTTGCCAAGAAGGCTATTTTGAGTGTCGCTTGTGAGTCAAATTTACTGATAAGTCATATTTGATTATAGGCCCCCTAGCGGCTCACTAAGGTACTAGCTACAAGGTACAGTATCAGACCTTCTGGCAGTTAGTATAAGCCCCCGTTTCTGTCTGCAAATTTATTGGTGACTGCTTTTTACATTGTGCACAGATATGATATGTAAAACGTTCAGTATGTGGAGTACCATTATAGAGCAACCTTCATGCGAGGCTAAAAATGTGTTCCACTCATGATAACAGTGGTTTAACCAATAGATGACAATCCATCCCCTCTACAGCCAACATCAGTTGTGACCACTGCCTCCACACCCGGTCACTCTGCTGCCGACAACAATGGTCACCATGGCAACAGATCAGGTCACCATGGCAACAGATCAGGTCACCATGACAACAGATCTGGTCACCCTGACAACAAATCTGGTCACCCTGACAACAGACCTGATTACCCTGCCAACAAATCTGGTCACCATACCAACAGATCTGGTCACCACGACAACAGATCTGATCACCATGACAACAGTTTGGAGGGAACTACTACAACAGATATAGATTTATATTTCGAACTTCCAGTAAGCGGATTTCTTTGTGTTGTCGGCTTCTATAATGTGGAGGCCCAAAAGTACAAACTTTAACTTAATTTTTTTGTCTTTTTTTTAAATTCCATTTTCATGTGCAATTTTATATTTCGTGTGCAATTTTATATTCTGTGTGCTCAGAGAAAACTTTGTACTTCTTGGGCACAGTTCCCACTTGTAAACAGGGATGACAGTCCTTTAAGTGTCCAGTTCAGCCTGCTTCACATTGTTATCCTAATTTTTATTCTTTGCCAGGAATGGTCGGGAGATGAGCAGCCAGCTGCACCAACCTCCCCCAGCTCAGGAAGAGCCACACTGCCACCGACCACTACATCGCCATCGACATCCAACTTCCCACAAGGTATGTGGAACTGTACACGATTTGTCCATGTATGTATGTGTGTACGTGCTGAATACAACGTGCGATGAGCCACGTCTCCCGTCCGGGTGAATGTTGTCACAACTGCACCGATGCCCCTAAGGGGTGTTGCCCAGGCCAGGCTCAGACGCTACAGATTTGTCCTGGTTGACTGACGGATACCGCAGTATTTTCACGGGTATGTCACAGCGTCTATTACGGTCCAAATGTGATTTTAAATCAAAGTTTTTAAAAATCCGCGGCCCGGCCATGCCCGAAAATAGCCCAGTAGCAGCAGGATGTCCCAGGTGGCCACGTAGGGGTCACACCCAAAAGTTCACAAAATAGCCGTAAACTACCCAACATGACACCCTTTTTCCATCCAATTGTGACCAAAGCATTACATGCATGTCTCCAGAATACGTCACCCCGGAGCGAATCGTGTTTGGCGGGAAAGGAGCGTCGCCTGGAAACTTCAGCGGTCCCAGCGGCATGGCCGTGTCAGCTGATAACGAGATAGTCGTGGCTGACGTGCACAACAGACGTGTCCAGGTGTTCAGCATGGAGGGCACCTTCATCCGCCTGTTCCCGGCTGCACTGCCAGGCACTGGTGAGTAGAGTTTATCCCTACAACTATTAGTCTCCAAGCAGACCCTACGGTGCCTTAGAGATACTGTAAATGCATTTAAGTTTGCAAGGATTTAAATTCGCGGTAGCGGGAAAAAGGACTTTTCACAGTGGTTTTAAGTTCGCGGTAACACCGTAGACTGCAGTCTGATACCATAATAGAAAAATGTTTGCAGTGGTTTTAAGTTCAGCATGGAGGACGCCTTCCTTCGCCTGTTCCCAGCTGCAATGCCGGGCACTGATGAGTAGAGCTTATTCCTACAACCTTCACCTCTACTGTCATTGTCACCTACTACTGAAGGGACCCATCTATCCACATTTAGTACCTAGTGCCTGGACTTCAAGCTCGTATGCAAGAGAGAGGGAGAGAAGAGAGAGAGAACGGGGGAGAGGGAGAGAGGAAGGGAGGGAGAGAGAGGAAGAGACAGACAGAGAGTGAGACAGAGACAAATAGAGAGAGAGAGAGAAAAAGGAAGGGAGAGAGAGAGGGGGAGAGAGAGGAAAAGAGAGAGAGGAAGAGAGAGAGAGGAAGAGAGACAGAGAGTGAGACAAATATAGAGAGAGAGAAAAAGGGAGGGAGAGAGAGGGAGAGAGAGGAAGAGAGCGAGACAAAGTGAGAGAGAGAGAGAGGAGGAGGAGACAGAGACAGAGAGTGAGACAGAGAGAGAAGGAGGGAGAGAGAGAAAGGGAGGGAGAGAGAGAAAGAGAGAGAGAGAGAGAGAAAAGTCAAAGTTAATTTTCCCCAGCTGCAGTGTCAGGCACAGAGGACCAGTTGATGTACCCTACCGATGTGGACATTGACCAACAAGGGCAGGTGTGGGCGGTGGGGGTGGTGAACTTCCCTTCCAGCGGCGTGTCTGTTGTACGGTACCGGGATGGCCTGCCGGTTGCCATGTTTGCCGTGGAACGGGCCGCGTGGTACCCGAAGATCGCCGTGGACACGCGAAGCGGTAGGATAATTGTCGGGGCTGCGAGTGAGGTTCTGATGTTTCAGCCGGACGGCTCGTTCGACAGGAGCTTCAAAACGGGGGATTCGGGCATATCGTACATCGCTACAGACCTGCAGGGGAATGTCATCATGACAGACATCTCAACCAGCGTGAAGGTTTGTTTCATGGTTTATTTTGTCTAGTTCTGTTTTCATCGATCATCAATTCATTGATTCGGTGATTCATTGATTGATTGATTGATTGATTGATTCATTCATTCATTCATTCATTCATTCATTCATTCATTCATCCATCCATTCTCTCATTTTTGCATTCATTCATTCATTCCTTTCTTCATTCATCATTCATTCATTCCTCTCTTCATTCATTCATTCATTCCTCTCTTCATTCCTTCTTCCCTTTATTCCATTTGTTCATTAATTCCTTCCTCCATTCAGTTATTCATTCATTCATTCATCCACCCATCCAGATATACAATCAGACCGGACATCGTCTCCTGACCTTCCCCACAAACGGCAAGCCCCTTGGCGTGTGCGCGGACTCCCGCGGCCACATCATCATGGGGGACATGGCCCGGGGACGGGTGGAGGTGTTCACAGGCGCCGGGGAGTTTGTATGCACCGCCGCTAACGTCACCAACCCCTGGGCCATCGCCGTGGGGCCGGACGGAGATCTGGTGGTGACCAACGCGTATGACAACATCGTGACTATCTTTCCTCGTCGGATGGCGTTTTGGGGTGAATAGGAGTCCTTAGTGTAAGAAACGGTGCAAGGACCAAGTGGTTAGAGTGTTCACCCTACATTCCGTAGGTCATGAGTTCGATCCCCGGGTGAGTCATATCAAAATGTTTTAAAATGACTGTAGTGAAAGTTTTTTGTTCAGGAGAATAGTCAGAACTGTAACCAGCAGACAGTAGCTTCCATTGTAGTGTAATGTTAGTCCCAAGCAGTCAGTATTTCTGTATCATAATTTTATTAATTACTGTATCACATGCTAATTAGCAGCTTTTGCTCTCATGTTGTGTCAAGTAGCTGAAATTTCTGTATCACATTTCTAAACTAATTACTGTACTATATTTTAATTTCTTCAAGTTTGATGACATCTTCTTAGCGATGCTATAGTGCAATCCTGATGTTTTGTGTTACATTATCAATGTTTGTTGTAAATTCCTGTCCGAAGGCTGATTCAAAGTCACACGATTACAATGTGAACAACACAATCATTGGACAGCAGAAATATGCATGACCGCTTTAGACAACATGAAATAGTAGTACAGCTGTGTTCAAAGGGAATTCATTCTCTGCATATTGATAAAGAAATAAATCTCCGATTTTTAACCAGTTGTAGATGTTGAATAGCCTTTGAAATTGTTTAGCTGAATGCCTACCCTTCATAAACGTATTAAAGGCAAATGTGGTTAATGAATAAAGTGCAGTAGATGAGAAATTAAAAGGGTGGACGTCTGTGCCGTGAAAAATTTGTAGTTCGAAGGGAAGCCTCTGCTTTATCGTCATGACTATCAGAGTCAACCTGAGTCAGCTTACAGATGTGCCCTATGTGGCAGAGACTGTCATTCTCGTATAGGACTGTTTAGCCACAGTCGACGCTGTAGGCCGGATATCAATTAGGATTTTACCATGGTCAATATTGACCGAAGGAAGCCATATATATATATCAGAGTGACATTGTCTGTGAACACTGATTGGTACTTTCCAACAGCCACTATAAACATTGTGCATTCATTGTTTTTCTGTCGGCGTCTTTAACTGTGTGGGTGTGGATGAATAAGAATGAAATTAACAACAATCGTCAATGAAGCAGTAACGCACCTCACTATGATTGCCACGTGCTGGACTTGTGATAGTGTATGACGTGTGGTTTCTATGGAAATGATTTCTAAATGTTTAATAAGAAGAACGTTGACATTCTGCAACACTTGTATACGTACGTACGTGAATATTTATTTTCCGGCCTGCGAAAGATTGAGAAGATGTTGCAACTGTTATTCTGACTTGCAGCACTTGGCCTGATAATGTTTTTTTCTTCTTCAAAGATTTTCACACTAAAGAAATCAGTTTGAAAATCAACAGCGTTTCTGGATTCTGTCACATCATACAAACTGCAGTATCTTACAGTTAACCCAGTCATATATTGTACATACCAAACGTTTTGCAACTTCCTTGTCACCTGACTTATATGTAAATAGCTGTGAATAGTTTGTTTCGATATTGTCATTTTATTTGTTCTTGTCAGTCATCCTTTTTTGAGAGGTGATGGGAATATTAGCATACTGCTAGAGTGTATTACCTCTCTGCCCTGTTTTGTACTCTGTTGTTCAATGAATAAAAAAAGAGGTATTGGGTCTCTCATATCTTTGAGGCGTAACGTTAGCTATGTGTCAATTTGAGTTTATCTATTTCAAAACTGCTTCTCTTGAAGCGTGGTATGAAGCGTCACCTGTCGGATGCTGTTGGAGCTGCAGTGCCGGAATCTACACAGGAATGCTAATCTCCAAGCAGATGCATGGTACTGGCTTGTTTCGCGGATGTTTTTGTTTTGTACGCAACGCTGTACAATCAAGAAGCAAAAAAGAGTCTTGGAGACAGTATAAAACTGACCAGGTAGATTAAATGCATAACACTGCTTGCTCCTTGACCTGCTCGTATTTTCATCATTTTTTTTCGCTGAAGCGTGAATCCCCCTACAGACCCTCCCATTTCTAGCCACCAAATAAAACAGCACTTAACACCCCATTAAGACCCTCTGATGCCTGTTCATTGACGTTTTTTTCGTAAATGAAAAGCTCAATGTGAAAGTTGACTTGGTGAGTTTATTTGAGAGTATCAACCTCTGTACGAACATGGAGACGATCCATGCAATGAAAGCAGGGAGTCAAGGCAAACAAACGCAAATCATTGTTACATAGAAGAACTTTATTGCGCAACGATCGTACACGGTACAATGTATGGCAGAAAAAAGAAGAAACAAACTTATCACCCTAATTACTAAAGCAAGTATAAAACATAGTACATAATGCAGATTATGAATATAGAATGAAATTTGACATCCTTATTTCTAAAACAATGAGAGCTAGCGTAAAACATTGTACTACAATCGAGTGGGGCTAATTATGAGTTTCGGCATTTTTTCTTATGACAAAGCAATCTTTTATATATTTACCTATTTTAGCATTGTGGGAGTTGTCACATCTGAATATATCATCAAATCTTTCTGTCGCATTGAGTCTATTAAAATCTGTTGTACTTGATTCGAGGAATGTGAATAACTCATTACGTGAAACATTGTACCTACTGCACATCATGACAAAGTGAAATTCATCTTCAATTTTAGTGTATAATCGGTTACGTTCTGCTGCTGTCGTGTTTATTCTTGAGTCGTTTTGGTCATTTTGCCAACGTTCCCCGGCCGCACATGCCACTCAGGCATGGATCGTGCAGTTGCGTTGCTACTTTCAGTTAAATAATGATGACCTCTGACAACCTGTAGGATTGTCAGCGCCGCCTACTGCGCCTGAACGGTACTACATGTAGATGCAACGCAGTTATCTGAGTGTTTTACTATTGTTACAATTTTATGATTTTCCTTGTGTCATACCTTTTTACAGAAACTTCTCTTGTAGTCTACGGCCACGTTCAGAGCTTTGAGGAGCCATTTTCATAATGTCTCATTCTTGGTAAAGTAGACAAAACGGACTGATGTGGTCCGATCAAACCGTATGAGAACCGTATGATGAGTGACATTATAGTTATTGTTTATGGGTGGGTCGACTACTCACTCTTTGCAGCCAGGGGCTGAATTGCGAGGAGCTTACAATAAACGGGGCTAATTCGCAAGGGTCTGGAGCGAGCTGCCATTCGGCGCCACTCAGGTGACCTCAATACGACTGTCGAAAGTATCTGGAGCGAGCTGCCATTCGGCGCCACTCAGGTGACCTCAATACGACAGTAATTGCCCCAGGTGCGGCCAAGGTACTGTAGGTCCATAAGGACCATCGGGCGAATGTGATCACTTTTTGTTGTGCCTAATTTTCCCCAGTGACACAAGTAATAAGAATCCTGTCTATATTAACTATCTGTCCAGTTTTTTTCCACGTTAGTTTTTTGACAGTCGTCAGGTGGATGTCCTTTCTGAAAACGTTTGTTCTTTCCCCCCTCTTGCATCAGACTTTACGCCTCCCAGGTGAGGTATGTTATAATGTTAGCTTTGCCAGTAAAATTCCACCATGAGCGCTATGTATGAACAAGATGGTGACGTCAATACGTGCACGTGCTCACCACGTGGTGCGTGCGTGACTCCAGGCTGATCAGGTCCGATGTGACACGGGGTAACTTCAGGACAGCTTCGAGCAATGACACCTCTTTACCCCCCCCCCCCGCCCAAAAAATAAACTATCACAATCTTTCCGTACGACTTACAAGAAAGTAGCATTTGGAAAGTTCATTTCAGAAGTTTGCCCGAAGTTCCACACATTGCACGAAGGCTAATCGTGAATAACGTTAAGTGAACTTTGGATACATACATGTGGTAGAGAAATGGGAAATATACATGTGACAAGGGCAGCTGCAGCGATTGACATTATTATTATACTAAGAGACCGATTCAAACGCTAGTGTTGGCTATAGCTAGACATGTTGGGATTGCCGTTTGACTTCTTTGTTGGAAACAGAAGAAGAGTCCCACGTTTTAACATTGACCATGTTCTTCCAACTCAGGAGCTGATAATGACCTTGAATAACCCCTAGTACTTACGGCGGAGCTTCCTTGGCTGAAGCTTGGGTGAAAGCCAGTGTTTCTTTCACGACTTACAGTGTCTAAAACATACATGACAAGACAACAGACAACAGTTTTGACTATATCTAGACATTCTGGGTTTGGCGGTTTGGTTGGAAACGGAGTTAGGATCCCACTTTTTAACATTTAACATGTTCTCCAACTCAGGAGCTGATAATGACCTTGAATAACCCCTAGTACTTACGGCGGAGCTTCCTTGGCTGAAGCTTGGGTGAAAGCCAGGGTTCTTACACGACTTACATCGTCTTAAGGTATCCCAATCCCATAGGTCGGCTCTGGCTTCTCGCCATGCACCTCGTGTCAGGGACGTGAACTTATTGGGAACGACAGAAGAGCCGACGTGACCTTGGGAACGAGAGTCGGCCAGATGGGCCGTAACCAGACCGAGTAATTCCCGTGACCAGGCCCTTGAACCTGGGCCAGACGGCAGCTTTTTTACCGCGGAGATCAGTGAAGATTTAACATCACTCCCTACTGTGTAAGTGACTTCATAAAATTACATACTTGTAACTCAGCACTAAATTGGGTACCTGTTGTCCTTGAAACTTAACCGACGAAGGTTGTCCCCTTTCTCTATAGTGGTCAAACTTAGCACAAATTTTCTGCTGAGATGTCAAAATGAGCTAGTTTTTATCATTCCCTCCAAACTACAATCGTGGCCTTTTTGTTATATGCCGTATTTTTCTGTCAGCAAACCCCACAGAATTGCCCTTGCAAACCTGGGCGCCAGACGGCCGCTTGTAGCGCAGAGATCAGTTTAGATTTAACATTGCTCCCTCCTGTGAAAGTGACTCCATAAAAGTACATACTTGTAACTCAGCACTAAATTGGATACTTACTGGCTGCCCTTGAGACTTAGCCGACAAAGTTTTTTTTTCTTTCTTAGACAAAAAATAGTCATTCTGACGGCTTTCCGGCTCATTCCTTCTCGCACCTCATGTGAAGGGTATGTAATGTCCATTTGGAATTCCCACCCGAATGTGGCACGAATTTTGCAAATACTTCATTCCGGCTAATTCTGCTTGATTCCTGCTAATACGGTTTCAGTGTGAAGGCCCTATGACGCGTAACAAGGGTATATGGACGTCAGGACCTTGACACAGATGTGGTAGGAGGAGACTTTCAATCATCACTGAACCTGGTCCGTTTTGACATGATTTGTGGAAGCTGTAAGAGGCTGGTCGGAGGCGTACGTGTGGTTCTGGAAGAACTTCGTCTTGACTCGTAGGTTACCATAGATGGTGTTTATTGGGAAATCGCAGTGTCAGAGTTCCTTCTCGACACTGAATTACATCCAATTTACAATTATTACATATGATCTAGATACAAAAAACTCTTACGCAGTCATATACAAACTACAACTGGTAATGCATAGTGCACCAAGAAGGAGTTACTTAAAGAATTTTACACAGTTATATAAAAACTACACTTCGGCACTATTACTATATATAAGTTTAAAACATGACATTCCTCTGGGAGCAGGGTAGTTACATGCTCCTGTACGCTAAGACCAGTCCCAACCAAATAACCGGGTTATATGGGTAATATGGTGCTGTTAGGAAAATCTCAAATATCTTGAGACTGAAGCGGTGGAAATACCTGAAATTTGGCAGGAACATAGGCAGGAAACTATTCCTTTCAGAAATGAAGAACATGTGTGTCAAATCTGCATAATATCTATATTATCTATTGACAAATATAGTATTAGATTTAACAAAAAATGGCTCGCGCACCACCTTTGCCGGTGCCTGGGAATATTGATTTTTTTAGAGGACATAGCGACAGTCGCATACTATAAGAATAAGTTTTCAGAAAATAAGGATATGGTCAAATATTTATGAAATTTTAAATTTGCCCTTGTAGTGGCAATATTTCGGGGGGTTGCAATTACTTTATCAATGAATAGCTAATTGTGTGATGATAAAATAGGTTTTCTAAACAATTATTCATGTAGACCAACTTCTTGCGCCTTGTTTTCACCCAATATCAACTCTGTAGCTAGTGACTAAAGGTGGTGCCCAAAGGTTTAAAGTTTAGATTCTTGTATTCTGGAATTTTTGTGTCCCTTCTCAATCCATCACTGTCAATCAACATGACAGCTGAATATCTGTCAAAGCATAAGTCCTATTTAGCACCCTCTATCAAAGTAATTAGGTGCAATTATCTCAAATTATGCATAGAGGGCAAACAGAAACATCCTGATTGGTGAGCACAATGGCCCGGTCATTAAGTGTTTATACAAGAAGGCTTTTCACTTCCTTGGTTGAAACAAGAAGAATGGTTTGAAAGAAATTTTGTTGGCAAAAGAATTGTTGGAAGCGTCAACAACTTTTTGCGTAAGGAAACTTCCACCACAAAAGATAAGCCGTAATTTCGAACTATGAAAATACGAGGTGATTAATGGGCAACACGTTACTTGGCATTTGTAGCCTCATTCGCAGACTTTTATAGCTGCTTTGTTTATGATTTTGGGGAACACTGATTCGCGGTTTTCAACATGGGTTAAAGTTCTCTAATCTGGGGAAGGGAGTTGGCCGTGAGGAGTTTTACCAAGCTTTTCTCATAAAATCTCCTTGGTTTTACAATCCCCCCCTCCCCCCATTTTTTGGCACTCCGATCAGTACTGTAAATAAAGAATCAAGTATATCACAACTGTATTGCTGTCAATTTCAGTTGTTTTTTTGCATTAGTTTGCTCTAGTAATATTGTCATTTTTTGTGTTCGTGGCCACATGAATTCGAGTCAAGTGATCGATAAACCAAGGACGCAATCTTCCTTAGATAAAGATGGCGGAGCGTATACGAATAGACGCCGTAAAAACACGCGTCCTTTTAGCTCGGATTATCCAAAAATAAAGACACAGACAAGACACGTGTGGATTTTTCTTAATCTCCAAGCAGATCCTGCGGTAGCAAAAGATACAAATGTGGTATCAAAAGCTGTCAGAAGAATGAAGCTGCAATGGCCTACGACTAGTACGAGTGTGTTTCCGATTTGGTAAGCTTGGTATAAACGTTACGATACTAGTACTTCGGTAGCCAAACACACACCTAGGGCGGCTTCACTCCCCTGGCAGCTTTTGGTATCTTATGCTACCGTAGGATCTGCTTGGAGAGTACTTTGCTAAGTATTTCTTGAATATGTGGTGTCATCCTAGGGCTACACTAAATTGAAGGCCATGCATGTTTTTAGCAAATTCACTCGTCAACCCATGAAAGGCGTGAAATTCAAACTAAATTTTGATCCGTCAGTTCAATGAGCTTTTATCAGATAAAGCTCCTTGGTTAGTTCGATCTTCAGGAAACTGCGAACTCAGATATATATACTGTTGTAAAATACCAACTTAGTTCCCAGCTATTGGTCCTATAATACTATAAGGTCACGTATGCATAACGGCTTAATGTTTGTTTTCCAATTAACGTTTGTATTACGACCATTCCCGTTAAAAGGGCTTTTCATACCTAAAAGACGTAATCCTCAAGACGAATCACTACAAACATTCAACGTTTACCGTGGTAAATGTTGCGAGCTATCAAAATGCAACGACTTGGCACCACTTTACAGTAAAGGACTGATTAGAAACATATTTGGTACTTTGAATTGAGTGTTTAGGTCTGCACTTTTGTAGCTGAACAGCTTTGCTTCAACTTTTGGACATAAATGGCAGACGATAAATGTGTATTGTCTTACTAAGTTAGTTGTCTGACATGGATGTAGCAGACACCTATTGTTATGCTGCGTAGCTTGAGCTTTAGATGTGTAAAAACATGTTCTTGTTCTTCACACATTTAACAACATTCTGCTTCCACTTGTAAACTTGATAACGTGAAATATGCCTTGGTGATAGTTTGTCAAATTGGCAATGGCTAATAAGAGGCTCTTCCCTGTCAATAGTACGAAAATATAATTGTCTATGAGTGACAGGCTATGTGTGTATGTATTCCTCTGGATCACTGTGAACTACAAACGCATTGGTCATATCGCTCAAATGGTAAAGACATGGCCTAGTAAACCGTGGGTCGTCAGTTCAAACCTCTGTGGAGGAACTTTTTTTTAAATTCAGCGATTATTTTTTGTTACTTGAAAATATTTTACACCATTTTACAGGATCATTCACAAAATTAGGATTGTATATGCATGGCAGATTTCGGATTTTGTGTAACACTAGAACAGAATAAAATTCTCATTTTTGTACCATCTATACGATCGCCGTTATTCTTTTTTACTGACTGACTGCCTATCAATAAGTAAAAAAAAACAACAACATATTTTTGACACACTTTGTCTGTCAATAGCAGGAACAAATCCTTATTAAAAGGGTTAAAAGGGGAAAAGTCTTATAGACAGACTATAACGGCAGTATAGCCTTGTCATTGTCAATTGACTGGACGTTTTGAGTCCTAAATATGCAAACCATGACTAGCATTTTCTACTACTGTAGTTGAACATACACCAAGGCAGGGCGACCGGCAGGGTGTCAATTAGCGCGCATAAGAATGCAAAATAGAGGAGGGGCAGGGGGAGTGGAAAGCCAGGCCAATTATCACCCAATTATAGCCTCTCCAGTCGCACTTTGGCTCATTTAAATGTCATTTCAATATTGTAATGAGTCTCTGGCAGGGTCGGCTGTGACAGGACTTAGCACGGGAGAGTGGTACCTAATATCTGCCCCAAGCATGCCTCTCCCCACTCATAGATGTGATCGGTGAGCGATGAAACGCCCCACGGGATACCATACGGATAAAGGTGAACTCGAGTTACCTTGTTAAACTGATTGTGGATCTGAATTAAATAAAACTCAACCAGGGAACATAGATGTGTCGAGTTACGTTAAGGACCTTGACACGAATGTGGTAGGAGCTGACTTTCAATCATCGCTGCCTCTGGTCCAATGTAACATGATTTGTAGAAGTTGTCAGCGGATCGCCTGAGGCGTGTGGTTCTGTAAGAACTTCGTCTTGACTCGTACAAGCAGGGGAGAGGATTAGGGGACCTGAACCGTAACTTTTCCAACCCCCCTCCGCCCCGACTACTGACAGAATCTGTACACTCTGCCAAAACTTTGGAACAGAACACTTCATCTGGTTCTCATCCACTCCCGCTCCGCTACACCGATTAAAAGTGAGAGTTACCTTTGTACAGACTCTTACTTTCAGGTACCAACGTCGGCAACACCCCCCCCCCCCAAAAAAAAAACCCGTAGACATCGTTGGGAGCCTATATCACCCCCCGTCACGGTTGAAGCAGGGTTCGTGTGCCCTGATGTAGATAGCCTCCTTTTCTCCCCTCATTTTATTCGAACACTTATATTTACGTAGATTTACTCAAGCCTTAGTCTATTTTAATGTCGCCATTATCATTATGACCGGCAATTAGAAAAAACAAGCAGTAATCATCCCATTACGCAAAAAAGAATCATTGGTAACACTATATGGAATTGGCCATTTTGCCTAGTCTACATAGCTTTGCCAAAAGTGTAACTCAGAACCTTTCATCTGGTTCCCATTCATGTATTCTCCGAGCAGGGGGTTTACTCAGAGGGTTGGTAGTGGTCGCGATATTTATTTTATTTTATTTATTTTATTTCTGTAATCTTTATCCAGGGTGGTCCAAGCTCAGTGCTCTTGCACTGCTTTTCAGTGGAGCCCTGCGTGTTACATAAAAAGAAATTAAACATATTCATCACAAACATAGGCAAACATAAATAGACAACAATAGTAATGAAACTGATGCAAACAATAATACTAATCATAACAATAGATGCTGCTAGTGATGATGATATCAATACAAATGATGAATGAAAATAATGGTACGAAACTAAAGAAAACAATAATAATAGTAACAAAATAAATACTATCAAGTTGTCAGTTTCATTGAGTGGTCAGAGGTCAGGCTAGCCAAGCCCTGCAGTTGGTTTTAAAGGTAGATTTTGACGTGCAGGTCTTTACAGATGGTGGAAGACTGTTCCATGCAGTAATACCTCTATAAGAGAACTTGCGCTTCCCACATTCTAACCGTACAAGGGGTAGTTTGAGACATAGGTTCTGACTGTGTCGGGTGGGGTAGCTGTGAGAGTCAGAAGTCCTTTGAAAACTATTGATGTAATCAGGAAGTTCATTGTTAACTGCCTTGTACATTGATTGTAGGAGGTGCAAGTTTCTCCTGGATGTTAAGGTTTTCCAGCCCAAGGCAGATAGCTCATCAACGCCAACATGATGGGTGTATTTTAAACCAAGAATAAGCCTAGCTGCCCGGTTCTGGAGTTTTTGTAGTCTATCGGATAGACATTTACCACAATTACCCCAAATCACATCGCAATAGTCCATTTTAGGCAAAACCATGGCGTTGAATAACATAACAAGAGTGCGCTGTGGTAGACAAGGAATTAGGCGCCGTAAGACTCCCAGTCTTGACGAGACTGCATTACATAACTTGTCAATATGGACTTCCCATGTTAAGCAAGGATCAAGCCAAACGCCCAGATACTTAAAGCTAGTGACAACTTCCAAACTGGTGCCAGAAAGAGTGGTTGACAGTTGCTCTGTACTTGACTGCAGCCTACGCGCTGTGCCGAAGAGCATTGCTTTACATTTAGTAACATTGAGTGTCAATTTATTTGTGTGTAACCATGTTTCGATATTACGAAGGTCGGCATTCAGACAAGTATTCACATCCCTCACTGTTTTAGATGCATAGAAAAGTGCAGTATCATCAGCATACAACACAACCTGTCCGTGTGATATATAATCAGGCAAATCATTAATGTACAGTATAAACAAGAGTGGCCCGAGAACCGAGCCTTGGGGGACACCAACAGTGACTTCAAGAAAGTCACTCTGGACTCCATCTACGACAGTAGTCTGGTATCGGCTTGTCAGATAAGAACAAAACCATGTCAGTTCCTTATCTTGTACCCCATACATTCTTAGCTTGAGTAGGAGGATCTTATGGCATACCGTATCAAAAGCTTTCTTGAGATCAAGAAAGATTGCTCCGGTAACAAGACCCCTCTCCATATTTTCAATGATGGAGTCAGTAACATGAACCAGGGTTGTAGTGGTTGAGTGTGCGGGCCTAAAACCAGACTGAAAACTGTTCAGTATTTTGTGGTCCTTACAGTAAGTGTATACTTGTGTATGTATGGCTTTCTCAAAAATTTTCATAAAGGTTGGCAGGACTGAAATTGGTCTGTAGTTGCTACAACTGGTTTTGTCCCCGTCTTTGAACAGAGGTGTAACCTTGGCTCTCTTCCAGTCCTTTGGAACTTCGCCTGTAGTTAGGGATAAGTTGTAAATGTGAGTGAGAGGTCCTGCTATGATTGGGGCAGCATGTCGGATGAGCCTACTGCTCACTCCATCCAGACCAGTGCTTTTTCCCAAAGGAATGCTCATGAGCTGCTTGTATGTGAACTCAGTGGAGATGTTTGTGAATTTAAAAGAAAACTGTGCGGGTCCTAAGACTGCTCTGTACGCACCAGAATTTAAAGATTGTCTCTCCCAGAGGACCCCTTCTACCGCCCTTACCGAAACTTGGGCTTCTAAAATACCCATTTAAGCCTGCTTGGTTCCAAAGGCGATGTGTAAGAGTTACCTTTGTACAGACTTGCAAATAACACGTGAGATGCCAGAGCCCATGTCTGAACACTTAGTGCCAGGACAGTTAGAAGTACAAATTTTAGCCCAACGGCAGAATTGCAGTGTAGTACATTGTCTAATCGGTTAAAAATCCGGGCAACTGATTTTTTTTTTTTTTTTTTAGGTCTGTTTTTTTTTTTCGGACCGGCATAACAAGAAAAACGATTTTGTACCGGTACGTCGTACCCTGCCCCGCCTATACTAACGGTTAGGGTTCTCCACTCCAGATGTGCATGAATGAATGGACTTGCACGGCATCTGTACACGGTAGAATGTATGGCAGCAACTATTACACGGAGTACAACATTAAGGTATAGGGTAAAACGTAACACCTAAATACTATAACGAGTGGGGCTAATCATGAGTGTCGGTATTTTTTTCTAATAACAAAGCAGTCTTTTATATATTTGCCTATTTTTGCGTTGTAGTAGTTGTTGCAATTGAATGCATTTTAAGATCTGTCTGTAGCATCCGGTATCTTGAAATTTGATGTACATGATTCCAGAAATGTTGATAACTTATGACATTTTCAACCCGTTCCTTCTCGAGCCCCCCCCCCCCCCCCTCCTGATCGGTTCCCCAGCAGGTCTCACGGGGGTTCCGAATGTTCCAGAAGGTTCCACCGCCCGGACGTGGCACCTGGCCGTCTGATAGGGGCGTGACACCTGGATTAATCCGTGCACTGTTGCCAAAAATAAATGTAACAGGACTCTTCATCTGGTTTTCATTCGCAGCTACTCTGTTACACTGTCTGTTGCCTTTGTACACACTTTCTCAGGTGCCATGTCGGTAGACATTTTTAGAGAAGTCAGACGGATCTTCTTTATGAACTATCAGGTGGCAATCAGGTCCTGGTGAACATTTTTTTGTATGTTACAACGCATTTTTCTGGCAAAGTGTCCTTGGTTGACCAGTGCATGAAATCATATCTTTTAAGTAGGAAGTGATGAAAGAAAGTCTTATTTTTTAGATGAGTAACCATATCTTCTATATTTATCAGATTTGTGTTTGACCATTTTTCTCTGCTCGGTTCCGCCAGCAGTGGGGAAGAGTTGCAGACGGGGCAGAGTGTACATCTGTGCACTTGCCGAAACTTGTGACTGAACTCTCCATCTGGTTTCCATTTTGCTCGCAATGAGTAAAAGTTACCTTTGTACGACGTCTTTAACCAAAGCTAGGTATTCATTTTCACCTGAGCAGAGCGAGATAAACTGCGTCAAGTGCCTGTCAAGGAAGTCAAGCTCAGGGCCTCAAAATTGCCCGAGCGTCGGCCGTATTTTCGCTAAAAACCTGCCCGTCACGAATTGAATTGGACTCGGCGTTTCTTTCCGTAAAATTTAAATTATATTGTCCTTTTTGGTGCACAGCTGACATCATACGGATGTTTGAATCACAACGGACGAGCTACTAAAATCGCCCGAAGCCCTAGTAACCGCCAGGACGTGGGCCGTACATTCGCCGAAAATGCCCATCTGTAGGTCGCCAACACGACAATTCTTAATTTATGACGTTTTTTTAACCACAAGATCACGTCGCTAACTTGCATATTTCTAGAACATTCCATCACCTGTTGCTCTGTACGTGCGGTCGGAAAGTAAAAGTGTGCCAAACTTGGACCCACTTCCAGATGGTCTCAGAAGTGAACGTCACACCTCAAGACAAGGGTTCGGGTCTTTATGTCACTGACACTTCTTCGAATTGACGATTTCAAAATTCACTACTACAAATGTTTCAAGAAGGTTCCTTGATCCGATGATAGGGGCAACCTTGAAGTGTGCCACTGACACGAAAAGACAAGGCTTCGGGTCCTAATGTCGCTGCAAACTCTTCAAATTGACGGTTCCAAAAGTTCACTACTACAAATGTTTCAAGAAGGTTCCTTGATCCGGGATAGGGGCGTGTTACCTGGAAGTGTGACAAAGACACGAAAAGACAAGGCTTCGGGTCCTAATGTCGCTGCAAACTCTTCAAATTGACGGTTCCAAAAGTTCACTACTACAAATGTTTCAAGAAGGTTCCTTGATCCGATGATAGGGGCAACCTTAAAGTGTGCCACTGACACGAAAAGACAAGGCTTCGGGTCTTTCTGTCGTTGCCACTTCTTCAACTTAATGGCTCCAAAAGTTCAGTACACAGAAAGCACATGTTTCCAGAAGATAAGGTTCCTTCTACCGTAGATACATGAAGGGGCGTATACCTGGAAGTGTTGCAAGGACACGACAGGAGAGGGATCGGGTCTTTCAATCGCTGCCACTTCTTGAACTTGACGGTCCCTTCGTCTTAAGTCATGTAGGCGTTTGGCAAACCAAGGCAGAGTCAATGTCAAGGAAAGGTTGGGGCGTTGACTGGTGAAGGTATTAGCTTTATCTTCAGGTCTGGGCCAGCAGAAGTTCTAGAAAAAGGCAGATCGACTGGACTTTTCTTAGAGTTATTGGCATGGTGCATGGCCTTATGGTTAGGGTGGTGGGCTTGGAACCTGGAGGTCCCGAGTTCGAATCCCTGACAGATCTTGACGTATTTTTAAGCCGGAAGTTTTGTCTGTTTGAATGCTCAGTTGCCCTGTAGTTCCATGGTTGGGAGAGTTTCACAGATGGGGAAGTGTTCGGTGCGACACCGGGACAGATCTACAGATGGGAAAGTGTTCGGTGCGACACCGGGACAGACAGACTGGGGAAATATTCTACCGCTGCCCACACGCGTAATCCACCAGACCTGTCCCTACTGTAAGACAACGGTAAAGGTATACGTAGTCCCATAGCCTTCTTGAGACCACAGGGACAGTAATTGTTATCCACTGTGTCTAGGGCACGGTATTGAAAGGTGGAAGCTATCCCTCTCCTTCCCCTGCCCTTTACCTCCCCAACTGAAGAAATCCATTTTTACACCTGGGTGGAATGAGGAAAGTTGGGTAAAGTGCCTTTCACAATTACAAAGGATTTGTAGCATGTTTTAATTTACTGTATTCAGGCTGTAAATTGTAATCAATGTTTATTGATCTTGGATTTTACATACAGTAATCTGTTGTCGGATGTGATATTTGAAAATGCCATGTGCCAAGCCAAATGCAACAAAGCTGACTCTGAATCATGACAGGATTCAAACCCAGGGCCACAGATGGGAAAGTGTTCGGCCAGTGCAGACCGACTGGGAAACTGTATCGTACACGTATCATGTCAGCCCCGGTCCCACAGTAGCTCATGTAAAGCCGCTAAAGTACGGGATTTTCCGCAGGAGATCCGGCCGCCCGCTGTGAGGGTGCACCGGGCTGAAACCGAACCTTGGCTGGGAAACTTCCAGCTTCAGCGCACGTGTTTAAATAGTCTGACTCGTAAAAGATTCTTAGGGGAGTTCGCACTTGTGCGTACATTACTCTGTGTAATCCTGCCGGCCAACCCTCTGGTAAATTATTCTCTCTACAATAGCCAGCGTGGTCAGTCTCAGTAGTAGAGATTATGGGAGAGATGAATCTAGAAACAAAGAGGAAAGTGGTGGGATTGTGATGTATCGGCGAACAGGATTTGTTTCCTAGCCGTACACCACTGTTTCGGACGTGCGACACGAAGATACAGATATTCGCCAGTTCAAGACCGCCCTGGGCCGGTTCAAGACCACCCCGAGCCAGTTCAAGACCGCTTTGAGCCGGTTTTCGGACCAAGGACGTGAGAACACCATCCCGACATGGAGAAGCGTCAGAACAGATGGGACGAGGCATCATGAACAGTTTTTCTGTCATCAATGAATAGTCTACCACTCAAACCGTATGTCCATAACATGTGCAGAACATCAAAACTGCAAGGTCCGCTGCAGTACCATTGGAAGACGTTAGGAGGCTCATTATCGAACTTGACCTCGACCCACGTCCACTAACTAAATATGATCCATCCACAGTTTCCTGAGTTACGCAACAAATGTCTGAAAATATGCTAATGTTTTTCCTAAGGTAATAATAACGTACCCTTATAATGATAGAAACTTCAGAGCTGACTTTGAGATATCTTCACAAAGAAATATTTGTCTTCAATACCATGTTATCGGTAAATATTTGTTCCACGGTGATGCAAACATTGCATAATATTTCATAGACATTGTGTGGGCTAAACGTCTGACAGAATGACGGCAGGCAAAAATAAAAAAAATCTGACAATCTAAACTGTGTAACACGTCTCTGGTATCTAAGACACTTCCTCAGGACAAGGAATCGCCCTTAATAGCCGTCAATCACCGTTGCCATGACGACGGCTCTCAAGGGCAGTTACGCATCGTTTTACCTTGATGTCAATCACGGCCTTGACAGCGGGTCCCAGAGGGGTCAAAGTGCACGTGACCATCAGGTCACCTCACCTCACACGACCCCATCTTCAGGGTCGTGGACTATGGTCTGTTCCACGTAGTAGTTAGTATTGTTCATATTTACCTCCATGAAAATGGAGGTATAGTTTTGGTGTGTCTGTCTGTCTGTATGTGTGTGTGTCTGTGTGTCAGGATACTTGTGGCCACCATAACTTTAGAGCCTCTAGATAGATTGTGATGATATTTGGTATGTGGGTAGGTGTTGCAAAGACGAAGGTCAGGGTCGATTTTGGGCCCCCTGGTGTGTGACTTTGGTACTGAAGCAGAACTTTTTAAAAATCTTTTGACCTGGGCATGCTATGGTCTTGATTTTTTGTCGCAGATAGCGTGATGTAAGGAAGAAGTGATGTACGTTTGGGCCCCCTAGCGGCTTGCTCTAGAACTGCAGGGGCAATATTGTCAAAATCTTCCAAGGAGCAGGACGGAACATAGGAACGATGGATTTACATGATAATTTTTGTAGTTAATTTTCCACAGCAGGTTAAACTACGACAATAATACTCTGGACAGAGTGATCACTGCAGAATTTGCCACCATCTAGTATCACCAGACAGAAATATTACACAATCCATACCCATTATCTTCAGTCTGGCCTCAGTTCCAGCCAAGGATCAGGTGCCCGTCTAATAACTAGTCCAGATGTGTGGCCAGACACTTGAGACATGGTGGCGTGTTCCTGCGTCCTTTTGGGGGGACTTGAATCAGGCCGAGATTTTTGCGGTTTGGGTGAGACCCATGTCAGCCGCTTTTTCTTGGCGATGTTTTAGAGGTTTGAAATTAACCAATTAGTTTGTCTGGAGGGGGGGGGGGTGCCCTGTGCGATAAAGTTCCTCTCCCATTCATTCATTCATTCATTCATTCATTCTATATATTCATTCATATAGTCATTCATTCATTTTGATATTCATTCATAAATATATAGTCATCCATACATCTATTCTGCCATTCATTCATTCATTCATTCATTCATTCATTCAGATATTAATATAGTGATTCATATGTTCGTTTATTCATCCACATATCAATTCATTCATCCTTGTCCCAGCTACTAGTCTTGACTGAGATTTGTAACGTCTGCGGTTTCGCGTTGCCATGGATGATTTTCTCTTCTTGCCGATGTAGCAGCGATGTTGGCATCACCCAGACGTGGTTAGTCTGTCAGGGACACAGCCGCGGGGCAGAGTAGGAGACGAAACCTGCCTCATGTATAGCCAATCTCTTTGGGAGGTTAGATGATCTTAGATATCTACAGTGAAAGGAGAGGGAGAGGGGAGGGAAAGAGGGAGAGAGAAGGGGAGAGGGAGGAGACAGAGAGAGAGAGAGAGAGAGAAAACCAACTAGTTAACTCAAAAACGGAGTCATTTAAGAAAGGCTACCATAGACAAGAACTTATTTCCTATTCACAACTGTCTACAGAAATATCTATAGATTCGTTCCGTATAGTTCCGTATAGACTGGGTGTCTAGATGAATGAATGAAAGGCCTTTATAGTTTATTGACCGTAAGACCGATCGGTTTTGCCATCCGTCTCTCCAGTACGCTAATCGCCAATCAGAGTCAATCTACTCACGTGTCAGATCTCGTACCCAGGGTTTCAGATCTCGTGTCCAGGCTTCAAAACGATTGTCCGTTTCCCAAGGTCAGCCGTGAGCGGGTCTGGGCTGGTGAAGGTCACGCCGCACGCAGTCCGTGTGCTGAAATATGACAACCAGATGGGAAATGGAGAATAGATCATCCGCGTTTCACTTAGCTGAAATCTGGGCTAACTGGAAATACAGGGATATTCTTCATCAAGGCTTTTATACAGGTCGAATCTGGAAAAGTACTATATGCAGCAATCTTGTACCAGCAGCGTTCGGGTGAGTGAGAACTTCAATGAAGTAGGCTAAAATCTTATTTCATCCTTCTGGCTTCAATTGAACAGGTTTGGAATTTTCTCCGCCACACTAACATGCACATTCACAGTTCAGGTTTTGCACCTTATCGCCGGTAACTGTCACTGACGAAAGACGAAAGCGGGCGCTGTTCAAAAGTTACATTTATAACTTACGGGTCGTTTACAAATCTATTCAGTTCCGTGAGAAACATTTGTATTGAGTAATCTTGAGTAGCTAATTACCTGGATCTGAGTGCCTAACCTTGATTTCGGCGAGAACAACTGTGATTCGTACCTTTGGCCCGAAGTCAGGAGTACTAACCTATAAACCACACAGGTTGTTAATACTATTGGGTGGGCCGGCAACCCTCTCTTCGCAGCCAGAGGCTGAATTCTGAGGAGCTTTGAATACATTAGGCTTAACACCAAGCAGATCCTAGGGTAGCATAAGCTAGTATCAAAAGCTGACAGAGAAGTGAAGCCGACCTAGCAGTGTGTAGGCTACCGGTGCCCGTCTGACTCCCTTTGGCGGGTTGGCGGGCTATACTAGTACTCCTTTGCCAGGTTTGATACTGTCTTATGGCACCGTATGATCTGCTTGGAGATTAGCAATAGGCGGTTCTATTATATATATATATTTATTTGCAAATCCATGCCCGTAGGCTAATTGCAATGATACAGACAGTAAAAAGTAACAAGTGTCTATTCTAAATACACACACGTCAGCTATCTATGTACATGCTTCTACTTTCTTTACTGGGTGGTTTGACTTCTTCTTTGGAGATTATAAATCGCAAGGGTCTGCAGTGGCTGCCATTCGGCGTTAACTCAGGTGACCTCAATGCGACAGCAATTGGCCCATGTACGGCCAAAGGTTCACGTATGTTTCTTGGATGAGAAGGTAAAACCCTGTGCCTTGACCTTGACCTTGGCAGACGTCAGAAGTCGGCAGTTCTTGGCAGAAACACGACCCGCCGCAGATGTGAACCAGCGCAGCGCTTTGCCGCGGCCTTGGTGGGACTAACCTGGAACCCAGGCTCCTTGTGGCTTGCCCTACCGTAGTTAGTGTAGACTTTGTACGGGCCTAATGCAGCTCTCTCCCGCCGGGGTAATCTTCCACACCCGGTAGGATTTTCAAGCCCAGACGGGATGATTACCCGGCAATTAACTCTCACCGGGCAAATCTAACCGCGTGAAAATCCTACCGGGTGTGAACGATTACCCCGGCGGCTGCGAGCTCCACTGGCCCCGTAGAGAGCCTACACCAACTACGGTAGGCCGTGCCACAAGGAGCCTGGATTCCAGATTATGGCGGGGCAGACGCTGAGTCGGCGGAATCTGGGACACGCGCCCCCTCCCCCTTCATCAATCACCCCGTAACCACGCCCCCTGGCGGAGGTTAACACGCAGGCCACCTGGCCTCCATGATTGAGGCGTTATAAAACGGAGGAGTTCCCGAGGAATCGTCCACTCTGCGCACGGCACCACACCGGGGACATCTCTCCTCCCAACCTCCGCCAGAACATCTCGCATCCCTCGGTGAGTAAAACTTTGTTCTGCTAGAGAAAGTTTGTGTGAATCGTGATTTTTCATTCATAGATTGAAAGAAATGTATTGTCTTGAGTGCTGTGACTATTAAAGATAAGAGTACACTTGCATTCTGTGTGGAACAATAATGCGCTTTAGTAGTTGAAAAACTGGTGTTATATTTATTATATCAATATTCACTCTCTCAACTTGTAGCCCTAAGTTTTTCCAATGGTCAGTCTAGAGAGAAGACTGTTAATTTTTTTGCCCCCATTTTTTGCCTGGTGTCGGTAGTGAGGCTTGGGTGATGCCTGTGTTCTCTTGTGAGCATTTTCTAGGTCACTTATCAGATGCCTGTCACACACTCAACTGTACATCTCTGTAAACGCTGCATACTTGACGCGACGATAATATATCTATACTTCTGTGTTTTCTACCTACCTATAACGTTATATCTGTTATCTTTATCAAGCACTTTTGGGTGCGAAAGAAATTGTAGAAAATTCTCAAAGAGGAGAAACGGTCTGCAATAGAGCTAAGCTTGCCAGGAAAAGTCACATCTGAAAAGTTGTATCCAAAATAATTCGTTGGGTGCACTTTTCCACACTTCTAGTATCTTGGCAATTTTGGCATCTTTGTAGCATCCGAAAGGTGTTCAATAGGCACTAGTCCTCCCGCATTTCGGGGATTTACCACTAAATGTCTGGCTTCGGTAAAACTCACGCGTGGCGCGGACTGATCTGGCTGAACTACTTGTTGGACGCACATTTCTGGGTAGATACTCCGCCGAGGTCCGACCATACCACAGTCTCAGGTTCCCCTGTGAAGCGACCCGCCGTCCAGACGCCCGCGATCTTGGACAAAAACGTGATACTCGCCGTCGAAATACGAGAGCCAGAACGCCTTAACGACTTGTCGGCAAGTCTCTGGTCGGATGTACAAAAATATGCCAATCTTGAAATGAATTTTAACTTGACCCGAATGCTCTGACCCGGATGTAAGTGGCATTTACTGGATTGCCACGTCTCCGTATCTGTGATTTTTGTTTGAACTGCAAACGTAACCATGGTAACCGACATGTAGGGAAAGCGATCATAACCTTTAGTATAGAGGTCTTCCCAAGATTGTCTTCAGCACCGAATGTTAAATCTCTTAAATGTAATACAATTCAAATATTTATGTGTTCAAGACAATCTTGAGAAGGCCTCTATAACAACGTTTTTTGAGGTGGTGGTATAATGGCACCTGGTGGAATTATGAGAATGTACGTTAACAGAGCAGTGAAGTGGCCACGTGTTGATACAATTGTTGTAGTTAAACTGCTACACATGTAGCTACTTTCACGGCCGCGGCACGGAAATGTTAACGTTGCTCTCGGCACAGCCGGTATCTTTTAGTCCCGGTTCACGTTCCATCGGAATCAGACTACTTGAGAATACTTTGACGGCCCATTTTGCATGTCTACGGTTGGATATACCGTTATGGCTAACGTCACATTTCCAATCCGGGTCCCGGCTGTTTGTGGAAATATCGAAACGAAAAATACAAATGTATACAGTAAGAATATACTTAGATAATGCCAGGGACTATTCTCTTTACGTCTTGTGTAGTTTGATACTTTGATTCTTTTATATCATACTTTTCGTTCCCGAAAGCTGCCCGGCCGAGCCCCGGTTTGGAAATGCGACGTAGGCCTATGTCGCTTCCACTGAGGCGGCGGCAGTTTAGCGACCAAAAGTGTCAATGATTTTAGACGAATCTAAGTACAGAGGATCTGCATGTCTTTTCCCGTAGCAGCAATTTCACTGTGTATTGTATCCACCCCTAATCCAACATTAAGCATTATTGGTAAATTCATTCTGGAGCGTAACTGATAGCTGTAATTCCAAGTCGTGCGTTCATTTGTTATCCAGAACTCATCGTTAAGTATTATTGGCAAATTCTCGTTAAAGTCACAGTGGAGCGTTACAAACCCTTCGGGGTCCTCTGGAAGTAACCGTTAAGTCTTAAGCGTCCCCGGGATCCCCCCCATACAGACCCGCAGGCCGGCCGGTTAGCATTACCAGCTCTCCCGAAATAATGTCCCTAGGATCCCCCATGCTGACCCGCAGCCCAGCCCGGTTAGTATTACCGGCCCTCCTAAAGTAGCATCCCCTGGATCCCCCCATGCAGACCCGCAGGCCGGCCTGGTCTCGTCTGTCATCAGGCCGCTCAGATCTGACCCACATTCGGAAAATCCTCCCGCCAACAGCTTTGGTACTTCTGATGACCCGTTTCATTAGCCTATAAATACTTGTTTTACACCCCGATCAAGAAGTGTAGGGGTGACCCGGTGTGCTTTAATATATTTATATACCTCTGACTATAAAAGCATGCCGTACCGAACGAAAGGTTTCGTTTCGTTTCAAGAAATACGCTTCAAATTCGTGAGATGGGTAAGAAAACTGCTTTCATTGCAGTATCGATGAAAAATGGGGTCTTTTGCCTTCTTTTACAGCCGTGAAGAAACTTAAATTTCTTCACAATTTGCCCATAGTTCATCCTATTGTATTCTCCGTACGTGGTGATTACCCTGGCTGTATCTGTGTGCATAGCCATGTGGTATCGTTTCCGAACAAGTCGGTGATTCAACTTTAAAAAAAAAATTATCAAAACTTAAAACCAACCCTTTTATTGGATAAGACAGGAAACAAAATATGGTAGCAACTAGCACGTAATCACCACTGAGTCATGCTATTCTTTAAGGTTTTTTATACAAGTTTTTTTATTATTATTATTATATACGTGATACCCCGTTATAACTTCGCCCTGCCCAGGGAACTGACACAGAATGCTGTGCCTAAATGTCGAAGTTCAGTGTTTGTTATTTTGCCCTACTACATAAATCCTGTACCAGCCCATCTCCCTCCGCGGTATTCACAACATCCTGGATTTGACATCACAAACTCAGCATAAAGTTGGGACAATCTTGTTTCCAGGCTCCGTCTCGCCACTAGGTACATGAGCGAGGGACGGGAAGTTCGCTTGGTTTCTAATAAAATTCTATTTTTGTCAGACACTGTTAAGTGAAACAAGAAGGGAGTAGAAACAGACAGAACAGAAAAACAAATATCCTGACTCCTTGGATTCGAACCCGCGCCGATCCCGAGCCGCCAGCTCACAAACCTAGCACGCAACCGAATCGGCCAAAAGGCTGACAGCCATTTGGCATGCTCGGTTGGCGGTGCTTGAACCCCACCGTCACGTAAGGCTTGAAAGTATCAATAAGAAATACTGTAATATGGGCAAATTTCGCGGGAACTTGATTTCGGTTGGAAGAAAACGGGATATTCGCGGTGTTGAAGCCGTCAGGGGGGGGGGGGGTTACTGTAAAGTTGGAATCTTCCGCGATGATTTCATAAGAGGTCACCGCGAAAAGCGTTTTCATGTCCCCTTTACAGAGATACCCAAATATACGTGCCATGGCGCTCTGGCTGATTAGGTTTGTTACGGCCAAGTTGTGATTGCAGATTACAAAATTGTGATAGCAAATTTATCTCCTTGTTCCCAGACTCCACCTCGCCACGAGCTAACCTGACACCAGTCCGCCATGTTGCTGTTGGTGACGTCACTAGTGATGGCACTGCTGCCCTGTCTGCACGCGCAAGGCTTCACGGGTAAGTGTCACATTCACAGTTTATGCGATGCAGTTGAAAATGAAAAAAATAAACTTGACCTAGTTCTAAGTACTTCTATTGTGTTTCTAGACATTTTATGTCGTTTTTTGTTCGTTTTGCGTTCAAAGTCAGACGCTCGTAGAACTGCTTTACGGACGGTTAGATGTTATCTTTATTGGGGTATTCATAGTACAATGCTAAACTTTCTTCCAACACAAAGATCTGTGTATACCATTGTCTTGGAAGAAAGTTTAACATTGTACTATGATTACTACTTACCCAGATGAGCTTCCATCATAGTTGTCTTTATTGGTTTGTACGGTTCCAATGGTGAATGCGTCTATCTAGGTTAAACCAACGTTCCTAAGATTGGGGTCAGGCGGGTTATCACTCCCACTGATAGATAAGATACGAAAACACAATTATCGACTTAAGTTTAAGATGAAGTGAGCCGGGGTGTATCACGTATCACTAAGACATGGGTCACATTTCCAACCCGGGCCCCGGCCGGGATGTTTGCGAAAACGAAAAGTAAAAGTGTTGACCAAGGAATGTACACAAATTATGCCATTGACTAATGTTGATTCCTTTTTTGTGTTTGGTTGCCTTTTATATCACTTTTTTCGTTTCCGAAAGCTACCCGGTCGGGCCCCGAGTCGGGAATTGTGACCCAGGCCTAAGGATAAGACGTCTACAAATCTAGACAGTAACAGTGACTCCTGCTTGGCCCGTGGTCGGGAGCCAAGTCGGGGGAAGCTCCTGCATGTGTCATAGGAGCTTGGCGACGGTGCTAGAATAGGAAAAGAAATTTATGGGATCTTGTCTAACGATCTCTTGGCAGTTCAAGAACTCTTAATGCGGTATATTACCGATACCTGTATCGCGTAACCACTGAAGAAAAGATCAAGACAGACCTGAGACTGAGAGTAACACTGTAGACCGTAAAACTCTTACTTACGCTGGTGATAAAATAGAAAATTTACTGGGTCTTGTTCAGGGATCTCTTGGCAGGTCAGGAACTCCTAGTGTGCGTAGTATTAGCGGTATCATGCACATGTACCACTGAAGACATGACAAACAGGAGAGTAGACTGTTGGATCGTTAAGCTCCCACTTACGCTGGTTCTGGAACTGGAAATTTACTGGGTCTCGTTCAGGGCACTCCTAGTGTGGGGTATTACCGGTATCATGTATCACTGAAGACATGACAGACCTGAGAGTACCGATGGTGCTAGAAAGGGAAATTTACTGGGTCTCGTTCAAAGATCTGCTGGCTTTCGGATATCAAGGGTATCAGATGTCACCTTAAAGACATGACAACGTCTGGAGGAGAACAGGGGACATTTGTCTTAGAGGAAACTGAAGACGACATGTCGAGCCGGGAGTCACTGTGGTATAATTGTTCCTGGGAGTTTGGCACTTGTCCTGTATTAAGTTGCGTAACTGTGTGGCTGCAGATACGGTGATTTGGTGGTGTTGAAGCCAATTCTAGAGGCAGGGTGTGGTTTGGCACTATTAAAGGTGCAGTTATTTCTGATCGTCGGACCTTCGCCAAGAAGGTTATGTAATCGGCGTGTTTGTCTCTGTGTCTGTGTAGAGCATAACTTCAGAAGCCTTGGATGGATCCTGATGATATTTGGCAGGTGTGTATGTGTCGGGAAAACGAAGAGCAAGTTCGACAATGGCCCCCTTGTGGCTTTCTGAGGTACTGCAGCGAAATTTTTATATCTCGTGTTCTGGTTTTTATAGTTACTTTTGCACAGACAAGGATAGTGTGACACTGCACTCAAGGCAGTAACTAATTTCAACAGTGCACAGAACGACACTAAGAGTAAATGCAGACTCTTTAATAGCCCCTTTGTAAAGCCGTAGGGGCAGCGGGTTGAGATGCGATTTGTCGTGTAATTTTGAGGTAGGCTTTGGCAACCCGCCACCATGAAGAGGGTATGCATGCTCTTTTCCGTAAGGCGTAAGCAGCCTATTTTTGTTTCCCGTAACTCGTAGGGAAAATCATCTTATCTACGTACTTCGTAGCGAGGCGGCCAAATTTAGCGTAATTGCCTTCTTTAATTTAGCGTAATACGTATGGGGTTCTTCTGAATTCAGCGTAAATCGTTGTCGGGACCCCACATGCAGACCCTCCATGAAGAACCTCAGCTTCAGAAACCGCCGGTAGCTCTGGGCCAGGGTCGGGCAAAATGGACCACAGCTGTGGGAACGAGTCGAGTTGACCTGTCTGACCTCGTTCCCAGTCTTGGCCACCGGGCTTGGCAAGCACGTCTGCACGGGCGGTGGGCCAGAGTTGGACGGGCCAAGAAAACCGATTCTTTTTATTTTTTATTTTTTTACTTCCGTAAATAGTTTCATCAGGTTGGTAGATCAATCGAACAGTCTTCTTCGTTTCACAACCTCTTTTTATTCTTCTGCAGACGTTTCGGTGACTGTCTGTCACCTTCATCAGTGCAAAATGAAATATACTAACGTTACTCGGTGCGAGATGACCTATACAGTGCAAATCGAACTTTATAACCGGGCCCCGGGTATTTTTTTACTTACTGGTCACCACGTAACAAGACCTGAAGGCAAGTCCAATGTTACGGGTTACATTGTAACTGTAACAGCATCTCTTCGCCCTAGGTCAGAAACATCATGATTGAGACCAGCTCAATTGCTCACTATGAGTGAGGACTAACTGACTCAGTGCGCGAAGCAGGGGTTACGAGGACTGCTCGGGAGATTCCCTACCCCATTTGATTCTCGTGAATTAAATCCGCTTTATATGTAGAAACAGAAATGAACTAAGCTCTTCAGTCATAATGATAAGAGTAGAAAAAGGGCTAAATAGTTTTGCTGTTTTTGTTTGTTTGTTTACTTTTTTGTTTTGCATTACCAGTAAACCGCCTTTAGGAGTAAAGCACTACTTTTGTACAGTTACGCAGCGGCGGTGCGTGATCTCCCAACCACAAGGACAGTACTCTCAGTCAGGAAATACCGATTGAGTCTTATGGCGTTTACTTAGGTTTATTTGTTAATTTTCTATCTATTATTATTTACCTATCTACTTGGTAGAGCTGACTGCACGTTCGAGCAGGGCCAGGTGTATTTATTTTCTTGTTTACTTATTTACTTGTTTATTTATTTCCGCAGGTAAAGCCGACTGTACGTTTGAGCCGAGCCTGGTTTATCTATTTCTTTATTTGTTCATTTATTCATTGCATTGTTTATTTCCCAGGTGAAGCTGGCTACACGTTAGAGGAAGTACAGGATTATCTACTTGCTCATTTATCTAGTATTTACTTGTTTATCTATTTACTTGTTGATCTATTTATCTATTTATTTTTTTATTCCAGGAAAAGCTGACTGCACGTTTGAGAAGGGCCTGTGTTCGCTGAAGCAGGCGACTGATGACTCCTGGGATTGGGAGCGACGCAAGGGCAACGACAGATACTACAAGACTCTGCCGAGTCATGATCATAGCTTGGGCAATGGTGAGTCTCAGACTCTGTTTTATACGTACCTGTAGTAGTGGGAGGAGGGGATAGATACTACAAGACTCTGCCCAGTCATGATCACAGTCTGGGCAATGGTGAGTGTGTTTTATATGTACCTGTAAGGGGGGGACGGGGGGGGCGTAGATACTACAAGACCCTACCCAGCCATGATCACAGTCTGGGCAATGGTGAGTCTGTTTTATATGTATAACTTTATTGCACAACAATTGTACGAGGTACAAAGTATGGCATCTACATAACTACAGTTCTATAGCTTAACTAACTAATACAGGAGTTGTAGTATGGGATAAGCTTCTTACAATCATTGGAAGCTTTTACAATCAGTTGAGGAGTTTCTAATATCCAAACCTTCTTTGATATATTTTCCTATATCTGCCATGCAGGGATTGTCACATGTCATGATGTATTTGAATTTGCACTTCAGGTCCATTGAGATAAATCCTTGTGTATAAAATGACAACCTTCTGTATAGAGAATTGCGTATTTCAGAATATTTGGGACATACAATCATAAAGTGATATTCGTCTTCAATTAACTCTGGACAGAATGGACAAACCCTCTGGTCGATAGGGATTTTTGTGAATCTCCCGGTTTCTATATTTAATTTGTGACAGCTAATTCTGAGTTGTGTGATTGCCCTACGAATGTCAAGGCTCTTTATGGTTGAAATGTAATTTTCTTGCTTGTAGTGCTTATTCAATGTAGAAAGAGAGGAGAGTTTAGAATTGGTTCGAATAGAGGAATGCCAATTTTGCACGTATATATCTTGTAAACGTTGTCGTAACTGAGTGTTGATTGTATCTATGTACCTGTAAGGGGGGGAGGGGGGGGGGTAGATACTACAAGACCCTACCCAGCCATGATCACAGTCTGGGAAATGGTGAGTCTGTTTTATATGTACCTGTAGTAGGAGGCCTTCGCCACAAGTCCTAGCCTATAGCGATGGGAAATAGGCGAAACGTAAGTAGGGAGGGGGTTGACATCATCTTACGATACGACAAAAAAACTTCAGGTGTTCCCCAAGGATTTGTCCTTGGGCCATTCCAAAGGACCTCAGTCTTGACTCGGTCTCCAGGTTATGGCGGCTAGGCTGGATGGGCGGGCAGAAGAGTTGTATACAGCTAACTTCTTTAATATTGAGGTACTACAATGCGGTTTTGCAGTAAATGCGGCAGTTTGGCATATATACATGTATTGGGTAGGAGGGGGAAAGGGGGACCTAAACCAATACTCATGTTCGTGCGGCCGTGAGAACGGAGTCAAGTACCGGGCAGTGCCCCCACCAGTCTTGTCTTGAAGCAATTTTAACACCTGCCAAGGGGCATTAACGATCAACAGCCCGGGGTGCTGCACCAGTAAGCGCCCCTCATCCATCACTCTTCCTTACACGTTAGTAATGTGCGAACCTCTGGTCATTGGCCGTCCCTGACGCGGTTTCTCGGAATGCCTTCCGCAGACTTGTTTCAAGGCCAACTTCTAAGGCCAACATCACATTTTTTACAAAGGCTAGGTAGTTTGAAGGGAACGAAAACTACGATATCGAAGATAAAAAAATCGCAGAACGGACCGAAAATAATTAACAGCATGCCTTGTTCATAAGCACTGGCATATCCTTTAATTTTTCGTTTCCGCAAACAGCCCGGCCGGGCCCCGGGTAGGAAATGTGACGTAGACCTACACGGGGACATCTCGTTCTTGTCAGTGTCAGTTTAGACAGCTCTGGAACACCGAACGTACTCCTGTTGATAACCTCATTTTGGTTAGTAGGTCGTAGGAAATAGTTTCTCACTACATGACCTGGAGGCATCTGCCTGTGTGATGAGACAGCCTGTACCAGAACTGACCTACGCTTAAAATGCAATCCAGTTTATAATACAGTAGAAGCCGCTTAATTGCACAGCCTATTTGCCGGTGATTTTCGTGCAATTATCCGGCTGGTGCAATTATGCGAAGTTATCCAGCTGCACCGCGCCGCTTTGGGATTTGGTATTCCGTGCAGTTAACAGAAGTGTGCGTTTATCCGTTGTGCAATTAACTGGCTTCTACTGTATTCGTGGCTTGGCCTACGTAGCTCCATAGTGTACTCTCTAAATATTTCGTGGCGGGCGATTAAACTCCTACTGGGCAAAGCTAACGCGTGAAACCGGTGCAGACGATTGCCCCGTAGAGAGCCCGCATTTCGTGTAGCTACATAGGCCAAGCCACGAATAGGCTGGGTTCGAGCTTGAACTGAGCTACTGTCAACATATCATGTCAGATGGCCAGAAATGCTACTTTTGTGCTATTTCCGTGCGACTTGTTCGATCGACGAGTGAATGAGAGTACAAACACAGTTATGGTTATAAGGGAAACATTCGTGTTTTTACATGAAAATGTCGTGAAGAAGAAGTTACAGTTATCTGTGCAATTGAACCCCACTGTAACACACTAGATAGTAGTTACATCTGTACAATCAGTCAGTTTCTCGTCCTCCTAGTAAAACGCAGAATAAATCGTATCGGCAAACTTTCCTAACTCTGAACATCCGTCCCCTGCTGCTAGCAAAACATTTCCAGATCCAGCCGCGGTTTGAATCAGGTCCAGACGGAAAACTCGGTTGAAACCCTGTCCTTGAGAAAGTAGGCCAACGATCGTCTCTTACCCTGAGGGTTTGGCTATGTTCCTAACGTCGTGGCCAGAGGGCGACTTTCTAAACATTTCCAACTGTGCGGAGCTGGAAAACCGATCGGTTTGGCACGAAGTCGGTCCGTGCTTGCCCGGGCAGTGTTCCCGGAGCGGAGACAGATTTGAACTTGATGAGGGAGTAAATCATTCATCAGGGATCCGATGACCGTGCGGGACTGGCAGCGGCTCGTGGCGGGGTGCCTTACACCTGGAACTAATCCAGAACCAATCCAGAACCAATCCAGAACGCACTGCATCGCCAAATAGCAGTTACTAGTACGCAAGCAACTGGATATGATTTTGGAAACAGTCAGACGTTTAATTTCAGGTAGAATCCACTATCTTTCGTCAGTGACACTAAGGAGGCTTTATATCCTAACTATGAATTGATATACATTAATTGATACTGCTCTCCAGCGAGATCTCCTCAGTGACACTGACGAAAGGTAGTGGATTCTATCCGAAACGTCTGACCGTTTCCAAAATCATATCCAGCTGCTTGAGTAACTGCTATGTGGCGAATCTTTTTACCTTGATGTCTAATCTTTATTGACGCACACTACATCTGTTGTATAGGATGGCCAGGTGGAAACGATTACGGTTTACGCTAGACTTTCCTAGTCTTTCTGACCTGGTCGTTTGGCAAGGTAGTCAATCATGAAGATAAAAGTTACATATCACATTCAGCGTTATTAGGAAGCCTTTTATTCATTGCCCGCATGTTCAGTTTTAATAAAATACCTAACAAAACCTATCTATCCAAAAGAGTAGGGGTCTTTGCCGGTGTGAGTGGACCAAACCTTACAGTCTGGTCTCCGGGTTGACAGCTTGAAAAGGTGATAGTCATTTGTTATGTCAACCCTTGCACAAACGTTGTTAAACCAAATAATCAATTACAAACCCATACATATAAAACCGACCTGAATAAACCGAAGCGTAACGGATCTAGGCTAACACAACGTTAACAGCCAGACGTGTGTTTAGGTTGTCCAGCGGTTCAGTCAGGACTCCGGCTGATGTTTCACTACCGACACCTGGGCGGAACGGGAGTGAGTCCACATGTCACCTGGTAGACTTGAGAATGTATCTTTACTTAAGAACATCTGTCCGCTCCTTGAAGGAGGCCGGCAATCGTCTCACGCCTCCCGTGGGAACGTCTTGACCTCCCGCTCAGTTACCTTGACGTGGGCGGCGAGGTCAAAGGGTCGGTGACCCCTCGTTAGAAGAGTCCGCCTACTGCGGCTGGACAGATGTGGGTTTTTTTTGGGGGGGGGGGGGGGGGGGGGGTCCGTTATGAACGTTATTCCTAGCAAGCTGGCGTAATTGCCTTTCTGGACTGTAGCGTAATTCGTAGTTGTTGTTTTTTTAATTCAGCTTAAAACGTTGTCGGGAACCATTATACAGTAGAAGCCGCTTAATTGCACACGCGATTTGGCAGCGTACTTCATGTAATTATCCGTATGGTGCGGGGTTTTTTTTGGGGGGGGGGGGTGGAGTCCGTTATCAGCGTTATTCCTAGCAAGCTGACGTAATTGCCTTTCTTGATTTTAGCGTAATACGTAGGGTTTTTTTGTTTTTCATTCAGCTTAAAGCGTTGTCGGGAACCATTATATCTGATTTAGGTTCAGGCCGTCCTCTGTTCCCGAGGGAGGAGTAAAGAAATTTAAACACCCCCCCCCCCCGACTGTTTCCGACATTCCCCGACTGTACATGTTCTCGACAACCCCCGACTCACTTTCCGACAACACCCGACTGTGCAATTTTCTAGAACTGACCTCCAAATGAACTTCTGGCGGCTTCTCATCCAATATGTTGTGTGTGTGGTGGTGGTGGTGGGGGGGGGGGGGGGGGAGCTCAGCTAACCTCAGCTTGAAGATACGTTGTGGTCTGATTCACCATCCTTTGTTTCACTTTAGCTTGTGGGCCTTCCCAGGGGTTACTGCCGGTCACTGTAGGTCAGTGACCCCCAGCGGAGTATACGTTGACCCCGGGAGGCTGACGTCACTCCTACTGAGGCGAGAGAGACCAGCTGTTAGACTAGGATCTTCTGGGAAGGGACCACGTGCAGTTTGAAAGGAGTTTGTAAGGGAAGGGAAGGGACAGACCACGTGCAGTCGGAAGGGGGTTAGTAAGGGAAGGGATTGGCCAAAAATGGTCGGAATGGGAAGGCGTCGTACACTGCCCAATAAGGTCCTGTCCACTTTGTTGCTATGGCAACTACTAACTTTGCTGTGGTGAAATACAAACGCCGAAGGTACAGAAAAGGAGCTCTAAGGTAAGGGGTACTCCAAGGATCTTTCGTTATCCTTGTGTTTTACCAAGGAGGTTATATAGAGGCCTTGGTTTTACTTGTTTATGTATTAACAAACAAACAAACAAACAAATGTGTCTCCCTGTCAGGTGAGGGTACTTCCTGGCCGTCAGATCTCCTGTTATCCTTGTGTTTTACTTTGTTTATGTGTTTACAAACAAACAAATAAACAAACAAATAAACAAATATGTCTCCTGTCAGTTGAGGGTTACTTCCTTGCCGTCAGATCTCCCATCGTCCCTATGTTTACAAATTAACAAACAAATAAACAAACTTGTCTCCCAATCAGGTGAGGGCTACTTCATGGCCGTGAGATCTCCCATCGTCCCTATCGTGAGCGAGCGGTCTGCCCGCCTGGAGACCGGCATGCTCCGCGCGGGGCGTCACTGCCTGACGTTCTACTACCGGATCTACTACGCGTACGGCGCCGACATGTTCCCGGAAACCATGAACAGGCTCAACGTCTACGTCATGTCCGGTGACCAGCCGGGAGAGCCCCTGTGGAGCATCAAAGATGGCGACTTGTGGCGGGAAGCGCAGGTCACCATCAACTCACCACGTGACTTCCAGGTAAGGCTTTATTGCTGGGCACTGCACAGTAATGGTGATGGACGGCCACTTTCACGAGTATGGCAAGTCTACATGTTTACAGTTGCAGTTCTACTTTGACGGGCCTTCCTCGCCTTTCTCTTTGCCTCGACGGCTGCTACCCTCTCGGTCTCGAAGGTTGTCACGGTAATGGTAAAGTGTCATCATCATCATCATCATCGGTCGGCTGCAGCTTAGGCGACTGTAAGCTTCCTCCAGTTCCGTCTATCGGCAGCGAGATGGCGAAACTGTCTGGGGTGATCTGGCCGTGGTGATCTCCCAGGATCTGTTGGACGTACTGCAGATAGGTAGTAGGGGAGACGATGACATTAGAATTTCACCCACTCATACATGCGTTCCAATGGGAGAGTTGAGGAAACAAATATGCAATTATCTCAAGAATAAAAAGTTCAAGTCATACAAACTTACCTTCAAATGATAGCCTACTATGTCCAGTCTCGGCAAATTCCTTGGCAAGAATTTCTATACGGCTAATCTTTTTATACACCCCCCTGATTAGAGCCCTTGGATTGGCCCATTTGCCTGAAAACAGCATTCTGGCGACGATACCACTATTTCAGGGGGGTGCGGAAAACCCCTCGATGGAGAAAGGTCATTTTTTACAACTAATTCTACCAGTGTAGGGTCTTTCCTACTGCAGCCACTCCCAAAATGCCCAGATTTCACATAAAATCCCACCAAAAAAGGCTTTTCAATGGTTTAAAGCCTTGTTTTTATTTGAGGTCTCTCACCTCTCACCTGGGCTCTAGGCGCCTGTGCTAATGCTTACGTCACCCCAGTAGGTTGGCGCCCCCGTCTACATCTGCCATGAGGTGGAACGTAAAGTGCATAGAGACTGACAGGCTCATTTTCAGGCAGGCGCCAGAATGTGTCCTAGAAAGTTCAGCTGCCTCAGGCGCACGTGTTGTATCAGCGGTGTATTGTCGATGGTATTGTTGGTAATGTGTATTGTCGATAATGTAGAAATAGGCAACGGTTCAGGATGCCATAATCTCATCCGTGAATATTACAGGCCTGAACAACTTCATTTGACATCTGATATATTTTTGACCCCCACAGATCGTATTTGAAGCTGAGGTGAAGTCCGAGTATAAGGGCAGCATCGCCCTGGACGATATCAGCATCGCAGGCGGGTCATGTGAAGGTTCGGTCATTTTTAACGCCTCATATCTTTTATACATTTTTCATTTGGTGTACATGGGGTGGTCGCTATGTTTTGTGAATTGGTTTTATTATGTTTGTACTAGTGCGAGTGCCCAGGTCCTCAAGGGCAGGGGCGCTACTCCCTTTCACTCACTCACTCACTCACTCACTCACTCACTCACTCACTCACTCACGGCCCATAACCACAGTGGTCGTAGGGGCTCCACGACATCCATCCGACACTCCCTTTATGCATACTTTATTTGTTTCCATGGTTACAGTAAGCTGTAAGGACTCGTTCTACGGCTGCTGCATGGACGGCGTGACGGCGGCGGCAGGTCCGAACTACCAGGGCTGCAGGTTCGAGCCTGATGACATCGTCGAGCCGGATGAGGACACCAAGATCGAGCAGTTCCCCGGAAAAGGTGAGGCCGTCTTTCACCTGATTGGTTGACATTTTCTATTCTAATTGACGAGGATTATGAAATGGCGAGACTGTTGGACCAATCACGAGCTTCCATTCATGTCGGCGATAAGGCCACTGTGTTACATTGCGTAAATCCCTGCATTACTGTGTTAAACTTATGCGCTTCGCTCAGTCGGTCATTTATGCGGTAGTTATATGGCCACGTGAGGACACAGTTCTCGGTTAAGGTGAGGTCGGCCCATTAACCATAACCATCAGAAGAAGACAACACATGTTCAAAGGTTTTCATTTTTCCGTAAACATTATAGCAAGCATCGGTGGATATTGTCAGTTGTTGATGACTAATGTATGTCATTTCCCATCCTTCAGCGGGAGACTCTGCGGACTGCACGTTTGAGCAGGACGAGTGTGCATGGTACCAGGCGCAGCGCGACAATCTGGACTGGGTCCGGCTGAAGGGATGGTCACGTAACGTGCAGAACACACTGCCCAGCAGCGACCAGACCACCAAGAAAGGTAACTCTCTCTCCCTCAATCTCAATCTCTCTCTCTCTCTCTCTCTCTCTCTCTCTTCTCTCTCTCTCTCTCTCTCTCTCTCTCTCTCTCTCTCTCTCTCTCTCTCTCTCTCGTGCAGAACACTCTACCCAGCAGCGACTAGACAACCAAGAAATGTAACTCTCTCTCCCTCCCCACTCCCTCTCACTGCTTCTCTCTCTCTCTCCTTCTCTCTCTCTCTCCTTCTCTCTCTTTCCTTCTCTCTCTCTCTCTCTCTCTCTCTTGTGCAGAACATTCTACCGATCAGCGACCAGACAACCAAGAAATGTAACTCTCTCTCCAAGGAAGGTAACCACCTGTATCTGTATCTCTCTCTCTTTCTGCCGAGCAGCGGCCAGACCATCAAGAAAGGTAGCCACCTCTGTCTGTCTCTGTCTGTCTGCCTCTCCGCCTCTCTCCGCCTCTCTCTCTGTCTCTCTGTCTCTCTGTCTCTGTCTGTCTGTCTGTCTGTCTGTCTGTCTGTCTGTCTGTCTCTCTGTCTCTGTCTCTGTCTCTGTCTCTCTCTCTCTCTCTCTCTCTCTCTCTCTCTCTCTCTCTCTCTCTCTCCCAGATGTTTTCTTTCTAACTTGAGATGACGCGGCTGTGGATGACCAGAATCTCGTTTTGTAATTTTCAATATCAAAACCAGACATTTTATAAGCCTACATTAACCAGACGTTTGTTCCCTTATCCAGCTAACGGGTGGTTCATGACTGTCCAGTCCCCCGTCCGGCCGTACATCGCGCAGGTGGCCCGGCTGCAGACCCCGAAGATCCGCTCCTGGTCAGGATATCCCGAGAAGTGTCTGACGTTCCACTACCACATGGCCGAGAAGTTCCCGGACTTCTTCCCAAGGTACTCAGCATTTTTAATCAAAACTCATCTATGTCTTTGATTTTGACTTTATTCAGATTGCAGTAAGGACAATATAATGTGGACACGAGGTAGCTAACTGATATTGTGACCAGGTACATTCATCTGCGTGTCGGTAGTTGTAGTTGTAGTTGTAGAATGAGCTTGGTTCCTGTGCTCTGGGCCGTGACGGTGGTAGATTCCGTCATTCTGGCACCTTTGATTCACTCCTGACGTCATCACGCTTCTGGTTATTGGAAAATCAGATATTTATTTTAACGAACGTCGGCGAGATGAGTCAAAAATGATGAGTGCTTCCTTATGTGTTGGAACAAAGCTCAAATTCTACGCCTATGTACACAGCCTTTGCCATGACACATGTCAATGTCACTAGACGCCTTCTTCAAGGCTTTAGTTTTTCCATACAAATGCAATGTTCTTTTTTGGCGACGCCAAAGGGACGGGACCAACCTACTGAACGTGTTCGCCACCTCCAAGAAGTACTACGACGAACCCATCTTCGTGGCTAATGACGTCATGGACGATCAGTGGAAGAGAGTCTCTGTCACCTTCTCGTCCGAGAAAGACTTCCAGGTACGAAAATCTTCGTCAAAATTAATTGCACATCGATTGTATCTAATTCTTAAATGGCGTTCACCCTTAGATAATCTAGCATTCTAAGACGTCGTTACCCTTGTATATTCTAAGCCAAGACGTTTGTTTTCTCGTCAGATTGTCTTCGAGGCGATCATGCTTTCTGAGTACCCGGGAGACATCTCCATTGATGACGTCACTGTGGACGAGGGGTCATGTGAAGGTCAGAGTTGATTTCTTCATCCTTTCTTGAGTAGAGGGAATAAGGAGGTAATGCTGTAAACGGTCCCGGTACGGGTGCTGTACGGACGGGTTTAACCAGTATGTAACCATGTCAATCCCCTGTACAGACCGGCACGCCTGTAAGCGGTCCCGGTACGGGTGCTGTACGGACGGGTTTAACCAGTATGTAACCATGTCTATCCCCTGTACAGACCGTCACGCCTGTAAGCGGTCCTGGTACGGCTGCTATAAGGACGGGTTTAACCAGTATGTAACCATGCCTGTACAGATCGTCACGCCTGTAAGCGGTCCCGGTACGGGTGCTGTACGGATGGGTTTAACCAGTACGTAACCATGCCTGTCCCCTGTACAGATCGCCACGCATGTAAGCGGTCCCGGTACGGCTGCTGCCAGGACGGTCTCACAAACAAACAAACAAACAAACAGCTAACCATGTTTGTGCCCTGTACAGACCGCCATGCCTGTAAGCGGTCCCGGTACGGCTGCTGTCCGGACGGAAGGACCAGGAAGCAGGACACTGCGGGGCGGGGGTGCCGGTACGTGGGGCGGCTGGGGGCGGACCCCGAGGGGCTGGAGCAGTTCGAGGAGGAGGAGAAGTACACCATTGATAAAGGTGAGGCAGACCTTACTGGACTATACGTAATTCTGTATTACTAAATTTTTGACTGATGTTACAATGGATCAATCAGTTGGCCGATTGATTGGTTGAACGGTACGATGGCCAAGTGTGTAGGGTGTTCGCAATGCAGACGGTCGTCCGTACGTTTAGTCCCCGGCCGAGACAATCTCTCATACCAAATACTTAAGAAATGGCACATGCTGCTTTCTCAGCTTAGCAATCAGAATTTGAGTATGGCAGTTAAACACACAAACCCCTACCAGTGGACACACCCCTGCATAGGTTGCATGTTCCTCGACGATTGGTTAATTGATTGATTGATTGATTGATTGATTGATTGATTGATTGATTGATTATTACAGTACTGGAGGACCCCTGTACAATGCTCCTCGGAGTGGAGTTCCAGGACTGCTGGACCCGCTACAAGGCGATAATCTGGTGGCTGAAGGAGGAGGGGCGTGACGCCGACGTCGGCGCCTACTGCGTGTAAGTAGTCTGTTGTTTTACTCGTTCTGAAGGGAGGGAAACCTCTTGTTGTGGTCCCCCGACACTTAGAGAAGGGTCGGCCGCCCAAACATAACTTTAAAGAAACTCATTGCGGCCGAAACAGGGCTGGAAGGGCAAGGGCTACTCTCTGCGATGAAAGACAAGCAGTTCTGGAGGACTAACGTCGTCTGCTCCACCTCACACGAGGATGAATGATGATAATGATGATGATGATGATGATAGCCGAGTCGTGTGACGTTTTGGCGTAAGCTGCGGGTGTTTTGTTCGAATCCTTTCTTGCTACCGATCTCGTGCTTTTGGGAAAGGCACTTAACACGGCCTTCCTGCCTCTACCCAAGTGGGATTCTTACTAAGGGAGGTAAAAGGTAGTGGAAGAAGAGGTATGAGGTCCACTTCCTAATACCATGGGGGTTATAGAGGTGTCACTTGTCCTGGGTTCAAATCTTGTGCTCTTAGGAAAGGCACTTAACACGACTTTCCGGGCTCCACCCAGAAGTAAAATTGGGTACCTGACTTCGGTTGGGGAGGTAAAGGGCGACAGAAGGAGAGGGATGGCCCACTTCCCAATAATGTGCCGTTATACACCTTTCTCACGCGGCGGCCATGATAGATCTAAAACGAGTTCAATGGGGCAAACAAAAGGCTGTCCATCATAATTAGCAGTTCAACTAATGATAGCCTGCCAATTAGGGAAGCGACCAATAAGTGAAGTTCGTCAAATATTTGCATTATCATGTTTTTATTTTACATCTCTTAAGGGACTATGGGACCAGTCTACACTACTCTAAATTGCTACATTTTTCGGTGCATAACACTAATTATAATATTTATTATTCTATCTTATATCATGAAAGTTCGTGTGGTTTCGGGGAAAACTAAATGGGACCTGATTTTAGAAATACGTTTTGTCTGTTTGCCTCATTGACCTCGTCTTCGATCTATCATGGCCGCCGCGTGAGAAAGGTGTATTAGACACAGTCAGCGGATAACAACCCCCATGGCCTTAAAGAAGCTAGGGGATACATACAGTCTTTAGAAATCTGTCAGTCTCCTATTCAGTTTCTTGCAGTGATTCAAAAAGCTTTCTCAACACGTACCGCGTTGTTCTCTTCTGTCGTCCACAGAGCACACGCAGACCTGTACAAGTGCTACTACTCTGCAGTGACGACACTGTGCGGAGACGACAGGAACTACAGGTCGTTCAAGGCGACCCTGGGCCGTGACGTCAGGTACATCAAGAACTTCTGCAAAAACGGGAAGCGCGGGCGCAGAGGCCGGGCCCGGAGACACTCCCTCGTGCCCCTGTCCCCGGCTGATCTCATGGACATGCTGCCCTGAAGAGTTATTAAAAGCTATTAAAGGCCCACTTTTCACTAGGCGCGTTTCCGTCTCGTAAGATTTCTTTGGATTTAAAACGGTAATGGCCAGTTTGAACGGCCGTTGCCGTTTGAAACGGTCATTGCCATCATTTTAGCCTTTACCATTTCATGCGGTCGTTGCTATTTGAAACTGTCAATGCCATATTTCAAACGTTACCACTTTAAACTGCCGTTGTCATGTGAAACGGTCATTGCCATTATTTCAGACATTATCATTTCAAATGGTCGTTGCCATTTCACACCGTCGATGCCACATCAGCATATTCCAACATATCATAACTTTTTGGGGTAGACGAAATGTATATAAAAGGATGAAAAGCAGCATTGGAGTTGCATAACAGTATCGTGCCAAATGGTAAAAAGGTAAAGAAAGGAAAGTACTAGTAGCTGCATCAATCCTCTACACCCCGAAACATCACGGTGTTGACGAAAAGCGCTTCGACACTCAAGGTGTGTCGTTCTGCGACACGGCATCGGCCATTTCAAATGGCAACGACAGTTACCGAGACGGAAATTAAGGGCGGCGATCGCGGAGTGATTTTGATCTGTGTGACCGTTGGATTCAGGTTTCATCACGTGATTGAACAGAGACACAAAACGTGAAGAAAATGCGCTTTTAATCTATGACGTGAAATTCTTCGAGAGAGTTGACAAATCTTTAGTCACTCTGCGGTCGCAGCCTCTAGTGAAAAGAGGGGTCTGAGGAGGGGAGGGGGTAAAGATGCGGGACTTGGGGGGGGGGGGCTGCGAGGGCATCCAGGGGGTGGTTCTGAGTTTACAGCCGCTGTGAGGGGGGTGGGGGGCAGTCATAAAAATAAATTGGACATATTTGTGATTGATGGAAAAGAGCGCACAAATGATGCCGACAGTTGGGGTATTTTGTGTAGAGATCCTCCCGGGAGTCATAGATCGAACCACAATTCTGTACCAAAACAAAATAGAAATTCAATCTACAACATATAGGTATCACCCATTCTCTCCCGTAGCCAATGCGAATTTAGGAGAAAAGCATTTGGCATCGCCCTTTGATTCGACCTTTCAAAATGTTAAGTAAACTTAATGCAGCTATTTTACAATTATTTTCAAAACTAATTTCACACCATGCCATCACTGTCCTCAACCTTAACGCGCACAATCGATGGTATGTTTCATTTTTTAAAATTCCTTTGAAACAGAACGAAGCAAATTACAATCGGTTGTTTTACAAAGCAAACGTTAGTATGGTGTCATGTAGATCTGAGTTCAGAGCCGTACTAGGAGCTATGAGTAAAAACATTTATCAGCTACCAACATAAAAATGGAACTGGACATTAGGGGATCTGAAACACAGGTGGTCGATAGACGTACCGATCCTTCAGCCTCGTTTTCAACATCACCTTCGACCTTTGACCGGTGCGTCATTCCCTCTGAGAGAGGTTGAAGCGTTGTTCGAGTTTTTCACAGAATGATAAGATCTTTCGTGTGGAAAGTTACATTCAAGCATTATTATCCACGAATTACTTTTAGCTATCCAGAAGTATAACATTCATTTCATGCCAATATTTAAACAATATCATCATTACCGGTAGCAGACCTAAATGTTGCCGATCATTAATTATCATCTTTCATCTTAGACTTTTTATTTCAAGTTATCATGTGCGCAAAAAAGCATGCAGAGAAGAAACGCGTTTGACGTTTCAGCCAAGGTTGTATCTACACATCTCATTCTTCACCAGATTAACCATCGATTGGTTTTAATTTTACCGATTGATTGATCGATTAATGGATGGGCGAATGTGTTTTGCGATTGTTGACATTACCTTCAAACTGTCGCATAACGAAAATTGTTGCAAAGTTTGTTCCACCCTTGTCAGATATTATAGCCAAACAGGGTAGTCATATTACATCAGTGGTGCGTACCTAAACTCATATTCAGGTTCAGGTCCGGATTCAAGTCCAGCAGTTCAGGTTCAGGTTCAGGTCAAGTCCGGACCTGAACCCATCATTGCCTATTATGTGCGCTAGAAATTTTATTTTGAGGGGGAGGGTGGATGGTGCTGCATATAAAATTGCATGTTATGAATTGAAATGCAATGTGAAAAATACATGCAAATTATATACAGCCAGTGTAAACACGAAAGGCTTTTTGTCTCAGTGCAAATTTCACTGTCTATGGAAGGTTTTAAATGGTTTAGAACTAAAAAAAATAGGAGTATAAGTGACAGATTGCTTTTCGCAAGTCCGGACTTGGTTCCCGACATTTAGGGTTTTTTTTGGACTTGGACCTAAACATTTTAGGTCCAATTCCAAGTCCGGGATTTAGGTACGAACCACTATATTACATGTATGTTGAAAACGCACAACCTGTGAGCTGTGAATAGTTTCATCAAGTTGCTGAATCAAGGACATACCTAGCCAGTGTTTGTAGAAAACGCACAAGACTTTTAAACATGCGATCCTATAGTAGGTTTATAATGTTGGCAAGTCATTGAATAACAAAATTCATCTCAGAAAGGCTAAGAACTGCGAGAAACTTTGTAATTGCAAAGCATTGATACTGATTACGTCAATCATGAGACCAAACTCCATTGAAACACCAACCACAGAGGTCTGTAAACATTTCATGCCCGTCGGCACCTCCAGTAAACGGTCTGTACAGACACTTTCATGTACAAAACATCATGGAAAGAAAGAGACAGATTTCTGCACAGAACATTGTTTTAAGGCAGCTAAGATGGCGGCTGTTTTTCGTTTTTTTTTTGTGCTGAATAAAGTTGAGAAGTGCGTACTACTCCAATTGTGGTTGTCATCTGACTTATTTTGTTCATGGATGCTAGTGTACTCCATAGCACATTACTTACTAGTCGCGCGATCGGGGGTAGGAGGAACTCCTTACATCCTTGGTCGGAAGTCCTCCTAGGAGACGGATACTCCGAATAACAAAGCTGCATCTGCTGCAGCCGTCTCACACGTGTCATACAGTTGTGTCCCTGTGAGACTTAGTGCTCCAGTAGACGAGAGGGTGGAGAAGGAATTGCACACTCCTCCTTCACCATAAAAAGTCATGTGCAGGTCAAGCAAAACAGGTAAATGCCTGTCTGCCTGCTCATCTGTCGAATCGACAGGAGAACCATTATTAACTTACTAATAGTAAGTCTCTGACCCGCCGGTAAAGACATTCGGGTACGCCTCAAGCTCAGATGCCAAATCCTGTCCTACTACTGATACTGTGCCATTGAGAACCATTGGGAAATGCACCTTAGGCCACAGCAAGTAAATTTTATGGATGACATCCGCGCGCTCATTAATTTTCGCCTGATTTCAGAAAAAAAAACAAGAATTTTTTTCTTCTTCAGGGAATGCTGGATAGACGAAAATGGGTAAAGGCTGTGTTGTAACCTAATCATTAAATGTAGAATTGACACTAGAGACTCTGTAGCATTGACTGTAGTTGCAGAAGTGAAACTTGATAGATAGTTGTAAGAGTGGCACAACTATGGAAGCTATGAGTGTAGTTGCCAACATGGTTAATGATACCAGTCTACCACACTAGTGTCACTTTAACTACACTGGTGCACTTCTTAAATACAGGAATGAATGCCTTGTTGGCTGTGATACCATATTTTGTCACGTCAAGTCTTGTTACAACGTCTATTTTGAAAATATGCTATCTTGTTTTTTTTACCCATCTTGTTTTTTTTTCGCCCTATCTCATTATTTTTGCAGTCTGCAGAGGATGTCATCCATAAAATTTACTTGCTGTGGCCTTATACGGCTTTCCTCAACCCTCAATTCACCCAGGTGTAAAATGAGCACCTGACTTCGGTTGGGGAGGTAAAAGGCTGTGGAAACTGGTGCCACCTTCCAATCCCGTGTCCTTTTGAGTTTTCGAGACTCCGTGGATGGCACCCCGCTGTCCCTACTCTCTTTAATAGGCTTTGGGACTACTTTATATGTGGGGCGTTGGGATTAATTAAGACCTAAGCCAATTTGAGAAGCATGTTTGTTATCAAAGAATTATGCCAAGGTTGTATGTCCAACTAGTCAAAGGCTGTAGGACTGCCTGTAAATCAAATAAAAACTAGAAATAGGTCACTTAAAGAGTCCTGTACATCCATGAAACCGTGAGACACAGCGGGATTGGCACCAGTTTAATCAGGAACCATGTACTCCATATTGGTGAAATGATGCCAAGGCCACATCACACCAAGAGCTGTGCATGTAGGGCTGTCTTTGAGTTTGACGGTATGGGTATTAACTCGTAAAACGAGCAGGGCACGACATGATATTGACTACAGGCACTGAATAGTACACAAATAAACTTGTGGCATCATTTGATTTGTCGATCACAATCCAGGACGTCCCACATGTAAAACTCAGTATAGGGTCATTAAACCAGCATGGCGCGACACAAAAGTTATTATATGCGCCGAGTGGGGCACAAATAAAACGTGTGGAAGACGAATGTTTGGCAAGGAGCCTTCAAGCTGCAATCGCACACAAGAGTGGCAGCATGCATTACAAACGGTTAAACCAGCATGAAACGATATGTTTCAAGCACTTAATTGGATTTCGTGAAATGAAAAATTTTATAGTCGACTTCAAACTGCACCTGTTATTCCCAATAAATAGTCAAAGCTACTGCACAATGCCAAAAATCTCTCATTACACCTATGCGGTGCTACATACAGACCATCACAGCTTGATACATGCATTCAATGGGAGTTCGCGACACGAATAAAACATCTAAAAGTCGAGTCTATTGGATTTGGCTCGAATCTGTGCGCGTTATCCTACTATATTTATAGGTAAGTAATACCACACGCCTCAATCCCTGACCCTGACAACACTCCAACTCAGGTTGGCGCCTGGCTGGAAGTAGCCTGGATTCCGTCACATTGTTCATTCAGTTCGCTCCTCTGATTGCATCTATGAAGAATATGAATTTCTCAATTTCCATAGTTTGTCTTTGAGTTGGACGGGATGGGATTTGTCGATCACAAGCCAGGACGTCCCTCTTGTAAAACTCATTATAAGGTGATTAAACTAGCGTGGTGTGACACAAAAGTTATTATATGCGCCAAACGGGGCACAAATAAAACTTGTAGGAGACAATTTTTGGCAAGGAGCCTTCAAGCTACTAAAGTTTGACAATCGCACACAAGAGTGCCCCCCCCCCTTACAAACTCGTCAAACCAGCATGCAACGACATATTAATTATTTGGAGCACTAAATTTGACTTCGCAAAACAGATTAAAGATTTGAGGGTTGACCTCAAACTGCACCTGTTATCCCAGTAAGTTGTAAAACCTACTACACAGTGCCAAAAATGGCTCACACTCTCATTACCGTGACCTGGACAGTGCTAAATACAGACCATCACAGCTTGATCAATGGGAGTTCACGACACGAATAAAACATCTAAAAGTCGAGTTTATCAGATGTGGCTCGAGTCTGTGCCAGTTATCCTACTATACACCTTCCTCACGCGGCGGCCATGATAGATCGAAGACGAGGTCAATGAGGCAAACAGACAAAACTTATTTCTAAAAACAGGTCCCATTTAGTTTTCCCCCAAACCACACAAATTTTCATGATATAAGATAGAATAATAAATATTACAAGAAGTGTTATGCACCGAAAGATGTAGCAATTTAGAGTAGTGTAGACTGACCCCATAGTCCATTAAGAGATGCAAAATAAAAACACAATAATTCAAATTTTTAACGAATTTGCAGCCATTCACTTATTGGTCAATTTCCTAATTAGCAGGCTACCATTGCTCGAACTGCTAATTATGATGGACAGCCTTTTGTTTGCCACATTGAACTCGTTTTAGATCTATCATGGCCGCCGCGTGAGAAAGGTGTATAGGTAAGTAATATACCACACAATTTAAGCCCCTGCTCTTGAAAACTCCCTAACCAAGGTTGGCGTTTGGCTGGAAGTTCCCTGGAATACACCCTATTGTAGATCCGGTTCGCTCCTCTGATTGCATCTATGAAGAATAGGAATTTCTCAACTTCCACAGTTGTAAGTTTAAGCATTGTTGTCTCATTATATGCAAGCTTAAGGCCACACTGATTTTATGACACCCCAAAACAGATGCGAACACGTGAAGATAAAACAGGTTATTTTCATTATTAACAAACGATAAATTCTGTTTTTTATCCTTCACATCATCTTCTCTGACATTGTAAAACTTCGTAGCATCAATGTTTCAATATTTTTTTAAATTTACAGCATATTTGCTCATTTTGAAGCGGTTCTGCAAGATTTAGAGCAAGGTAAAATTTTTATGTAACGTAGGAACATTGATGCTCGCGGATACCATCAATATCGTGATGTCAGTGTAGCCTAAATACGAGTAGTAAAACCACACGGGTGACTAGTCCCCGCACAGCACGGTACTACATATAAACCATCACAGCGTGATACACGTGTTTAATGAGAGATCACGGCAAACATTCAACTTTGATGACCTAAACAGTTACTGCGATGTCGTGACAAGGAGAGATAAAAACTCTACCCTCATAACAAGTTGGAAACTATTTACTGGATTTAAGTTAAATTGATTATGAGTTCATTAGAAAACCTGGCATCTGCCATGTGGTTTTTCATGTGATCTATGCGCACCAGGTGGCCTATACTATTCTCGATAGCTGTGGTGGGTACATTTTAGGTACAGAGGTTTGACGCCTGAGACCCCCCCCCCCCCCCCCCCCCCCCACACACACACCACCACCACCACCACCCTGGGGGCTTAATGGCCCCTCCAGTCCGAAGAGCGGCTGCTGAATTAAGATTATCCTGCTACAAGATGAGACATACAAAGTATCGTTTCCTTTATTCCTTGTCCAAACATTCCTGTAACATGGCCGTACAACACGAATATTATAAAAGTAAGTGTATAATACTATAAACATTCACAGTCGTTTTGAAACTCTTCTAAGGATAGACACAACGACCGCTTGCCGTACCGTCCGGAATAATCGCTTTCCTCACACATCAGTAATATGACAAAATACTAAAGTAGTAAACATTAGAAGAAATAATGCACTTCCCTACAGAACTTAGCCTGGTTACCAAACCCCAGCCCAATCTCAAGTATCTATCGTGCAAGGGTCTGGCCGGATGGGATAGGAACTCTTCTCAATTTTGCACCTTATAGTGGGCAAAAAACTCCACCAATAGAACAATTAACACAGGATCAGCAGGAGGTAATTACAGCCCTGCCATGATTGGTTAAAGACCCCCAACTGTACTTTTTGAATCCATAACTTAGCTGATTCGCTACTGTGATAGCCTGCTGACCAACTGTGGTGTGTTGTAGCTGGCTACCTGTGGTGTGAGTGGTCATCAATCCTAGGTTCTCCTCCCTATGATCAAGGGCCTTCGAGAACCTTTCTACAGCCATCCTGCCAGACCCCAACACGAAAGATATATCTTGAGGTTGGGGTATGGAATCCAGGCTATACGGAACTGTGCGTAATGCGTATCTGTGCGTACATCGCTGATGACAGCTGTTCACTCTGGATTCTACTAAACGATCCCGGAACTGCTGTATGACGCCATAAACTCCGTATTGTTGTAAATGTTCACATTGCTTGCGTTATTTGAGGTTCGAGAGGAGCTTCTGTAGCTGTATCTGTATCAATATAGCCGGTATAACCGCCGTTCGGCGTAACACACCAGCTTCTGTATCTGTATCTATATAGCCTGTATAACCGCCGTTCGGCGTAACACACCAGCTTCTGTATCTGTATCTATATAGCCGGTATAGCCGCCCTTCGGCGTAACACACCAGCTTCTGTATCTGTATCTATATAGCCGGTATAACCGCCGTTCGGCGTAACACACCAGCTTCGCAGGCACGCGGCGCGGCAGCAGCTGGTTATATTACACCGAACGACCCGTCACACCTAACTTTTGCATATCTATCTGCAAGGCATATATATTTGCAAGCTTCTCAATCTAAGGCAACATCTGCATGATTTCCTCGGGACTCCTGACGTCCAGCCCCGCCGGCACAGCTCGCCGTCCCCGCCGGACCCCGTTACGGCCCAGCCTGCAGTTCCGGCTCACGCCGCCGACGTCGTCGCGCAGCTTGGCCTTGAAGTTGAGGAAGTCTGGATCCCCGGCGCACAGGCTGTCCACGTTGTCATAGTAACAGCTGTACAGGGTCTTGTGAGCCCTGGGGAGGGAAAATGGGCGTCAAAAAGCTTGTTTTATGGTACCGCGATGGAACTTCCACTAGTTTACATTGTTTACGGTTGCATACAGTGGATCATCATTATGTTACGGTTACGAGGTGGTACATGGGTCTTGTGCATGGCAAGAAGTGACGTATGTTTGAGCCTCTTCGCAGATTGTCCTGGAACCTCAGGAATGTATTTAAAAAAGGATAAGTCAAGAAAGACATATGGGCATAGCTTTGTTGATGATTGACATGAGGTTAGATGGCAATGTCGACTACTGTTTTGTTTTACCCTACTTGCCTGAGAGTATGTGTAATGTACTTTGTCACATTTGCCAATAAATGAATAAATGTTGACTACTTTTTGAAAGACTATTTATTCTAAAAAAAACTGAATGCGATCAGAGGAGCAATTTGTGGCTACAATACCAAGATTCTACTCCCAACCTGCCCTAACCTTGTTTGGAGAGTGTTCGGGACGAAAGTGGCAGGAAGGCCCTGAAGGTGTGATGAGAGCGTTACTTACTTGCAGAAGGCCCTCACGTCCGCCCCCTTGCCGATTCTCCTCAGTACGCTGGTTGTGGACTGGTAAGTCTTCCAGCACGCCCCGAACTTGTCTCCCAGCTTCATGGTGCAGTCCGCAACGCTGACTACAATTTAAAGAAGAAAATTATTCATTTAATCAGCAAAGGATTTGTTAATCATCATTATAATTGTCGCCAAAAGTAGTTACTCTAGGAACTGGATATGGTTTTGGAAACAGTCAGGCGTTTCAACTACTATCCAGCAGTTTTCGTCAGTGACACTGTGACTGAAGATATCTTTTTCGAGAGGGTTTATATATCCTAGCAAGATCTCTTCAGCGTCTCTGATGAGAACTGCTGGATAGCAGTTGAAACGTCTGACCGTTTCCAAAACCATATCCAGTTGCCTGAGTAACTAAGTGTTGGCGTATCGTATTACCTGGATGTTTAACCTACATCGAATTATAATTGTAATTTTGCCTCTCATCATCATCAGACATGCTCTATGCATGGCTGGAGCACGTAATATACAGTTTCATACGTTCCTGTTCCCTTGTCAACGTCATACATATCTGTTTGTTACCGTAAGCACAAGTTACATTTACAAGGTGCCTGTCACATGGTCCTACAGAGCTAGGCATGCCTACAGGAATGGAAAAATGTAAAATCTTGATTTTTTTTCCCCATATTTTTTACTATGGTAAATAACGACCAACGCAGGCCATTCGCACGTGCACACTTTTGTAAAACCGGAAGGAAGGGACTTCTACTTACCTTCCGGCACCACCTCAGGTTGCCGCCGGCAGCCCTCCCCACCCGGACCGCGGGCCCTGGTTCTCTCGTCTGGGCAACACCCGAACCGCGACTTCTCACACGGGTGGACTAGCTCTGACATAACAACAACAACAATAGATAAACAAATAAACAAAACAAAGGTAACTCCCGGACTGAACAGCACCCGAACCGCGACTTCTCACACGGGTGAACTAGCTCTGACATAACAACAACAACAATAGATAAACAAATAAACAAAAACAACGGCATCTAGAACTTCGGAAAGGTGGAAATCTATTAAAACAAAAGAAACAGCAATTGGATAAAGAACCACACCTCCTAACGTGCTTTTCAACGTTTAAGAGATGTACTTATAACCGACTGGAAATTATTTGAGCTGAGTTTCGAGAGGAACCTTACTCTAAGGCAACTTGATGGCAAATAATTACAGAACAAACAGCAAACGTGCCCCCCCCCCTCAGTTGAACTGATGACCTCTCACCTTCGCAAGGTCCTGCATCTAGCATGACGTCATCCAGTGAGATGTCTCCGACGTATTGAGACAGGATCAGCGCCTCGAACACGATCTGGGGAAAACATACAAAATAGATAAACAAACAAACAAACAAAAACGGATAAAAGATTTGCTTGTGTTGAACTGGACCCTTGTTTTCACATCCTGAATCAGGTCCAGGACCTCTGGACCTGAACCGGACCTGGACCTGAATTTTCTGTACCGGTACCCACCCCTGGTTCAGACTATAACTTGGCTCCAGTAGGTAGCGCTGTCGTTAGGGGAGCTATGGATGACCAGAATCCGGACATACAAAAAGTACCCTAGATTTTCCTTCGGCAGGGATGGTGGCGCTGACTTCCTTCCGGCTCTACAAGTGGTGTGGCCTCAGATGAACAGAATCTGGCTCTACTGGCACACAAAAGTACCCTGAATTTACCCTTAATACAGACACACTTACACTGACTGCACTAGGAACTCCACTGTTGCTGTATCGTGAGCCTGGCGTCCTTCAAGCTTCCGCCAGGTGGCGTGACTGTGGAATCCGGTCCATCCAGCTAATACATACACACACAGAGACAGACAGACCTCTGTGTATACCGTGTACCTAGATGTTACTAACATACACACACTTCACATATAGACTTTGATCCTCCCTTGTCCAATGACACATTAGACAGGAAGCGTTTTCCCCTCAGAGAGGTTTGGATCCTTTGTTTTTTGCATCCTTTAGGCTAACTTTCTCGAGTTCTTCTGTCTCTACGTTAATTTTGGTCTTTTCTCTAACGCACAGCACGTACCCTGAACTCTCCGTCCGCAGGGATGGTGAGCCTGACTTCCCTCCAGCTGCCGCCCATGATGTCTGAGCTGGTGAAGATCGGCTCTCCCAACTCGCTGTCAGGGGTCACGTACACACTCAGGGCGTTCGTACTGCCGGGAAACTTCCTAAAGTAAACAAACAAACAAATAAATAAACAACTTCAAGTACTTTCTATAGAAAAACAAACAAACAAACAGCGTCAGGTACAGGTGAAGACTGCTTCTCCGAGCTCGCTGTCAGGAGTCATGTAAACACTCAGGGCGTTCGTACTGAAGTGGAACTTCCTACAGTAAACAAACAAACAAATAAACAAATAAACAAACAAAGGAACAGCCTCACGTACACGCTCAGGGCGTTCGTACTGCCGGGGAACTTCCTACAGTAAACAAACAAACAAACAGATAAACAAACAGCGTCAGGTACAGGTTCAGGCACAGGTGGAGTCACGTACACACGCGATCGTATTTCCCGTAACTCTCTTAAGTAAACAAACAAACAAATAGATAAACAGCATCAGGTACAAGTTGATTCACGTGCACACTTAGGGCGTTCGTACTGTTCGGAAACATCCTTAAAACAACGTCAGTGACTGGTAAGAACATACTATTAGGTAAACACTTCAATAATTCTTACCGCTCATTAAGAAGGTTGAGACACAATTATCTGTCTTCATGTACAGGATCAGATCGTTCTTAGTACCCGTAAACTAACTATGATCCAGGTACATATAGATATCAGATACAGATACAGATATTTTGTACTGCACAGGTCATAAGAAAAGCTGTGCTGCACTTACTCCGGGAAGAATCCTGGTATCTTCTCCGACATGTAATAGTTGAAGGTGAGGCACGTCTTAACTATGTAAGATGTAATGTACTTACTCCACATCTTAACTATGTAAGATGTAATGTACTTACTCCACATCTTAACTATGTAAGATGTAATGTACTTACCCCACATCTTAACTATGTAAGATGTAATGTACTTACCCCACATCTTAACTATGTAAGATGTAATGTACTTACTCCCCATCTTAACTATGTAAGATGTAATGTACTTACTCTACATCTTAACTATGTAAGATGTAATGTACTTACTCTACATCTTAACTATGTAAGATGTAATGTACTTACTCTACATCTTAACTATGTAAGATGCAATGTACTTACTCCACATCTTAACTATGTAAGATGTAATGTACTTACTCCACATCTTAACTATGTAAGATGTAATGTACTTACTCCCCATCTTAACTATGTAAGATGTAATGTACTTACTCCACATCTTAACTATGTAAGATATAAAACACTTACTCCGGGAAGAATCCTGGTATCTTCTCCGACATGTTATAGTTGAAGGTGAGGCACATCTTAAATATGTAAGATGTAATGTACTTACTCCCCATCTTAACTATGTAAGATGTAATATACTTACCCCACAGCTTAATTATGTAAGATGTAATGTACTTACTCCGGGAAGAATCCTGGTATCTTCTCCGACATGTGATAGTTGAAGGTGAGGCACATCTTAACTATGTAAGATGTAATGTACTTACTCCGGGAAGAATCCAGGTATCTTCTCCGACATGTGATAGTTGAAGGTGAGACACATCTTAACTATGTAAGATGTAATGTACTTACTCCGGGAAGAATCCTGGTATCTTCTCGGACATGTGATAGTTGAAGGTGAGGCACATCTCCTCCTCCTCCCCGGCCCAGGACCGGAGCCTCCGCGTGGACAGGCGGGCAGCCTGGGCGAAGTACGGCTGGATGGGCGACTGGAGCGTCAGGTACCAACCCGCACCTGAATGAAAACGTCAGGACGTTACGTCACAATCTGACGTCATGAATAAGTTAGGCTAGGACGCCACGTCATGCTCAGACGGGCAGGTTTAGGTAGATGTATGCGCGAAGAACGGAGACTAAACCGTCATGTACCATCCCGCACCTTGAGGAGGGGGGGGGGGGGGTTGTAATGGTGTCATAGAAACGTTGGGTCATGATGCTACGACCATACGTCATAAAATCGTCATAGCATACAGTCATAGAAACGCGCCTGTCCCATGACACTGATGTGTCTGAGGTCGTGATCGTGTACCTTAAGTATGGTCCACTACAGGAAGCGTGTTCTACAGCGTGCGACCCATCCCCTCAGGAAGGTCATGCGTGTGTGAGCGTGTGTGAGCGTGTGTGCATGTCTATAGTACCCACCTGTCCTCGTTGTATGGTCCGCTACAGGCAGCGTGTTCTGCAGGGTTCGAGCCTGTCCCCTGACGCGTGTCATGTGTGTGACGTGTATGCGCGCGCGTGTGTGTGTGTGTGTGTGTGTGAGCGTGTGTGTGTGTGTGTGTATGTGTGTGTGAGCGTGTGTGTGTGTGTGTGTGTGTCAGCTTGTCTATAGTACATACCCGTCCGTGTGGTATGGTCCGCTACAGGCAGCGTGTTCTGCAGCGTGCGGGCCTGTCCCCTCACGCGCGTGAAGTCCACGTTGTCGTCTCCGGCCTGTAGCCACTCACACAGGTCCGTCTCAAAATCGCAGTCCGCAGAGTCACTGCCTGGGTGGGAGTTTAGATATGTGTTAGGGATGAAGGGATGGGAATACTGAAAATTAACTGATGTTCGAACGTCGAGAAGGCAAAGTCTGTTACTATGGAGATGCTGGTGAGGTATAGCAAGTTTTTGGTGTAGCTAGTAGTGCAATGCGAATTCTGTACGGCTCGCCTTTTCCGCCAAGGACACTCACTATGTAATAGTGTGGTAGGTTCTTTATGCTTTCAATTGAGGCTCTCAGCATGGTGACCAACGTCTCGTATAAGTCATTGACCTTATTTGTTTGAAGAAGATGAAGAGGAAGAAACGCAGCAAAAACAATATGTTTCCATCCAGTGAATGTAAACAATACAAACAGACTCACTCCTGACGTACAACTCCTCGAACCGGGACCTGTCCAGTCCCCCGGCGGGCTCCGCAGCGAAGGTCTGCCGGCAGCCCTGGAAGTTCGGCCCGGCCGCCGCCGTCACTTCGTCCGGGCAGCAACCGTAAAACGTCTCCCAACAGTCCTCTGGAAATGTGTAACAAAGATGTAACAAATACGTAGCAAACATGTATCAAACATAAACCTTAACATGTGACAAACATGGTCCCAACAGAGACAAAAGCCGAAAACTTCGGTGTTACAGTTCTCTGAAAACTTGTATAATAAACATAGCAAATAAGTAGCAAACGTGGCAAACATCAACGTGCCGCAATCATTAACATGGGACAAACGTAGTTTTGAAGACGTCTCACTGTTCTTTGGGAACGTTTAAGAAACAATTATCATAACAAGGACATCTAAATGTAAACATTTTGTTTGTTTTCTGCTCCTAAAACAGAAGTAAAAGCTAATTCTACATCGCGGTACAGTTCTTATTATACCAGTTATTATAAATGTAACAGTGGTGTTCAAGTACTGCCTATCGTCCTTGCCCAAGGGCACTAGTGCTTTTGTGGCGACAGTGATAGCGGTCATGACTTGTAATCTGCCGACCCCGGTTCGATCCCGGGTAGGGGGCATGTTGTTTCTTTCTGTTTTACTCGCCCCTCTGGTTGTTTCATAAAATAGGAATGATCTGCACGAACCGTCACACTCTCCCTCGGCCAGGCTGATGTCGTCAATGGCGATGGTGCCTTTAGCATCCAACTTCACCGTCCCTTCGAACAGGATCTGCAAGGTGAAAATAAACCTTTTACCACTTTTCTGGGATCGTGTGGCGCACTTTTACCACTTTTGTGGGATCGTGTTGCGCAATCGGTAAGGTGTTTGACCCAGACCCCAGAGGTAACAGGTTCGAACCCGCTGAAGTGTCACCGATCTTGTGCCCTCGGGAAAGGCACTTTACACGACTTTCCTCACTTCACTCAGGTTAAAATGAGTACCTAGCTTCGGTTAGGGCCGTCCCTCGGATAGGACGTTAAATGGAGGTCCCCTGTTTGAGGAGAGCCACACCTCAAGTACGTTAAAGATCCCACAACGCTTAGCGAAGAGAGCAGGGGTCCTTCTCTGTGTGAGTGGTTCAAATTTACAGTCCCGTGGCCGCACCTGGAATCTCCGTCTTTCGTTTGTAGAGTGTTCCACAAGGAACGATACTAGTACCAGCACACTTCCACGATAATGATACAAACACAGGAATTTTTTTTACTTTACCTGGAAGTTTCTGAGTGCCTCGATTGTGACTTGTGCCTTGCACCACATGTCCCCGTCAATCGTTTGTAGAGTGTTCCACAAGGAACGATACTAGGACCAGCACACTTCCACGACAATGATACAAACACAGGAATTTTTTTTACTTTACCTGGAAGTTTCTGAGTGCCTCGATTGTGACTTGTGCCTTGCACCACATGTCCCCGTCAATCGTTTGTAGAGTGTTCCACAAGGAACGATACTAGGACCAACACACTTCCACGACAATAATACAAACACAGGAAAAAGGTTTACTTTACCTGGAAGTCTCTCTCTGTTTTGATGGTGACTTGTGCCTTGCTCCACAGATCTCCGTCCCTGATGCTCCAGACGGGATCATCAAGCACGCTCTCGTACATGACGTAAACGTTCAGTTCGTTCTTCAAGGGCTTCCTATCCGCCTGCATGGAAGGTAGCAAAACACACATCTTGTTTCCTATTGGACTAGCCTCATTTGCGTATCTATTTACTTATTTATTTAATCTTCTTGCCTCCTGGGGCCCTTCAGCATTTTGTTACTTTTCAAAGGGGCCCAGGTAGCAAAACATGATACGATCTGTAAATCATATGGCAAAATTATACATAAGTAACATAATGGAAACTAAGAAATGTACAATGAAAGTTTTTGGTTATCATCTGCTAACATGCTAAGGCCTACGTCACATTTCCAAACCGGGGCCCGGTCGGGCAACTTTCGGGAACAAAAAGTATGACACAAAAGACACCAAAGTACACAAGACGCAAAGAGAATAGCGGTGGGCATTGTTTGTGTATATTTTTACGTACAAACAGTTTCCACCAACAGCCAGGTCGGGCCTCTGTTTGCAAATGTGACGTTAGCCTAATGACGAAATAGTCATGAATTCCAGAAATCTGGCCGCACTACTTTATGTCCCCACGTCATAGACCACGTGGCCGCGGATGAATACAGTGTAATGTTACCAGATATTCGGTCTCGATCCAGTAGTAGAACGTCAGGCACTTCCGGCCGCCGGGAATGATGGGAGTTTCCAGGCGGGCTTTCCGGGAAAAGAGCGGGAAAATTGGCGAGCGGATCGCCAGGTAGGAGCCGCCGGCTGGGGCAGGAGAGGAAAATATACAGTTAGCCTTCCGCTGGGGAGAAAAAAGCAAAGAAAAGTGCACAAGGTAATCTTCCGAGGCTCCAATGCTGTACCCACGGCCATCGGAAAGCCGTTTTACATCAAGTACTTCTATCGTCTCAGGTGAAATGTGTACCTAGCTTCGGTTGGGATGTTCTCTTGGACAAAACTGAAATTGTTTCCACGAAACTTAATACAGATTCCCTTCCTACTTTTAGAAGACGTACAGAACCTCCGCACACAGGTCCACTTAACTTAAGTTGGAAATGCTTTTGCTCTTTTTGACAGGTATACTGACTCGTAGACAAAGTCATTACACCCCGACATAAAGCCTACAGATTGTCCCAGTGACCAGGACTCGAACCCCGGACCATCTGGTCCCGCAGCAGGCCCGCTGACCCGTATGACCTGACCCGCTATTGTTTGGGTACAGCCGTGCCCTCTAGACGACCTTGAGCGGCGACAGGCCTGTTGGGGCCAATTAGGATTCTAACGACTCCCTGTTAGACACAGATTCGGGCACGTTAGAAGCTGTCTCAAGGTGCGCCCCTCCGGGAGAAGGTCACTGAAGATCATTAAACACCTGAGGAGCAAGTGATAATTGCACAGTACCTCGGGTTTTTACCCCAACAAGAGAGGCGTTGCCCAGTATCTTTATAAAACCAGGACCAGATGGGAGGCAGGCAGCCAGTTACGTCCCTGGCACATATTCGGAACCTACCAATGCCTTTGCTCTAGACCACTCATCAACTAAAGTTCGGCACTGTGTTGGGAGTAGTGCAGACTTCACCTCATCTCATTCTAGCTCCCAGTTTGCTTTTAATTTTTGGATATCGCATCCAAGTAGAATAAGACTCTAAAGCCTGCGTCACATTTCCAAACCGGGACCAGGCCGGGTAGCTTTCGGGAACGAAAAGAATGATATGAAAGACACAAGACGTAAAGAGAATAGTATTGGACATTGTTTGTGTATATATTTACCTATATACTTCAATTTTTCGTTTCCATAAAGAGCCCAGCCGGGCACCGGTATGGAAATGTAACGTTAGCCTTACCGGTTAATCAAAGTTATTGGCGCGCGGTGCAGACGACCATTCACTACAGATGACGTAGTTCACGACCAACTATAAACACAGGTCAGGAGGCCATGGTTTGTGTGTCATCGGGGGCTTCATGAGTGTAACAAGGTCTAACAAGGACTAATCACACACTGGTCAGAACCCTAGTTTCTGTACAGAGCAGAGCCTCCTGCAAGTTTGACCATGTACTGAATTCGGGTATATAAAGACCACTGGCCACAAACATGTCTGAAAGTCTTGTTCCCAAACTTTTGACTCACGCTTGCCACTGCAACTTTCACTCAAACCTTACAGATAGAGAAATCTGATTTGTGCTCAGGTACCGGTGGAGTGCCAGGGAATCAAACTCCGGACCACCTGGTCCCATAGCAAGGCCCCTGACCAGTCTGACCCGCTACTGTACATGCGCAGGTGCTCCTGTATTCAGTACGTGGCCTTGAGCGGCGGCAGGCCGATTTGGACCAGTTAGTGGCTAACTAAACGAGGGCTTGTTACACACAGGTACAGACCCCCTTGGAGTGGAGAACGGCTTGTCTGAGCCAGTTATGGCTCTGACACACACTCAGGACCTTGTCATTACTTTGCTTTAGAGTGTAGCCTGGTATCCAGCCGTAATATAGTTCCAGAGTCTCTTCACTCTTGCGGAGAGGAGAGAAGAGACTCGGGAACTATTTTACGGCTGGATACCAGGCTATTAGAGTCATGACCACTCCCCAAACAAGGTCAGTGCTGGGTTGGGAGTCGGCTGGAATTCGTCCTATTCTAGCTTCAGTTCGCTACTCTGATTTTATATGCACGGAATATAAATTTTCCGACTTTGATTTGTCAAATTTCATAGTGCTGGCGCAGACTACTTTAAAAGACTAGTAGGCAACTTCGCTGCAACCTCGCTGCAGATCATCTGTGGTTGATCTGGCTCATGACTAACTCCTAACAACGCCAGGAGGCCATGGTCGCCTATGTGTGATAGAGGCTAAAGGGTATAACGATGTCTAACAAGGGCACTGACCCTTGTCTCTGTTAGGGGTAGGAACCCTGCAAGCTTGACCATGTAACAGATTCAGGTACAGTTATATTATAAACTTCAACAGGTCAGGTTTTCATGTTCCCAGATGTCTGACTCACGCCTCCCAACACTGGAGATTTTACTCGAACTTTAGATTGTCCGGATTTCAGTAAAACGTAATACTGAAAACGCAAACTGTCTCATAAAACCGTTCCATCCATATCTGAAATAACATACAGAATACTATATAAAGCCCGCAAGCTGCAAACTTTAGCAGGTCAGGTTTTCAAGCTCTCAGACTTCTGACTCACACCTTCCGAGACAAGAGCTTTCAGTTTCACTCAAACTTCAATTTTACCTGGAGGTACAATCCCCAGAATGCGGCCCAGAATATTCATAAAAAAAGTGATACCGAAAATGCTCTCTGTCTCATAAAAGTAAAACCGTTCAACCCATGTCTATAAGAACGTGTAGAATAGGCTCTTGTCTCCCTTCACAGAATATCTGTGACCCTGATTTTTTCTAATACCTTTCTACTTGAAACCAGCCCTGGCGTTGCAACAAAAAACTTACATAAGTCTGAAAGCTAACCCGCATTCTTCACAGCGTCATCAGCCTGGCATCTTACTGGATCTGACCTACTTTCACACAATCTGTCGGGAAGGAGAGAATTATTGCAAGACGGTCTTGGAGACGTTTCAACAATGTTAGATAAATTATAGAAACCGTCGTGGTTCACTAACAAGGACTCGCGCTCTCGCCAAGACGGGCTCGGTTTCTCAGAATTGGACAAAATTATCTCAAGACGGTGGAATGTTCTTGAAGACGTTTCAAGAAGTTGAGACAAATTGTAGTAAACGTCTAGGTTCACCGACAAGGTCTCACGCCCGCCAAGACTGACCCAGTTTCTTAGAATTGGACAAAATTATCTTAAGACGGTGGAATGTTCTTGAAGACGTTTCAAGGAGATGAGACAAATTATAGTTAACATCTAGGTTCACCGACAAGGTCTCACGCCCGCCAAGACTGACCCAGATTCTTAGAATTGGACAAAATTATCTCAAGACGGCGGAATGTTCTTGAAGACGTTTCAAGGAGATGAGACAAATTATAATCAACGTCTAGGTTCACAGACAAGGTCTCACGCCCACCAAGACTGACCCAGTTTCTTAAAATTTAAGAAAATTGTCTCCAGACACGGCAATGACCTGCAGAAGCTTGCCAGACGGCTACAGCATCCAGGGCTTCATCTGCAGACAGACGGTTATTATAAGCGTCATTAGAACATATCTCTGTCTGAATCATCGCTATGATGAAGCACTGGCTGCTGCATGCAGTCCGTTTCTTAAGAGTAGAGAAAATTGTCTCCAGATGCGGCAATGACGCAGACAGGAGGTTATTATAAGCGTCATTTGGACATATTTCTGTCTGCATATATCACAACTGCCAGAGAACGGCAGAAGCCAGTGCAGACTGCAGACAGACCGTTATTATAAGCGTCATTTGCATTTTGGATAAATCTCTGTCTGCATATATCACTGCTGCCAGACAGGGTGGAATGTTCCTAACTACTGGGACGTTTTGTTAGCTTTAGACGGGCAAGACGATATTGCTGATGCTCCATTTTCAAAATTTTTTCTATCAATGAACCACAACGCCATAATAATGAACCAGGGCATTGCAAGATTCATATGGTGATTTTACAATGAGTTAGTCTTTTATGCGTAATAGGCGAGACGCGTCTGCAGTCAAACAGCCCACTGCGCATTCATAAAGTTTTTTTAATGACTTACTCGCAGGGTGATTTAAGAATGAACGTTTTTCTAAACGTTAGGACTAATGTGGCAGCCCTGGGGAGTAATGTAAAGGTTACACATGGCAACATACAAATTTGAAAGCGTCTTATGTTTGACGCAGAAACACCAGATCTGCAGGATAGTCGTTCCACCTTATAACGTTATTGTATCTGTGTCTTCCGTGTAATGATCATTCGGGCGCGAGTTTGCAAGTTATAAATTAAGATTATTTGGTTCAATTTAAAACGTATTTTCAGGAATAGTAGGGAGCCGACCTAATGTGTGCAGTAGCGAGCCTTTCATCTCTCCGTCAGTCAGACTGTCTCATCATCATCATCACCAGACTGTCTGCAGACTCACGTGTCCTGTCTAAACTCTGGACTGATAGATTCAAGGCTTATCATGGCCGCTACCAGCGGTGTTCCTTTTATATGGCTGTCTTGTTAAAGTCTTATGCAGTACCAGCGTTGCACGTGTTTTCAGTGAGGATATGGCAGGACCGACCGTCAACTAGTCAACTAGTCAAGGATCTTTGGTAGTCTTTTAAACTACAAACGGTTGTATTTTGTACGACAAATTGAATTCATGACGTCTTAGAAATGCCCTCAATTGAACGTTGTTTTATCATGACTACCAACGGCGCTATTCCTTATCTGGGACTGTCCAGTTAACGTCTTATGCAGTTCCAGCGCCATAGGTATTTTCAATGACGATATGGCAGGACGAAATTCAGGATCGTCGGTAGTCTTTTATACTAAAAAAAACGGCTGAACTTAGTACGACGTCCTGCAAACGCCCTCATTTGACTGTCGTACCATTTTGTCTGGGTTCTGATTAGTAAAATGTCACGTAGAGCCATCAAAAACCTCAGCTGGTTTCACCGAACTTAAGAGGAAAAAGTGGAGTATCTAGACAACCACTTGTTCCTGGTCTCCTGCAAGAGACATTCCAAGACATGGAAAATTTAAGTTATGTGTATCAACCAACAATCTACCAAACATCGCGGGGTGTTAAACTTACACGCCCATAGATACCATGTATGTATACTCCTGTTTGCAAACAGGTGCCTAACACAAAGTCAGTTTTACCGCCTCATTGACACACATCCAGCCCATAATCTAGTCTCACTGCACACGTGTTCTGCACGTGCGCACCGCATGGTGCCACCCGACTGGGAACTACTTTAGCCTAATCACCCAATGATCTGAGTAAACAGGCCTGTTTCTAATCAGACACTAGTCATTGACCGTGTTTAAACGAGCAAACGCGTTTATAAACGTGTTTCTGATTAAGAATAGACGTGTGTAACTCACCATGACGTTAGACCAACCTTGGCCCGCGGTAAACATCAAAGCCAAACATATTCTAATTCCCAAAACTTGGCCTGGAGACGCCGTGGGAAATAACAACCGCACAGATAGACAAATTAGGCACATTTTTTCGCTATATGAAAAACAGATCCACAAAACCGCGATCAATCAAAGAAAGGTAAACCGACTCGAAAAAATGTCCAAAAACGATAAAGAGTTTTGGCAAAAGTGAAGTGAAGGGATTAAGACACGAGCTGAGAAACCATGTCAGTTCAGCGTGGGATGGAGGGAAGGTTATGAAGTTATAGACAAAAGGAGGGAGAGAGCGATGCTGTCAACATGGGAGAATAAGTTCGGAGAGACTTCTAGAGAGAATGGGCAGGAAGAGAGATAGAGAGAGAGACGAGAGAGGGGAGAAAAAAGCAAGAAAGAGATGGAGAGAGAGAGAGGGAAAGGAAGAACGGTGGAGAGAGAGAAAGAGAGAATAGATGATAGGAAGTACCAAACCTTACAATAAGGTGAGAATAGGCGAAAGGCAGATCTAAAAAAAGATGGGATTAAGGACTACAGAAAAGTGATGAAGTGACGTCAGGACTTACGTTTTCCCATGGTGTGGTCACGTGACGGCAGGGTCGAGTAGAACTCATTTCCGCCTTTCGCCTGGCGTCGTTCCCAGTCTAACTCGTCATCGGTACTCTGGGACAGAGAGCACAGCCCTTTCTCAAAGTCGCAGTCGCCAAAACTTACTGCAACAAAACAAACAAACAAAAGTGAGACTTGTCCAATTTTTTTTTTTTTTCTATTTTTGCTTTTGGACAGACGAGGACGATGTGGCACTGCACTCAAGTTTTTGTAACTTAGATTAACAATGCCACATACACGGTACAGACAGAAGGAAAGTCGTGTAAAGTGCCTTTCCCAAGGGCACAACGTCGGGGGCACGGTGGGAATCGAACTCAGGACCCATAGATTCCGAGCCGAAAGCTCTACCAGTTACGCCACGCCTGACGCCACGTCCAATTTTTCCGTCAGCTGACCTCAGTTTATCCTCCATACAGAGTGAATCGAATCATATGACGTCGTGTCGACGTAACGGCTAGGGTGTATGGCCCAATGGTCCTGGGTTCGAATCCCAAAAGACGCAGAGAAATTGCACTTTACATAACGAATTTCATCACTCTGCTCAGATGAAAATGAGTCTCTAGTCCCCACCACACATACCGAAAAGAGTAAAGGTCCTTCCCGGTGTGAGTGGATGAAACAAATCTAGTCCGGATATACAGCTTGGCTGTTCAGTACAAACCTGGTGGTTTACCGCTATACTTGTACTTGAACTACGGTTCAGCCAGTTACATCTAAAGCCTCACATCTGTCTACTCGTGCCCTTGACATTGGCAATATGTCTTTACATAACTTTAGTGACAAGTGGTCCCTCCTTCTAGTGACCCTAATGTTATCCAGATGTCACACTTGGCGCGCACACGGCGCTCTACCCAGCAGGGCTAGACTGTATATAATATGTAGCTCAGTGGTCTTGAAATTGGCAATGAATAAACCAGCATGAGTTGGCTGTGTTTGAACCTCGATGTTGGCTTGACCTAAATTTTCTGAAGTCTGGAGCAGAACTGCCTGCCCAGCAAGGCCAGACTGTCAAGTAGAGCTCAGTGCTTTTGAAATTGACAATGAAATAAACCAGCATGAGTAAACCTCACTGTTAGCCTGACCTGATTTTGCCCACAGCACCAGACCGCAATTAACGTGGGTGTCTCCGTGGAGCTGCGGCACGTTTGCGGCGTCACTGCGGCCGAGCGATTTGACGGAGCGAATTTCATCGATAAAAAAGGAATATTTTTACTCTTTGTGTGTTTTGTTGACTTTTTAGTCACTCTTGTGCGTTTGCATGATATTCCCATGACTTTGTTTCTTTATTTTCCATGATCTTCTCGTCTATATTGGGAATAATTTTTAGATCGCAGCGACTCCACCAACGTGCGTCAGTCCGGTGTCATGACTGATACATAACTAATCTATACCACCCCCTTTCCGACAAACCTTTGACAATTTTCTCAATAAATTTCATAGGTAAAGAACGAATTCTATAAACGTCTTTTTCTGTCTTTTGAAATACATACTTTTATAACTTATATCATATTCCAATCAATCTAGTTTTCGATGACGATCACTGTTAGGTCGCCCAGAGATCGAGGTCTAATAGAAAATGGACCTACCCGACTTGGTCAAATGGAAATCAGGGCTATGTACAGGGGGGTCACTAGCGGTCAGCTAAGAGCGGGGTCACTATCTGACCCTAGTATAATCACCCGCTACTCTTCTTGTCATTTCTTGTTTCCCCCCGGCTACTGCACGAGTCATCACTGATCCCGCCCTAATGATCGGTTCCGGATGTCAGACGGGAACTATCGGGAAATTGGCCAGGGGAGTCAGTCCACACAAAGGTTCATGTTTGGGCCGACCAACTCCTCTGGTAGCAAAACTCCGCTGGCAAACCATTCTCCCTATTCTATATGTATAATAGTCGAGAACGAATCATCATTGATCCCGCCCCACTGCTCGGTTCAGGATGTCAGACAGGAACTATCTCAGAAATGGGAACATCGTTTTATGTGCATATCACTGACGGACCACATGTTCCTGATTCTAGGAACAGGTGAAAGGGGAATCAAGTTCCAAACCTTCCGCCAAAGAATGATCAAGTATGCATTCGTTATACCCCCCTCACATTAAGCGCGATTCGATCGGACGACGAGTCTGCGAGCTCTAAATTACGAGGGAGCATGACCCTGACGGGAAGGGGGGACTCTGCAATTTCTTCGTCGGCATCAGGGTCATGCCTCCTCGTAAATTAGAGCTCGCAGACTCGTCGTCCGATCGAACCTAATGTGAGGGGGGTATAAATAAACTTTAATTTTATGTGGATGTCCCTTATGGACCGCGCTGATTCTAAACTCTATCAATTGTGGTGGTTTAAGGGTCCGGTTTGATGAAACTTGGGGGTAGAGTCTAAGTAATAGCCGCGTGGCGCGTTGGTACACCCGATCGCTCGATCTCTCGATCTCGGAAGTTAAGCAACGCGCGGTCCGGATAGTGCTTGGATGGGGGACCAACCAAAGACGTCCGGATTGCTGTAGCCTCACGAAGTTTTCCACGAAATCGTCTTCCGGGAGGGACGTAAAACGGGGGTACCGTGCTCGAGGAGGTGCCTCGACCACGTTAAACAGCCTCATTACTCATACTTGGGGTACCTACTGGCTGGCAAAATACACCAGATGATTATTATTATTATCATTATTATTATTATTATGCTAGCAGAGAGTGAAGAGTTGACGATCAATGGTCAGGTTGGAATCATGTCAGTTTTACTCTTTAATCTTGCAAGATCTCGTCTTGCTCTTCAATTGAGTTGAGTTTAATGAGAAAAATTATTATTATTATTTTTTTAATGAAGCAGAGTTCACCTTTCTGTGCCTGGATGGCCCGTAGAACCAGTAGAAGCGCGAACACCGCGAGCGGAGACATGGTGGGCGGTTTCTTCAGTTGATGACGTCACAAGATCAGGAAAACTGAGGAACGAGACAGAATAGAATTATAAACAGTCAAGTCATATCTAGCTGGAACCAAAGAGCTGTGGCTGGCCATATCTTATTTCCAAACAGATGTTCGTAGGAAAATTTTTACGCTTTCCAGGCACCCCGTATTCCTGCTACAGCTTTCTGTCGCAGGGCGACCTGGTGATGACTACAATCGCACGGTGAGGAAAGTACATCAGAAATGTATCCTACAACCCTTACGGGTCCAAAAAAATAAAATAAAATGACCGCTATAATAATTTAGAGGCAAACTAAACAGCTAACGCACAAATTCCGGAAAAAAAAAATTATATTTCTGTACAAGCAACTTCTGAAACAATTCGTTAAAATTGAACAGGACCTCCAGACTGCGCAACTCATTCCTACACTATACAATCAGACTGTACAACAAATCAATGACTGGTGCCTAAGTGTTTTATTTGTCTATGTACTGTGTATGTCATGCGTACTGTACATGTTGTCTAGTCGTTGTAAGTATTTACTCTGAGTCACATTGTAAAGATCAACGGCATTCAGAGATGCTTCTGCTAGAATTAATCTCTGTAAGGTTGATTTTAATGAATAAAGAAGAAAGAAAGAAGAACACAACCATTAAAACAACACAATTTTTGACGAAAAGACGTTGACACTATATCATTTGAGGCACAACACCAGAAATGCATCTCAGAAACCATACCGGTCCAACAAATAGATAAGAAAATTGAACGACATGACCGCTAAAATAATCTAAACTCAAAATAAAACACTACCGCACACCTTCAAAAAAAAAATCATCAAATTTCTGTACACTTCTGATATAATTCGTTTAACTTCAACACAACCTTTAAAACAACATTATTTCTAACGAGAAGACCGACTCCTATTAACCGACTCACCGAAGAAGCTGTGGTGATACCGTTGGTTGTAAGAAAGTCTCCTCACAAGTGAAGCGTTATTGGGGAAAGAGGAAGATTTACAGAATTTCCTCCATTTTATACGCCGGTAGGCTAACCCAGGTTAATGTTATGGATGACGTATGACCAACCTGATACGCGGGTTCGAAAAAAAAGGCCAGTTCTATGACGCTACGTTTTGCGGCATATATATAGCTGCACATTTTTCGACATCTATGTCACAATTACGACACAAATTCTCACTTGATGGACATTTTACGGCAGGGTCAATCATATCTTATTACCAGTGACAGCTTGTTAGTGATGAGCGCTATTCCATAGTATTGTTCTTGCCTCCATAGCAGGCTCTCTGGGCTTTTTTTTTTTTTTGCTTCGGCCACACACGAACGACCAAGTGCAAAAAGAAACGGCCCGCAAAAGTGTATTATGAGCCTCAAAAAGGCCCAGAGAGCCTGCTATGGAGGCTAACTGTGTTCCCTGCGTGTGGGAAGGATATGAACCATGTGACGGCATCCGCAGAATGGCGCTGGTGCCGCCTTATGTGAAACAGGTGGGTCTGGGCGGGAGTCGCTATGGGGAGGGGGGGCGTCATGGTTACTGCTACCGGGCTTGCTGACTGTGCGGTTACGGGAGGCCGTTGGTCTACTTTCTGACCAGTTCATGTTGGACAGAGGTCAGCTCAAATTAGAGCTTTCTATGAGGGGATCTCTTCAGCGTTGCCCACCCCGTTGGAACAGGTTTTTTATGCCGTCGTAATTACATGTATGGCCGCTATTTCTGGCAAGTCCGCTCCATTCATCCAAGACTTCGTTGATTCGGTGCCGTTCATATTCGGCTTCAGATTTGTGTTAAATTTCCACCATACCCGAATGAAAGTTGTCATGTTTGACCGAGATTAAGCATTATATTGTTTTTTTAAATCTATATTTCTACCGACCAGCGCGAAGTATTATCGTCGAGGTGAAGCAAACCCGTGTCAGTAGTAGCAATGGTAAACTTGTGGATTAACCTGCTATTGCATCACGCGGGGTTCAACATGGTTCTACTTAGTCCCTCAGTCTGGGTGCTACTGCCTGACACGCTTAGCGTCACAACATCTGTTCTCGTTTGCTCCTGTAACATGACATCTGCAAACTCGTCCTGTCAGCGTTTTCAGGCACGTGTAGAGTTCCCTGCCCTGCCTCGTCTGCTGCCCCTCCCCCCCCCCCCCCCCCCCCACCACCACCATCGGGTCTATAGGAGGCGCATTGGAGACTACCAGTCTCGTTGGGTTGCTACAGAAATTACTGAAGTCTGTCATCGACAGTGCTGTTTCTTGCTTTGCAATCCTCTTAAAACGCGGGGAATGTCATAATTCAGAGGCTGTGTAACGAAGAAGACTGTGTTTACCACACTGATCTACCAACCTATGAAACTATTTACAGAAGCCACTTCAGAGGGTTAAATGTTTAAATGTGGGAGCACGCACATCCGCCACTAGAAAGCTCGCTCCTGCGACGCTTGTCTCGCGACTCATTAGTCCTAATAACCTGTCAAAAGAACTTCTTAAGACGAAATCCAGACTTTCGTGCATGGTTTTCCTATTATAGATCATTATACCTATGTGACCTGTGAAATGAAAATTGTGTGTCCTTAGTCATAACGACTGTACTGGTAGGAAAGTGATTGATGGTATCGTGAAAGCTTGCTGTGCAGCACACATTGCGCACGTGTTACCCACGTGCTGATGATCAGGTCTTCTTCAGTCACGTGTTAGCCACGTGCTGATGAACAGGCACGTGCTACCCACGTGCTCTGTAAGTTTCAGATCACGCCTTGAGCACGTGGCATCAAACAACATGCAGCAGATTGACAGGTAGGAACAACCGCTTTCATGTCCAATTTCGCGCCCTGCACATCCCTTCACAACGTGCCCGACAAAGTTCAAAGTCTTAATCGACTCATTATGCGTATGTGTAAGGAGGTTATAGGACGCTATGTAATACCGTTTACGTTGACAAGATTTGATTTTTGATTTGATTTATTCGGCTGTATAATCATGAGAAATACAGCCAGGGCTACCCAACTAGCCTGAGGCTATTATGAAGGGCTAGCAGGCAACTGGTTTTTAATATGGGCTCTCCACACAGACGGTCCTGAGAACGTATTCTGTACAAAGAAAGCTGGGAGAAAGTAGTGTATCATGGGGGTGACTGACTATTGCGTTGGGTCATATCAAGGCCACCGTGTCCCTGGCCGTACCAAGGGATCCAGCGTTTCAGGTTTTCAGAACAAGGAAAAACACAATGAAAATCAAGGGACGAAACAGATGTAGAAATGCTAATTAAGAGCTAAGACAAAAGGAACAGTATTACGGATCTTATCAGTTTTACGGAATCGCCTTTCGTCTATATGGTGGGCATCGTTGCATTGCAACATCATTCCGCCAGAAGGCGTGACACCACAGTAAAGTATACGGCAGAAACATAGAGTGAAGTAGATGCAAACAAAAGTGGTTGTGATATGGCACATTTACGTTGCAAATTAGGACATATTCCGGACAAATATGCACATATTGTTACCTGTCGTACGTGGCAGTAAAACGCTACATTTCCAGCATGGATGTGACGATTGTTCCGGGTCGTTCAGATGACAGTAAAACGCTACATTTGTAGCAATTTGACGAGACGCCCCATTCCCAGCATTCCTCCGAGTCTTTTTAAAGCATAATCAATGTCGCCATTGTTTGGAGCCGTAACAACAACAACAACAACAAAAAACAACAAAACATTTGTATTCTTCACAAGCTTTCTTCGGTAGGAAATAAAAAGAAAAGTAAAATCTTTTTTCGTCGATGAAAGGTTAGACCCAGGTACGCCCAACAGCAATAAAACAAGCAACTGGACCGGTTCCAAAATCATGTCCAGTTACTTGGGTAACTGAATCTTTATTTCTCTAGAATTTCCGTATATGACTGACTGGTGCAATAGAGATAAATGATGACATTAACAAGCGTCCTGTTTTGGTTCACTTAATTTCCTGCTCATTTGTTTTACCCGTTTGGGATATTATCTCCTGGCATTGATTTGTTACGACAACTAATCAAGTTTGGCAACTGTCCTTGATATCGTATTACATATCGTATTATTGTGCATATCGTATTACTCATTGGGTCATGCTGATTGGATTATAGGGACGACATCCGCGTGTTTGAAAAAAAAACTGTCAGAAATATCTCATCTCTAGCTTTTTACCTTCAACATCGTTTTCATATATCTCCATCGGCATTCAACCGTTTATCTTGTCATATGAAGGTTACCTTTAAAAGAAATTTCATCGTCATTTTACGTTTGAAAAACACACTCTTTCAGATGTACATTTACATTCAGCCGTCGGCCTTGTCATTCGAAGCTTACTAACTGGTAAACTCGCCAAACCAGCCTGTACGAACTGTTTTATGTGTAACTTGAAAATTACTCAGCATCTAGTTCTAATCTATTATGACTATTACTAAGAGATCACATTGCTTGGAGTACCAGAATATTTGCAAAATCTCTAAATGCAGGGAAGGGACTATTTTGTCAACAATGTTATATGAATAGTAGGAAAACTACATGTGCGCTGACATTTGAATTTGCTTTTTGTTTTCTTTACTTTTCCTAAAAAAAGAAATTAAAAGAAAATCTCGTGACACTAGTTGCTAGTAAGTTTTTTAATCAAAGATTCTTCCATCAAAAAGATGAATTTCAATCAATCATTCATTTTAAAATGGTTTCTACCAAGCCAAATTCCGCGGTGACCTCCTGCATGTCCTGTAGGACAATGACCTCTCGTGACGTCACTGTTTGCGTGACGTCCATGCCAACAGTGTCCTCCACACATCAGGAACGTCCTTTGGTAAATGAGATTGGGACAGAGACCGGGAGAGTCCGCCTGATTAACGTTTCTCATTCTTTGTTCATTACGTCCTCTAAATTGGTCCCTCCCGACTGGACTGGAATGCTAAAGCACCCCATGGGTTCCGAATATGTGTCGGTATATTAACAGTCAACCTAGCGAAAACAAAGATTATTGTACAGTAGAAGCCACTTAATTGCACACCGGATTAACGCACACTTCTGTTAACTGCACGGAAACCCCAAATCCCAAAACAGCGCGGTCCAGCTAGATAACTTCGCATTATTACACCAGTCGAATAATTGCACGAAATTCACTGGCAAATAGGCCGTGCAATTAAGCGGCTTCTACTGTATTTAATAAAAGGGGCCACTTATTTTCTAACTTAAACTTTTCTTTATACAATAAAAGGATAGACATTACTTACTGTTACCTAGGTATTATGTTTACAGCAGGTTGCACATTTAGTACTGCTGTAAAGAATCTACAAAAGAAGGCCCTACGAGCATTATTCAGTATTAGAAGTACACTAGGAGAAACTAGACCGGGAAAGTCCGCCTGAGTAACGTTTTCATTTCTCTCTTATTACGTCCTTTATATCGGTCCCTTCCGACTGGAATGCTAAAACGTCCCTTGGGGTCCGAATGTGTGTCTGTATTAAAGAAAAGAGCTGTTCAAAGAGGCCATCAAATTCCATCCAAACTTTCTCACATTCACTGACAAAAAGAGAGCAGTTCACCTTTAAACATCACTAAACCCACACATAATAGAAAAATTGGGATCTTTCGTCTTCCACTGTCTTCGAAAAAGGAGTCGAACCCAATAACCCAGGATCTAGAGTTAGCTTTTACTAGTTTTAGACTAGAGTAGACACTTGTGTTATTGTATTTTACACTGTTTGAATCTATGTTACCTGCAATTAGCCCACGGGCAAGAATTTGCAATAAACTTGATTATCTTATCTGTCATTAAATGACTACCCTTCGATATATGAAAAAAAGGGGAATGAACTTGAAACAGTTATATATGGGAAACATTTTTATATGGGAAGTGTAATAAACAAATAAACAGTGTAGCTGACCGATGAGCTTATTTTCCACTGGTCGTGACGGAGAGGGTGGACGCTATGTACAGGTTCATTGTACGGGGGAAATTCCATTTAATTTATTTCTTTTCGACAAGCAAAATGAACAGTGAAAAACATGCAAAATCGGCAGTTCTGCTGCAGTGCCAAAATCGGCCAACAGGAGGCCCAAAATTGAACATTTTCCTTGTCTTCCCAAGTTAAATCCGGAAATACATATAAAACACAGAAACGGAAAACAATACCTCCATTTTTCATGGAGGTAATAAGGCTTAAAGTTGTACCTGTGTTCGATCCTTGTGCTTTGTCAAGCTTATTTTTAAGCTTGTTTGTCTCCGACATTCAGATGAAGGACAGTTATAGCCGAGCCAATTACACGAGAAACGTGATTAACTTTTCTGATTAAAACAAATCGCACCGTGCATGGCGCGGCCATGACCGTTACCATGGTGAAAGAGACCGTAACCATGGTGATGATTTGGGGCAATGGCCGTAATCATTTAGTATTCCTTTTAGAGTTGATTTGCCATGGCTCTATATGAATATAGATGTGCATTCTTTCACTGTGTGACGTTTGGATACTTTCTTTACTTCTTTGATATGTCCGTACATTTTAAATATTGTTATAAAGATAAAACTTGAAAACACAATCCACAGTTTGCTTGTCCTACTAGTATTTGTGTGGTGAATGCATGTTAATTAAAACAGAGGGCAACCCAAAACGTCACTGTAATGATGTACGCACGTCTCTGCCTACACATTAGAACCCCACTTAGCCAATTCCAATCCCCGCCAGTCCCACATGTCTCCGTTATCGGGTAGATGTAGATTTGCTGTTCCCCTTGTAGTGCCCAACGGCACACGTGTACTGTGTCAGCTTGGTTCCCGATAGCAATGTACAGTCAAACCTGTATTAGCGGCCACCTTTGCATAGCAGCCAACTGGCCACAGTGGCCACTTTTTGTCGGTCCCTTGGATTGGTAAGATTAAGAAATAGGCTTAGCGGCCACCTGTCCAACGCGGCCACGGCCACACGATTTCCAGTCCCGTTGATACAGAAACACTGCTTATTGCAACCATACTGCAGCCTTATGTTGTCCTGCACCGAGTTTGAAATTGTAGTTTGCGAGGATTTAGAGTTCCTGACAGGGTCATTTTGGCGGTAGCAGAAGGTATGTATGCCTTGAGCATTAAAGTGCAAGTCTTTGTCGGTGAATTTACCGATCGAGACAATGTTACTTGGTGAGAAAGATTGGTGGGAACTGAAATCATGTGTAGCTTGCTCATGGTCAATTGATCAACATTTTCTCTATAGTGGCCACCTGTCTATAGTGGCCATATTTCTCAAGTCCCTTGAGTGGCTGCTATAGACAGGTTTGACTGTATATTTGCACAGGAATCTAGCCATTGAACTTGATCTTGCTCGGGGCGCCTCGTTTGACACGGGGCCACAATTTTGCACCCATATCCAGATAGAGCCTCAAAGCTATTAGGAGATGGTCGTAACCTTGTACAACTTCGTATGGCAGAACTTGTTGCATTTCACCCTGATATTGGATACATAGCTATAATTTTACGTCCCTACTGAAAGACGATTGCGGCCCCAACCGAGTTGACCTTACCAGATAACAATAAAACGAATTGTCCCAGTCAACAAAAGAAAACTACCTTCCTCCTAAAATTACAGAACCCACACATTATAATAAAGGTGAAATCCTTCGCCTTCCACTGTCTCGGGAAAAGAAGTCGAACCCAACAAGTTACAGTTTAGAGTTAGCTTTTAGACTATACTGTTCTACTCCACTTGTTTGTTTGCCCCCTTTCGTGTTTATTGCAATAAGCCCTCGGTCAAGAATTTGCAATAAACTATTATTAATTAATTGGAACCACCAGGCGCTTTGCTGTGAGGCTGCTACCGGATGAGCCGCAGTGACATTTTTATGGACCGGTGTTAAGATCATTGATACAGATAAGATGAGGCCAGACGACAGAGACTGTAGAGCTTACATGACTTTGTTCTTACTCCCAGGACTCCAACATGTGTAAAGCAGCATGAGCATGCATGGCATTTTCTCAGCATGAGGCTCTTCTCTGGACTATTACATTTTCATGTAGGGGGGGTTCTAATACTTATTAACTATGCAGACATCCCATACTCCCATACCGACTGTACATGAAACCCCACCGACAGGTCGCGCCGCGCAGTGTCACGCTTCATCATGCAAACTCGGGTCAGGCTGTCTTAAGGCTCTCTGTCTGCCTCCTTCTGTCCGTCTTGATCTTAAAGTGGCACTTTAAGACGCGCCCTTGATGAGTTCTGTCTGCCTCCTTCTGTTCGTCTTAATCTCACAGCGACACTTTTGAGACGCACCCTTTGAGACGCTCTGTCCGCCTCTTTCCTTGTGTCCGTCTTAAACTCAAGGCGACAATTGAAGACTCGTCCCTTGAGGAGCTCTGTCTCTTTCCTTCCATCCGTCTTGATCGAATCCTGACACTTGAAGACGCGATGGCGGCAAGTGAAGGAGGATCGGTTCCCTGGGCACCAGATTTCATTAGTATGACATGACCGCACGTCACTGGTGCCCCAAAAATGTCAGCCTTCCGACAGAACGCACCGTGCGAGGTCTACAGGCTGGGCTAGTCTGTATTAGGATGGCATCCCGACGTGAAACTTCACCTGTGTTCGTAGAAGTCAGGTGAAGAGACGAATTTCAGTTCCTAACACAAAGAATGGACCAAATTTTTGGCTATGGAGTCTTTGTTAAGGGGGCTTTAATACAAATCAAGAATTCAGCTCGACCGAGTTGTCAGCGAGCTCTAAATTACGAGGAGGCATGACCCTAATGCCTACGAACAAATGGCAGAGTTTCTTCGTCGGCATCAGGGTCATACCTCCTCGTTATTTAGAGCTCGCTGACAACTCGGCCGTTCTAAATTTTTTATTTGTAAATGGGGCTTAAAGGAATGAAAAAATTCACTGCCTCTGTGACATCGCGTTATGCACACAGATAGAACACTTACTCGATGAACAGTGCACCATAAGTTGATATTAGAGCAGAGACGAACTGTAATTTCTAAAACAAAAATTGGACTAACCCAAAATCTCAACACTCCAGGTCCAGTCGTTTAAAAATTTACTGATTTTGTGACGTCACGTTTTCCAGATAGAACACGTGACTCGGCGAGTTGTGGAACATAATTTGCAGACATGTTTTAAGATTGGCTAAGATGTCCTCCAAACGTCCTTGAGCTGCAGAGGATCACGACGTGTGCGTTAGTGCGACGCTCGGGGGAAATCTTAGCTGCCATTCTTAATACTCCAACTCTGGGTTCATTCTGATGGTATCAGACATGTTGGCTTGTATAGGTCATCTTCAAGTAGATGTCGGGAAGTTAACTATGACGGTTACACTAGCTGCCGCTTGAAGCAGGGTACAGGTAGTTTGATTTGAATGTTTGTATCAGTACAGGTGTCTGTGATCACGTGACCGTGACGTAGGCACTGTCTGCCATGTTGGGCGGTCAAACCCGGACGTTGTCAGTTAGATACGACTTTGTCCATGTAATTACAGTCACATGTAAAACTCATCACACTCACGCAAACATGTGTGTACTTTTTCCATATTCAACCAATCAGCATGGAACCCGTCACTGTGCAAACATCTTATATGGACCCTTGTGCACTGTACATGCTGCACGTGACATGGACAAGGCAACGGTAACTTGATACTGTCCCTGACATTGAACAATATTTGTCCTCTACGTCCCTGGTCAGTCACTAGGTCATGACTCAGTAATGACATTCCCCTTCCATCCGGGTCCTTACAGGGATAGTCTGCGCTGATTGTCTGTGGAAACTCCAGACCGTCTGACACTGTTTTGGGGTCGTCGTCTTTTTCTTTTCCTATCTGGCCTCTAAGTTAGAGCTACTTAATTTGGCGTATCAGATCATATAGACTAGTCACACTGGATCTAAACCTCTCCCACATGGTGTAAGGAAGGTAAGGTAAAACAGGACCGGCTACTTAACTCGGCGTATCAGAACATTGACTGGCTAAACCGGACCTTTACCACATGACTCTGTAAGGAAGATAAGGTGAAACTGAACTTCAAAGACTGGCCAAACTGGATCTTAACCACTTCCACGTGATGTAAGACATGTAGGAAAGATAAGGTAAAACTGGACCGGCTACTTAACTCGGCGTATCAGAACATTGACTTGCTAAACTGGACCTTTCCCACACGACTCTCTCAGAAAGATAAGTTAACACAGAACCCGCTAGGAGGACGTTTCTTCGTGAGTGATTTGCGGCCGTCTCGGCGCGAGACCGGGAAACACATTTACAGATAAGCTATTTCAGACGCTGCTTCATTTCCGTAACCCCGAGTCGGCACGTAGGAAAAATGATGCGTGAGTTTCAATAGATCCTTACGCTAGGAAAAGTACACGTTTAACAGTTGGGTTCAAGGACTGCTAAACTGAAGACGCCAAATGTTGAAGCCTTTTGGCTGAACGGTTAAGCGTCTGTGTTTGTGAGCTGGCGGCCCGGGATCGGCACGGGTTCGAATCCCGGTAGTCAGGATATTTTGAAAAATTGTTTCTGTCTGTTTCTACTCCCTTCGTCTTTCAAAGATGATCCTTAATGATGTGGTGCTTTTGTAATGTGTTTGACATTTTGTTTAAGTGACTTATTTTGTTTAGTTCTACGTTAATTATTGTTGTGTGAAAACAAAGTTCTTGTGTCAGCGTTACTGCGTATTTGTTACTGCGTATGAAAGGAAAGTCTTGGCAACTAAACAATTTATCTTAATATGTATAAGTGAACCGTCTAGCCCCAATTCCCTACGCAGCTGTCGTAAATCATCCTACCGCAAAACGGCTTCCGTCGTAATTTCGAGCCTGACTGCGTTTCGATCAAACTCCCGACGCAAAACCGCTCCGAGACATGAGTATGGAGTGGGTTTGCATTCCGCAGTTCTACATCTGTATATGTATATTCGGCTCTTGCCTGCTTAGTAGACGGTCTATTCAGCAGTTGGACAGTTTCTTTCTCTACGTACGTCGGTGAGGGTTAGACATCCAGGTAGAAAATACGCCAAAAAGCAGTTATTGAAGCAGCTGGATATGATTTTGGAAACGGTCAGACGTTTCAGACAACCATCCGGCGTCTTTCGTCAGTGACAATTCTTCTCCCCCCCCCTCTCTCTCTCCACCCCTCTCTCTCTGTCCCCCCCCCCCCCTCTCTGTCTGTGTGTCGACTGCATCGTGCATCAGCATTCCTGGATTATGTGGCAGGTCTGAACAGCCGGCATCTTTGCATCCCTCCCTACTCTGGAGCATCTGCAGCATCCAGACGGCATGATAAGCAGCCACGCATTGCTGCATCCCTACTCTGGAGCATCTGGTGCATCATGACGGTATAATAACCTCATTGCTCCGCAGCCACGCGATAGAGCAACGTTTTATTACACGGAGTAACTTCCCCTAACTCTGAACAGTAGAACTCCTGGCATTGCTGTATCCATACTCTGGAGCATCTGCAGCATCCAGACGGTATAATAACCTCATTGCTCCGCCGGTACGCGTTGGTGCAACGGTTTATTACACGGAGTAACTTCCCCTAACTCTGAACAGTAGAACTCCTGGCATTGCTGTATCCATACTCTGGAGCATCTGCAGCATCCAGACGGTATAATAACCTCATTGCTCCGCCGGTACGCGTTGGTGCAACGGTTTATTACACGGAGTAACTTCCCCTAACTCTGAACAGTAGAACTCCTGGCATTGCTGTATCCATACTCTGGAGCATCTGCAGCATCCAGACGGTATAATAACCTCATTGCTCCGCCGGTACGCGTTGGTGCAACGGTTTATTACACGGAGTAACTTCCCCTAACCCTGAACAGTAGAACTACTGGCATTGCTGTATCCATACTCTGGAGCATCTGCAGCATCCAGACGGTATAATAACCTCATTGCTCCGCAGCCATGCGGTGGTGCAACGGTTTATTACACGGAACAACTCCCCTTAGCCCTGCACCGTATAACTTCTGGCGCAACGCTGATGAGGGTTGGACCCAGGTATTAGCCCGTGTCTTAGGAGACGGGTCAATCTGTACAACTAGAAAATACACTGAGATTAATTCCGGACTTTTCGAACGGCACCCACCACACTTCTTCTGTGTTGACTAGAAGACTTCACGCACTACGCTGATAAAGCTTGGAACCAGGAACAAATTGCCATCGCCCTAAACCGTATAACTTCTGGCGCAATACTGATGAGGGTTGGACCCATGTATTAACCCATGTGTTAGGAGACGGTTCAATCTGTACAACTGTAAAGGACGCTGAGATTACTTCCGGACTTTTAGAACGACACCCACCACAATTCTTCTGTGTGAACCAGAAGACTACAAGCGCTACGTTGATGAGGGTTGGACCTAGGTAACCCATGTGTTAGGAGACGGTTCAATCTGTACAACTGGAAAGGACGCTGAGATTGCTTCCGGGCATTTCAGCATCAACTCCAGACGAGACTACCCTGACTAGACTACGCTGATGAAGGTTAGACACCCAGGTAACCCATGTGTTAGGAGAGTGTTCAATATGTACACCTGAACAAGGCACGGGCTTGCATCCGGGCGTCTCGAACGCTCTTCTTCGGCATCAATTCCAGACTTCTCAGAGCGCTGCGTTGATGAAGGTGAGACACTCAGGTAACCCATATGTGTAGAGACGGTTCAATCCCTGTAACTGGATATATAAGACACGGCTGAGACTGCTTCGTGGCGTGTTTAGAGTGAAGTCCACCCATCCCCGCAGCGTTATCTCCGCTGCGCTATGTTGATGAAGGATAGACATCCTCACCTCACCTCACCTCACCAGATCACTAATATATTCAAAGGCAAGCGCTGCACTGATGGAAGTTGGACAGCCAGCTAACCTATATATCTAAAGACAGGTCAACTGGATACAACTGGAAAAGATACGGAGATTGCTTCCGGGCGTTTCGAGCGACATCCATCACTCTTCTTCAGCGTCGACTGGAGACTGCAAGAGCACGTTGATGAAGGTCACACGTCGATCCAGATGACCGAAATATACTTAAAGACAATTCCATCTCTACAGCTGGATAAGAGCGTAGATAACGTTCAGACGTTTCGAGTGACATCCATCACTCTTCTTCCGCGTCACGTTCACGCGCTGTTGGAAAGCTGGCCGTAAAATCGCCTTGCCTTGACCCTGCTGGATGATAAGGAGGTACATTTTGCCTTAAGTCGTCTTGCAAGGAACCGTGCAAGAATCTACAAGAAGGAACATGCCGACCATGATGTGCTTGGGGATCGTCTTGTGTGGATGTCTTGTAGAAGGTAAGACTTAGATGTTTGTCATGTACCGTTTTCTCCAGTTAGATGTAGAAAGCCAGAATGATAACGTTGCTCAAGTTCCGCGGATCGACCGCTATTTATACATGTGCAGCGTAACGAGCCGGACAATGGGAGATAAAAAGGTGGCAGTCCTGTTGTCTTCTTGAGGCCATAGGGGTAGTGGATTGTTATCCATTTGACTAGTTAACCGTATTGCAAGTCGGGACCCATCCCTCTTCTTTCGCCACTTTTCTACCTCAGGAGAAGTCAGGAACCCGTTTTTATACCTGTGTGGAGTTAGGAACTTTTCCAGGAAGACAACATCTAGCCATGCCAAAATTGAACCCACGTCATCTCGATCACGTGTCCTTTAGCCTAGTCACTCGGTCACTAACGGAGGAATCTGGGTTTCACAGGCAAACAACAGACTACAGTACAAATTTTAGTTAATGTCCGTATGGGTGGTTGTACACTGATAGGTGCATCAGTTGCGTAGTACACAATAGTTTATACCGGATGTGATGATGAGGATGATGTGTAAACTGTTAAGTGGTGTTGGTTTTACAATAGGTTAAAATACGTATCTTTTATCACAAGAATTACTATGGCAAAGCATGAATTAAATTTTGATTTTGATGGAGGACTCTGGGTTTCACAGGCAAACAACAGACTCGGGTACAAATTTTAGTTTATGTCCTTATGGGTGGTTGTACTCTGATAGGTGCATCAGTTGGGTAGTACACAATAGTTGCATGAGATAGCAAAGCATGAAATAAATTTTGATTTTGATGGAGGAATCTGGGTTTCACAGGCATGTAACAGACTCGGAAGGCAAACCATACTCACCTTTTGTCTATTTAGGTCACAGTAATGATGGCAAGAGGTTTCCATTCTGAATTATGTCTCGCTAAGTAGCGTCTCTTTACAAATTACAGCATTCTAATCAATCTAAGTGGGCCAATTTTTCTCACACTGTTAAATGACTCGGAGTGTCTCTTCCCCATACGGAATCTGTTTCACGTGGACGCTGTGAAATCTTTTATTTTAGCGGAGACCATATTTCACACACCTTTGATCATATACATACACATTTGAAACATTTTGCCCTATATTGCATTTGTACATGTAACAGTCGTAGCAATCAGTGTGCAGCTTTGACCTGATTTGACTTTCTGAAAAGCACTATCCAATTTATTTCCTGTGTGGCTCACAGCACAAACATGCCCTATTTATCAACTTCACCCTGTACAGATATTCAAAGACTTGGTGTCAAATTTCCCGGGTTTTATTGTATCATATTTCACACATCAAGTTTTGCTACAAACGATGGTAATATTTTATCTTGGATTAAGGGCCTAAACCCTTCTAGATAAATGGTTGTTTTTGTACCGTTATCCTTTGACAAACGTATTGTTAAACTAATAATAAATAACCACTGTAATTTTATGTTATTTGTAGACCTATGTTATCAGCTGTGCTGCCTATAGGTCTGTGTAATGTACTCGTCGGATTTTGAATAAATAAAATAAATAAATAAAAATAAATAAATAAACTAATTATGGATGGAGTGAACTCAAACCGCCTACCCTTCTCCCAATCTTTATAAGGTGCACCGGTTGTAGATTTATTTCCGTATTAATTTGATACCAGTCAGTCTTGTTTATTGCTTCAACTATGAGGCAATAAAACCTACAGCTCGCCTGTTTTAATCTAGCGCGCAGTAAGCGCAGGTTTTTTTCCCTCAAGAGAGCCGATCGGTTACGACTGAACAAATCCACAGCGTCTCTCACATCTTGATGAAGGCTGGCCTCCATAGCAGGCTTTCTGGGGCCTTTTTTGGCTCATAATACACGCCTCCGAAACCGCCGGCAATCAGAAAACGCCAGCAATCAGCTAGTCTATAAGCAGACGACCCTACGGTGCCTTAGAAATAGTATCAAAGCTGGCAAGGCACCAGTGCCCGTTTGACTCCCTTTGGCCGGCTATACTCCTTTGGCAGCTTTGATACTATCTCTAAGCAAGGACGTTATATCATTGCTCTAAGGCACCGTTGGGTCTGCTTGGAGACTAGCAATCAGCGACCGAGTACAAATAGAAATGGCCAGCAAAAGTGTATTATGAGCCAAAAAAGGCCCCAGAAAGCCTGCTATGGAGGCTTGATGAAGACCAGCTTTCAGAGATTCACTTTCCATTTCGTTGCCTGATAAGTCTTATTATTGCTTCTGGTGTTGATTTAATGTTCACTGAGCGAAGTATTTTATCTTGAGAGCGAAATTTTCATTACATGTCAGATTAAAAGTGAACTACTACTAATTCGCAAAAACATTTAAGCTTCAATTTCCTTTTTTTTCTTTAATACAAGCCCCACCAAACTGGTTATTACTTTTGCTCTAATTTAGTGTTCACTGAGTGTAGTATAGAGAGATAAGTGTCTGTTACATGACAGATTGCAACTGAGTTACTACTAATCCGCAAAACCCGGAGATCGTTCGCTTTGGGTAAAAATAAGCCTTTCAATACAAAATTCACATTTTTCCCTCCATTTAAGAAACTGGTTTATTGCTTTTGGTCTTGATTTAGCGCTCACTAAGCGTAGCATTTCCTCTTGAGAGCGAAATTTTCATTATATGTCAGATTGCAACTGAAGTACTAATAATCCGCAAAAACCCGAAGATCGTACGCGTTGGGAAGAAAGCTTTTCAAGATACTGTTTTCATTTCTTTTCTTTGATACAAGCCAACTCTTGGCGGTAATTTAGTGTTCACTGAGCGTAGTATGTCCTCTTGAGAGCGAAGTGTTATTACATGCCAGATTGCAACTACTAATCCAGAAGTAAAAACCTGGATGCCGTGCGCTTTGGGAAGAAAAAAAAATTGAAAATAAGATTTCTTATTCCTCAATACAAGCCCAACCGAACAATTTATTGCTTTTGGCCTGATTTAGTGTTCACTGAGCGTAGTATTTCCTCATGAGAGCGAAGTGGTTATTACATGTGAGATTGCAACTGAGAAAGTCCGCTAAAACTAGAAGGTCATCAGAAGGACGGTCCTTTTAAGACGCATTTTTCATGTCTTTTCCTTACAAGACATCTTAGCTTTACTTCTTTGCTGCAGCGTTCTCTTAGCCACTACTCCTTGATAAGAGTAAAATGACTGTGACACTATTCATCAAACACGCCTGCAAAATATTGGAGATTACGCCCGCATAATAGATATACCGGGTTTCTTGTCTATTTCCTCTTACAACGAGGCAATAATATCAAGTCGATATTGATTTGCTTTTGTTCTTTCGGTGAATCTTATTTTCGTTTCTATATATCTATGTATCATGATTACCAATAATTGACATAATCGAAATGTTATCAACTGCAACTAAGGAGAAACCTCCGATAGAAAATGTAGCTTTCTGTTTCCTCCAGCTTGTTTTTTTTTTCACCGTTTGTAATTTATGATTTTTTATCATGTGCATATAAACAATAAACAATAACGTCTGACGGTAATTTAATGTTGGCTAAGCCCCCCTCCCCATGGGAGCGAAACATTTATTACAAACGTGCTCAAGTAATGATAAGAATTTTAATATTTTCAAACTTATGGCCGAAAGCTAATTGCAACGGAACTTCAAGATACCTACCTACTTAAATATGCGATAATGTAAAAGGTAATAATATCTAGCCTACAGACCTACATGTCTCTACCTGTATTCCCGGGGGCGACTATGTAGGTAGTTGGTATTGAAGGTTTTTGTTTATATCATGGTACGAATTGAAGATGTTCAATGCAACTCAATATCTATAACTGCAACGGATACTTCTGAAGGTTTCGAGTACGTGACATCCATCACTCTTCTTCAGCGTGACTAGTAAGAAAAAATGTCTTTACACTGGCATAAACAGCGTAATATGTAAAAGTCGCTAAAGTAGAATGATGAAAGAAAACGGTACATGGAATCTCTTAGACCGTACAAAAGTCTGAAAAGATTATCTTTCCAATCAACATCCCCGTTTCTATTCCCTAGAGGGCAATTCAACCTTGTTCCCAGGTTAAGCTGTAATCAATCTTACGGCTCGTCTGACATTAATTCGGCGTTCGTTAAGGTTAGTGTTCCCCAGGAGAGCGGACTGTTTAGGACATGTCAGATTAACACTGGAAAATATCGCAAAATCTTGGAGATTGTGAAAGAATACAGCTTTCAGAGGTACTATTTGTTTTATTTTTCTTCCTTTACCAGTCGTGTCAGCCTTGCCAAAAGCAGTTACTCAAGCAGCTGGATATGGTTTTGGAAGTTGCTTGAGTAACTGCTTATGTTGTAACCGACACGCCAGCCTTGTTTATGGACTCAGCAATGAGCTGATGAAGCGTACGATATCCAGTGTTCCCTGAGCGTACTCATGAGAGAAGGGTATCATTACTTGTGTAATTATTACCTTACAAATCATCACAATACAAGAATGTCTTCTTCCTGTAGTTTTTGTGCTGCTGAATTTGTCAATGGTACTGGGGTGTTAAGAAAGCAGTATGGATAAGGAGCGAAGTCTGCCATCTCAGAGTACCTTGTTTCATTTTCTGATGAGAACATCCTAGATATGTTTTACGTTTCCTTTCTGGCGAAACCATTTGCACTTCGGCTTCAAGCACATGTATACCAAACAAAGACTGGGGTTGAAGTCTGCCATCTCTGACTGTCTTGCTTTAGTTCTCTTCTGAGAAAGCGGTATGATATATTTTTAAACTTCCTTAATGACAAAATCATATTTACTTCAGTTCCACACGCATGTATAATGCATCAGTTGCACAGTCAAATTCAGGCTCATAACGCTTTTCCCGCACATCAAGCAAAAGTGTCTCGTCTGGAGTCTCCAGATTTTCACGGCTCAGTTCATCGAGAAGTCATTTCTTTCCACGTTCCTACTGATCATTTATCAGATACGTACAATATCACGTCATTGGCGAAAAGTTCCTTTTGTGGACTGACTATAAAAGTAATTAACTAATCTTCCGTAAAAGTTATTAACCTTTATTGGACCAGATTCGCATCATTTGGAATTTAAAACGCATGATACATTAAGATTTCAGCCGTCATGAAGTTATGGAACTAGATTATATTCTGGAGGACTTAATTAAACTAATTTTCTGCAAGAGATATTAACCTTTAATCATCAGAAAGTCATCATGTCGATTTCAAACCCACTCTAATTGAGATGTATCCGGATTCATGACGTCATGAGAATAGGAACAAGATTAAAGCACCATATTCTGGGAGACTTAATCAACTAATTTTCTGCAAGAGATATTAACCTTTAATTCCATAAAGTTATCATTTTGACTTTCAGAGCCGTTGTAGATAGTTCTAAGGTAATGAATGACGTCATGAGGATCGGAAGTAGATTACATGACTATCTATTTCATTAGTAGAGTAAAACTTAATTAACAAATGTTCCGTAAGAGATCGTTAATCACCAGTCATCATGCCGAATTCTAAAGCCGTTGTACATGAAGACTGTCAAATGAAACGATCAATCTTTCAGATACAAGAGGTAGTTATGGCAATTTCTAAGCATCTGTAGTCTTGAAGTGGTGTCCACTGGTGCTTTACTTAGTTTAGGCACAGAAATAGGTACAGGTACACAGTTGTTTAGGTCCGGACCTGTACCTAAACAATTTTACAGGTACTCTACAGGCACGGGTATTTAGGTATACAGCCCTAATCGTTCTTACAAAGGCATTAGGCATTTATAACAACAACAAAAAATTCACGGGTCTCAGTGGCAAGTGCGCAGATGTTGACACACTGGCAACACCAAATCCGTAGGTGTTTTTGGCACCTTTAGACAGATAAGCCGTAAGGCTCGGTGGGCGTCACTCCACCGTCATGGGGGCAGGGGCATGGCGAGTTTAGAACTAACTCAGGACCTTCTGATTCTGACTCCAACGCTCTAACCGTTAGGCATTTATGGCAATTTCTAAGCAGCTGCTAAATGAAATGTTTATTCACACCTGAAGGTGCTTCTGATGTCACGTGTCTGGGTCACCTGTCGCGTAAAGGTTAATGATACCTTATGAAGGTCAAATGAAGGTTAAAAAGGTGATAAAGGCATAACTGAAGAGTAGACATGGGATCACATGATCCACCCTCGAGGTCCGGCCTGGATTCATTCCCGATTGGATGTTTGTACTCACGTGACCACGACGTCATTCACGATACCCATATGTCGATTAGAGTATCAACATAAATTATGTTTATCAACATCATAGATATCCAATTCTTTTCGGTATCTTCTATATAGATTGTATAGCTTAGAATTTACGCGTAAACTTTTTTAACGAGTTTGCTCAGTGCAAGGACATTGACCACTTCGAATTTCTAGGAACTGAACTATGCTCACTGTGGCAGCATCTCTTCTCCCTAAGTCAGAAACATCGAGTCTCAGCAAGTTCGACTAACTGACTCAATAGGCAAAGCAGGGGTTTATACGAGGCTGCTCGGAAAATTCCCTACCCCATTTTGGCCAGAATGGTTTGATCCACTCACACCGGGAATTTTCCCTTATCCTTTGCGATTAGCGTGGCGGGTTCTTTCACGATACCAATTACCTTTTAGAGTATCAATATATGTATCTGTATCTGTATTTATATAGCCGACATAACCGCCCTTCGGCGTAACACACCAGCTTCGCAGGCACACGGTGCGGCAGCAGCTGGTTATATTACACTGAACGATCCGTCACACCTAACTTCTGCACATCTATCTGCAAGCGTTCTTTAAAACTATCCAGAGAAGAGGCCCCTACTGTGCTTGGTGATGTATATTGACATAATAGATATTCACTTCCTCACTGTGTCTTCTATATAGATTGTATAGTTTAGAATGTACGTGTGAACAAGATTAATTGACAAATGTAATGACGAATGTAATATAACTATTCAGTATTCTCATACAACACTTTGTCTTACATTGTACCTTTGACTTTGACTCAATCCTGTTACAATTGTTGTACAGAATGCTTCGCCTTGACTCGGCTTTTACAGAAAAGCTTCTGAGTGGCCATTAGCAAACTGGTTTCAGTTGTAATCCCCTGCACAAACATACCATTTTTATCAACTTAAAGCCAAAGGAAATGTTCATATATAACATTTGCACCGGTAACAGTCATATCAATCATTGTGCAACGTTGACCTGGTTTGACTTTACAGAAAAGCTTCTGAATAGCATTATTCAATTTATTTCCTTTGCAATTCCCCGCACAAACATAACCTATTTATCACCTTCACACGTAACAGATACTCAAAGACTTGGTGTCAAATTTCCCGGTTTTTATTGTATCATGTTTTACTTTCAATTGTTACCGCAAGCGGTGGTAATATCTCACCCAGGATGAACGCGCCTGAACTTTTCTAGATGAATGCTTGTTTTGCTAACGTTATCCTTAAATAAATGGCTTGTTTCTAAGATTCCCTCCCTAGAGGCACCAAAACTACAGTTTTATCAGTCGCGACTTGTGCTATCGCTTGGATGATTCTCTTGTAACGTTACCACAGAGGTCCATCAAACTGAGTGGCGAAATAGATGGAAAAAAACATGTCCTTGATGAATGGGTGTTTCCGTAACGTTATCCTTAAACAAATGGCTTGTTTCTAAAATTCTCTCCTTAGAGGCACCTAAACTATGGTTTTCTCCTTAGTCGCAGTTTGCGCTATTGCTAGAATGTTTCCCCTGTATCATGAAGTTCCATCAAATGGAGTATGGATGGATAAACATGTTCATATTTCATCTTGGCAAAATACTCTTAAACTGATGTTGATGAATGGTTATTTCCGTAGCGTTATCCCTAAACAGATGGCTTTTCTCTAGAATGTTCTCATCAGAGGCACCAAAACGATCAGTCGCGACTCGTGCTATCACTTGTAAGATTCCTCAGTACCAGAGTTTCATCAAACTGACTGGATAAATGGATGGAATAAACATGGTAATATTTCATCTCGGCAAGATTCTCTTTAACTGTTTCTTGATGAATGTTAGTTTCCGCAGCGTTATCCCTAAACAAATTTCTTGTTTCTAGAATATTTTCCTCAGAGGCACATAAACTATGTTTTTCTCCGTCGCGGCTTGCTGGTATCACGTGAAGGTTGTTCTGTACCGCAGAGTTCCATTAAACGCAGTAGCTAAATGGATGGAACACCGCTGTGACAACCTTTTATGTTTGCCACAGACTTCGTTTTTTCGCCTGTTTTTAAGCCTTTTATAGTTTCAAACAGCACCTTGCTTTGTGTGTGTTCAGGCTGTTAGGGAAAATAAGCATACATACAAATCATCTAGTGTATGCAATTTAGCTGTGTGTGGGTGAGTGGCTGTCCTATACATTTGAGTTGCTTCACAGCGTGAGCAGATAGTAAAGAGTAAGTAGCACCCAGCCGTATTTTACGGCAATGATAACCTGAATTGAACCTTCGGTTATCTTCGGAGTTCTTCATCAACTTAAGGATGACGTGCAGAGACTGGATGGTGTCTAGGAGATGCTTCAAATCCACACCATAGTTATGAACGTATCTGTATTTAATGGTCTCATTCCTGTCAGGAATATGTATTACTGATGGTCATAAAGATTTTTACGTGGTGTATCAATGAACACCAGATAAGCTGAGAGAGTTAGACACACGGTTTGTCATTCAATATTTCTGTGTATGTTCATCGCCCGCTGCTGCGTATTTTAAAATCTTAACTTATTTTCGTCTCAGGTACTTAGTATATCGCTACCCAAAACCGTGTAGAATAAATATGCACTTAGAAATGCACAAAGAAAGGTTGCCATGGGGGCAACAATAATGAATTTCATATAATCTCTTGCAAAGACCTCAAAATGCCAAATAAAGACAAAAGAAAGGGCGCGTGGCATTCAGGAAAGAACGCGTGAAGTTCAATCTATTTGCCTACGCTTGACATTTCTTCTTTTGCTTCACTTGGATACGGGAACCTTCAGCATAATGTCAAAGTTGCTGGGGTTAAGCACGGCTGTGTGGCTAGCTGTGACTTTGGAGGGGTCAGGCACGTACTTAGTGGGAGATGCAAAATGTTTCTTCTGACATAAAAAAATGATATGGAAAAGACCTTTTAAACACTCTTACAACGACAAAAATATAAAGAACGAATGGATACAGACCATCGACGAGCTTTGTATACTCTGCTATATGTGTGTTTTTATTACATCATATCTGTGTAAGGATACCGCTTTATGTTTAGAAGATTTTCTTCGTGTAATTCGTAACTTTGATATATCTCATTAAGGAGGTTATATCTTCAATGATTCTATCTCAATGAAAAAAGGCCTGCAGGCCCGATCGAGCTTCAAGAACTGACAAAAAAACTGACCAAAATCGGAAAACAAAACCTGGGGCAACCCTGTCTCCTTGATTTTATAGTTGTAAAAACCTATGAACAAAGATTGAAAATATGTAGGCTAGACACCCAGGTAATAAGATACGCCCAAAAGCAGTTACTCTAGCAACTGGATATGATTTTGACGAAAGACAATTGATATTTCCAAAATTATATCCAGTTGCTTGAGTACAGTGAGTACAATGAGAAGCTAAAAACTGACCAGCAATAAAAAACATTGAAATGTCCCTCTTCACTGTTGCAGTTGTGTTTGGTGACTTCGAGGCGCGGCAGCTGAAGAGCCACCTCCTGCTGAACTATGACCCCGGCCTCCGCCCTGTCACTGACGTCACGCACCAGACCACCGTGGAGGTCGGCATCGACTTCCGCCAGGTCATCGAAATAGTAAGTGCATTGTGGGTAATATTAGAGATGGTTGGTATCGACTTCCGCCAGGTCATCGAGATAGTAAGTTTATTGTGGGTAATATTAGAGATGGTTGGTATCGACTTCCACCAGGTCATCGAAATAGTGAATAATCTGCTGCATTCGTTGATGACATTGATATCCATGGTTATCTACATACATCGCTTATTATAAGCTTACTTCCACTTTATATTTCTTTCTCTTTCATCCCGAGCCTTATACATATACTTAGAAACAAACACGAGAACCCACACATGCACACTAGTAACATCTTGCTGCACAAATGTGTCCACCTACAGTCACCGATAAATGAAATACAGTCTCCTTTGTGGAGGTAACAAAGGCAGTTTTTTAATATATATTTAGATGCCACAACACCCATAATGCAAAAGTAGCAAATATATAAAGCTTTGCTATTAGAAAGAATCCCGGAACTAATGATCATCCCACTCGATTATAACACTACATCAACTTGAGAATTATGTTAGCTCTTACCGTTATTTTAATTAGGATGTCAGGATTTATTATATACCTTTATTTTGTACTTTGTCTAATAGTGTTTGCCATACACTCTACCATGTACAATTGTCAGGCAACAAAGTTCCTCATCTCTCCAGTTTCCCCTCCCATATTGTACTCCTGAGGCCGCAGCTGCGGCGTGACGAAGTTTCCAATCCAGTTGATAAACTGTGGGACTCTTTAATGCTCCTCGCCACACACATCCATTTGGACACTAAATGGGCTTCTCTTATAGGAAAGACATTCCACTGGACATGTATCAAGAGTTATAGACAGAGCTGGAATCTGAAAAGGCTCAAAATGAAATGCATCTTTGACAACCAACTCATTAAGTTTCACCCCAAATGGATTCCTGTTGTAGAAAGATATCTGACTCCAAACATTAACTTTTCAAAGAGATGGGGAAGATAAAAATGCTCAAAACTAAACGTATCTCTGACTATAACTCTTATGACAAAGAATTAAAAAGAGAAAAGGAAATATTGACATCCCCTAAACATCGTCCTAACTCACCCACCACAATTCATTCCAGAAAGGCAAACCGCTTAGAAAACCGTCACATGAAAGATGAGAGAAGCCAGGAAGAAGACTAGGTTGATATCATGTAAACTCCATGAAAAATGGAGGTATTGTTCTCGGCTCTGTCTCTTTTGATTCAAGATATCATTTTACCTCCATCTTTCTAGTTTTTGGTACCATTTCTGGCTTGTTTGTACAAGTTTGGCATTCAGCAGCAGTTAATACCTTAAGAAGATTGGGATTGATTGTGGTGATATTTGATATGAATAGAACTTTATTGCGCGACAATTGTAACAGGTACAATGTGTGGCAATCTGAATACACAGAAGAAGAACTTTATTGCATGGCAACTATAGAGGATACAGTGTATGGCAACTTGTACATACAATACATAAAGAACAGTTTATCTACATGAGTTACTATTATCTAAAGATCTAAGAAACTAATATACATGGGGGTTGAACTATATATATATATACATGTGATGAGGTGTTTTGAACATGGTGATCAAGGTCGAGTTTGCGCCTCCTGCTGGAATTGGCACCTACCATAAGAGGTTTGGGGGTGATATTTTCATATTCTTTGTGTTGCATGAAAACTCTAAATGTTAGATATGAGGTCTCCGAACCTTTACACATCTAGCAGGAATCGGTATTCAATGGTAGGTACCAAATGAGAATGCTCCTACTGTACCTTATGGGGACTAATTTCACTCTCCAAATGTAAAGTTATAGAGAAAAACGAATTTTTCAACACCTTGGTTCTGGGGTGTCAAGTCTGGAACTTGGAGGCATGACTTGTCATGTCTTATTACCTCTAATACATCTATAAGATGTCAAGGCATAGGCCAGTCTTCGAACGGGGCTGTTAGGTTATTCTCTTGTACCGGGAAAGGTAGTTTGCCGAGGAAGGGAGTTTGGCCCCTTTTCCCGGCACAAGAGAACCTAGCCAACGTTGATAATCGCGAACCAACGCCTCCCCCTAAAATAAAAACCAGCCCCGTTCGAAGACTACAACGGAGGCTAGTCAAGGCCGCTTAGGTCGTAACATCCACATTCATTTTATACCAGGAATGTCTTTCTAACCGTGAACTCATCGCCCCGTAAGTACAGCTATCGGGAGTTCCCAGCTGTGACCGTCTGATAGCGGACCGTCTCTGCCAGCTGTACTCTTACAGCGTCATTAGGTCCATAGAACAGAGGCAGCAGAAACATGAATCAGGTTCCTGGGATCAGTCGGAACGATCTTTCCAGGCAATTAATGTAATGTAAGAAGAATATATTTCTTACAACAAAGTCGTTATAACACTTAGGATCAGAAGGAACAATCTTTCCATACAATTGAATGTAAAAAGAACACATTTTCTACAATAAACTCAATCTACGTCCAAGCTTTGTTGGGATCATACAGAACAATATTTTCATACAATCAATGAAATGTAAGAAGAACATATTTCTTACAATAAACTGAAAAAAAGTCATTCTAACACTAAACCTTGCTGGGATTGTACAGAACGATCTTTTCATGTAATCAATGTAATGTGAGGAGAACATATTTCTTACCACAAAGTCATTGTAATACTTGGGATCATACGAAACGATCTTTCCATGCATTTAATGTAATATGGGAAGAGTATATTTCTTACAAGAAAGTCGTTATAACACTTGGGATCATACGGAACGATCTTTCCATGCAATTAAATGTAAAAAGAACATATTTTCTACAATAAACTCATTCTAACACCAGGCCTTGCTGGGATCATACAGAATGATCTTTCCATGTAATTGAATGTAAGGAGAACACATTTCTTACAGTAAAGTCTTACAATAAACACTAAGCCAAGCAACGATATGATATGAGATCACGAAACTGCCGGTATTCACAAACTTTGATAGGATGCTGTTATTACTTTATAGAAAGTACTTAATAGAAAGGAATCATTGAAAACATAAATTCCACCGCTAGGATGGCTTAATACTCTTCTACTGTACAGAGGCAGAAAAGCCCAATTTTAGAATTATGGCACTATATAACTACGATAACCAGACTCTTTCATGCTTTACAAGGGTTGTTAGGTCGACAAGAACACCAATCAAGTATATGGGATAATCTGGAACGATCTTTGGATGCAGTTTTATGATATAAGAACTCATTTCTTCTTCCAGCAACACTAAACAAATCTGCAGCCCTAGTGTACACCTTTAAGCCACTTGGCTCTACTGACTTTCAGTTTTATCAAATCTTTTACAGAAACGGGTCACTGAAAATATAAATCACACTAGTATGACTTGATTCGTGTTATTAGTTTCAAAGAAAGAAGACGGCTACGATGTAAAGTAAGCTGTAGGGATCATACTGAACCATCTTTCGATAGACCTTAATTTTATATGAGAATGTCTAAAGCGTCTGTAACGGTAATCCTACTGGCGTCCTAGGGGGGGGGGGGGGGGGGCATTCCAGGCAGACGGTATCTATCGCATCCACACATTTGTAAGACTTTTGCTCTTACTTTTACAGAAAGGACCATCATCATCATCTTCATGCATCCTGTTAACATATGTGAGATATATAAGATATATAAGATAAAGTTTTTCCAGTATGACTTGTCATTCATGACAGACATTATAGCAGATCCTGACAGTCTAATGTATCTTTCAATCATTGTCTTCAACGTTACATATGGTCGACAAACTCTTTGGCCTTGACTTTGACTTTAATCAGACTGTTACAAGACACACTCTGCGCCTTCCTTCTGGCGACCAATCTGATATAAACACCAAAGTCTGCTTTTATCTATCGCCTCTAACTTGTTAGGATAGTGTTATTACTCTACGGACGAGCAGTTGCTCAACACTATCTACAGCGGTACGACTAGCTTCCTTAGTCTGCCATTCAAATGGAAACTTTAATTCCTGGACATCGTGACTGACAGAAATGATTTATACTCTGATGATATGTACAAGTCTATCTTCTGTACGTTGATAGGGATGTTTCTCTTACTTTTATGTTTTCATATAATCTAATCTAATCTAATGTGATAAGAATATTCTTATCATCACGAGACCACACGAACCACGAAGCCTTTCAATGTTATGATATAAACACCTAAGTCTGCTTTTATCCACGGCTCTAACTTGTTAGGATAGTGTTATTACTCTACACACAAGGAGTCTTTCAACACATCGATCACGTCGCTATCTACAGCGGTGCGACTTGGTTCCTTAATAATAGTTTCCTTGGTCTGTCATTCAAAGGGGAATAAAAGAGCTGGACTTCGTGACTGACAGAAATGATCTATACTCTGATAATATTTACATGTCTTTCTTCTCGACGTTGATAGCTTTATCACTTTTACAGAAAGGGGTGATTGAAAACATAGATCACATTGCTAGAATGGTACGACTTTTTAATCGAATTCTGTTATCCATGCAAAGGCAGAAAAACCCTATACTTTATCAGTAAAAGAGCTGAATATGGATTTACTGATGATGGTTAGAGATTTGTGTTCTCCTGCGTTGATATATCTTTATTGATTCTTAAGAAAGCATATTGAAAACATGAATCAAATTGATAGGAAGGCATGATTTCATTTCTTGATACCTTTCTTAAGTTCAAAGAGCATCCCCAAATCTATGAATTTCATTGAAAAGAACAGATCTTAATAATGATAACGCCAAGGAACCTCGTAATCTCTATTTTATACAGCGAGAGCCTTACAGTTTGACAGAATAGAGTCTGATTGCAAACACCAATCACACTAAAGGTACGACTTGGTGCCTTAACTTTGTGATTCAAAGAGAAGCAGAAAAATCCCAGACTTTTAAGTTGGTAGCTATCAATTTTGAAGAAAGCGTATTGAAATATATGTTCTTATTTGAATTTTGTTGTAGTATACGTACAAGCCATGTACAATGTTTTATATCATAAAATTTCAGAGAAAAAATATATAAGAGAATCTGGAGACTACGAAATGCACCTTTATTGCTAAGAACTGAAATTGACCAGAGGTTTTGTAAAACAAAATCACTCAGGTATATTTTAAACACTTGGGAATAATTGGCAATAATTGGCAGTCACGTCTCGCTGGCAACATAATGTTGTAATAGCTAAAAGTAGATCTGAATAAAGTCAAAGTCAAAGTCAAAGTACATGCCCGTATGATACCCGTATGATGCCCGTATGATGCCCGTATGATGCCCGTATGATGCTGGGCAAAACAGGGGCTAGCTTGGTGACGATTGCAGACGTGACGACGGTGACGTCATGACCTATATGACCGCACCTGACCTTCAGCTGGGTAAACACTGACGACCTGTTGGTGTGAAGAATTATGGGATCGTTAATCCGGGTCACTAATCGGGTCACTAATCCGGGTCCTTTATCTGAGCGGGAATATGTACGTGTCTTTCTTCTCAACGTTGATAGCTTTATCACTTTTACAGAAAGGGGTGATTGAAAACATAGATCACGTTGCTAGAATGGTACTCCTTTTTAATCGAATTCTGTTATCCATGCAAAGGCAGAAAAACCCTATACTCTATCAGTAAAAGAGCTGAATATGGATTTTCTGACGATGGGTAGAGATTTGTGTTCTCCTGCGTTGATATATCTTTATTGATTCAGAAGAAAGCATATTGAAAACATAAATCGCATTGATAGGAAGGCATGATTTCATTTCTTGATACCTTTTTTAAGTTCAAAGAGCATCCCCAAATCTATGAATTTCATTGAAAAGAACAGATCTTAATAATGATAAAGCCTAGAAATCTCGTAATCTCTATTTTATACAGCGAGAGCCTTACAGTTTGACAGAATAGAGTCTGATTGCAAACACCAATCACACTAAAGGTACGACTTGGCGCCTTAACTTTGTGATTCAAAGAGAAGCAGAAAAATCCCAGACTTTTAACTTGGAAGCTATCAATTTTGAAGAAAGCGTATTGAACTATATGTTCTTATTTGAATTTCGTTGTAGTATACGTACAAGTCATGTACAATGTTTTATATCATAAAATTTCAGAGAAAACATATAAGAGAATCTGGAGACTTCAAAATGCACTTTTATTGCTCAGAACTGAAATTGACCAGAGGTTTTGTAAAACAAAGGTATATTTTAAACACTTGGGAATATTTCGCAGTCAAGTCTCACAGTACATGCCCGTATGATGCCCGTTTGATACCCGTATGATGCCCGTATGATGCTGGGCAAAAGAGGTGACGATTGTAGACGTGTATGTTCGCACCTGACCTTCAGCTGGGTACAAACTGACGACCTGTTGGTGTGAAGAATTATGGGATCGTTAATCCGGGTCACTAATCGGGTCACTAATCCGGGTACTTTATCTGAGCGGAAACACAGTTAGGACGTTATCCAAGGTTAACGAGTAGATTAAGGCGCAATTTGCGGCCTTCTTTTCAAATGTCAACTACAATCACGAAGGTCATTAAGATGGCGGCTCGGTGTCGCGTGTCCTTGTTTGGACGTGACGTCATTATTTGCGTCACTGTTAGGAGAGGCGAAAAGGACACAAGTTGTTCTTCCTTTCTTTCAACCCATTTGTTTTTCTCCGTTTCAGGACGAGAAGAATCAGATAATGACATCAGTGGTTTGGCTCAGACAGGTAAGACTCTTGTATACTGTAGGTAGATTTCGCTACAACTTAAAGCGTCTCCCTCTCTCTCTCTCTCTCTCTGTCTCTCTGTCTCTCTGTCTCTCTCATTTTCTCGTCTTCCATGTTTTCCAGTACTTATATAATCATGAGGAGGCCAGAGAGTGTGTTTGGCTTTGTGTTAGGTTTAAACACATATTTTGGTCTCCCTTTCATGTCCCCCCAATAATGGTATACGATGTGATAGTTTTGGGTACTCTCAAAGCAGATGTTAATGGAGAAAATCGTGACCTTTCTCTGAAATGTCGTCTTTTTCTGTTAGCTTGGTGGGGTAAGCCGACAGAAAAAGATGGCAAATAGCTAAAAGGGCGAGATTTTCCCCCATTAACCTCTGCTTGGAGCGTAGAGTTGGGTTTAGGTAACACACAGTCAATTGTTATATTGTGGTGTCCTTTCCCTATTTTCTAGTACTGGTATACTGGTTTGGTTTGGTCTGGTTTGGTGGAGCACAATTATCATCATGTGCCGTCCTTTCCCTGTTTCCCAGTACTGGTATGACGAGGCCCTCGTGTGGAACTCCACAAACTTCTGGGGCATTTCTTACATCAACATCCCGTCCAACGAGGTCTGGCTACCGGATACCGTACTCTACAACTCGTGAGTATCAGGTTACCGTACTCTACAACTCGTGAGTATCAGGTTACCGTACTCTACAACTCGTGAGTATCAGGTTACCGTACTCTACAACTCGTATCAGGTTACCGTACTCTACAAGTCGTGAGTATCAGGTTACCGTACTCTACAACTCGTGAGTATCAGGTTACCGTACTCTACAACTCGTATCAGGTTACCGTACTCTACAACTCGTGAGTATCAGGTTACCGTACTCTACAACTCGTATCAGGTTACCGTACTCTACAACTCGTGAGTATCAGGTTACCGTACTCTACAACTCGTGAGTATCAGGTTACCGTACTCTACAACTCGTATCAGGTTACCGTACTCTACAACTCGTGAGTATCAGGTTACCGTACTCTACAACTCGTATCAGGTTACCGTACTCTACAACTCGTGAGTATCAGGTTACCGTACTCTACAACTCGTGAGTATCAGGTTACCGTACTCTACAACTCGTGAGTATCAGCTTACCGTACTCTACAACTCGTGAGTATCAGGTTACCGTACTCTACAACTCGTGAGTATCAGGTTACCGTACTCTACAACTCGTGAGTATCAGGTTACCATACTCTACAACTCGTATCAGGTTACCGTACTCTACAACTCGTGAGTATCAGGTTACCATACTCTACAACTCGTGAGTATCAGGTTACCATACTCTACAACTCGTGAGTATAAGGTTACCGTACTCTACAACTCGTGAGTATCAGGTTACCGTACTCTACAACTCGTGAGTATCAGCTTACCGTACTCTACAACTCGTGAGTATCAGGTTACCGTACTCTACAACTCGTGAGTATCAGGTTACTGTACTCTACAACTCGTGAGTATCAGCTTACCGTACTCTACAACTCGTCAGTATCAGGTTACCGTACTCTACAACTCGTGAGTATCAGGTTACTATACTCTACAACTCGTAAGTATTTGGGGGAATAGTACTATGATAAAGCTTGATATGTGTTTTATGATGGACATTTATGGGGATCTTTCTATCTAACGTTATATGTATATCTATAGCGCTAGCGTAGCTGGGAACTACTTTACAGGACTTTTAAAATTTAGTCTGTAAATACAACTTGTGTAATGTATCTCCACACTGTGATGGTGGGACGTCACCTGTTAGAAAATTGACTGGTGTTGTTAGAATGAGTAAAAATACATTCATTTTAGTTTATCGGAAGCGTCTTGCTGACTCTGGTAATTCATCGTCAACATCAGGGAATAATATTGGGGAAACCACTTAAGCTATGACGTCAGCAGGCCTTCCTGAGTGTTTACAATTATAACAGGTTACGGAACGACCACAAAATGGTTGATTCGATTCCCTTCAAACAGAAGCCCTTATAGGCAGTTATAATGGACAGTTTTGCTTAGTCAGCAAGACCGCATATTTTGCCTTCGCCAAGATGGTTGGTTAAGTTTTCGGCAGCGTTCGTGTTTATATAGATATGTGTGTGTGTGTGGGGGGGGGGGGTGCAAGAACGCCTCAATAGATTGTATTGATATTTGGTAGGTTGGAAGGTCTTGACGAGACCTTTAAGTAACGAGATTATGGGCGCCTAGCGTCTTTTAATGGTTCTGCAGCGGAACGTCCGATTACTCCAACCCACTGTTATCTTCAAGTTCCTGCAATCTGCAAACGTTCTACAGGGCATTGCCCCATTTCCGACCCAACCTGCAGATGATGTTTGGAGCGGTTATGTACGTCAAAGCACACCTCTGTTCCATGTTTATACATGCTTTTATTTCATCACGAACCACTCAGTGCCTGACAGCTTTCAAGACGGCAATAGCAATATTTCCCTACTCTGTAATGTCTTCTACTGTGAACCATGGATGCTTTGTGTTTGATCGTTTTGCTTGTTCCGAAAGACGTTATCTTTACTGTGGATAATGCGTGGCTCGCTTTTGTACGTCAAACCATACCTCTAGCTTTCCATCTTTATACCTGCTTTTATTTCATCACGAACTGAACATTACCACTCAGTGCCTGACAGCTTTCATGGCGACAATAACATATTTTCCTACTCTTTAATGGCTTGTATCGTGCACTGAACATGGATGCGTTATGTTTGATGGTTTTGGTTGGTACAAAAAACCTTATATTTACAAGATTCGGCAACTTGGTGAGCGCTGTTAAGAATAAGGTCATTTGTCTCACTAGAAGTTCATGTAATGCACCGAGTAGTTTTGTACGAATCAGCAGATCAAAACATATCTGTAGCTTTCAAAGGGTTTTATCCTATCACGTACTAAACATTACCGCAACAGTTAAACATGACGGGAATAACATGTTTTCCCACTATCTAATGGCTTTTACTGTGCACTGAACATAAATGCTGTGTGCTTGAAAAACGTTATATCTACTGCTGACTTTAGATGATTCGACAAGTTGGCAAGCGCACTTAACAGTAATGACATTTCTCTCGCTAAAAGTTCATGTAATGCGTCGAGTGGATTTGTGCTTATTGGCACGTCAAAACATATCTCTATCTTCCAATGGCGTTTACCTCCTCACGTTCTAACCACCATCGCTCAGTGTCTACCAGTGATACATATATGTTCCTACTATCTAATGGCTTTTACCGTGCACTGAACATGGATGCTTTGTGTTTGATCGTTTGCCTCTTCCGAAAAACGTCATATTTACTGCTGAGTTTAGACAATTTGGCACTTTGGAAAGCGCTCTTAAGAATAAGGACATATCTCTCACCAGATTCATGTAATGTGTAGAGCGGTTTTGTGCGAATCGGCACGTCAAAACATACCTCTAGATTTTAACGGCCTTTACCTTATCACATACTGTACATTACGCTTAGTGTCTGACATTTATACATGAATGCGGTACCACATCTTCGTGCATTCTAATGGTGGGTATTCTTCATATTTATGTTTCCAATGTGTTCCATCTTATCCTCTACTGAACATTACCGCTTAGTGTGTGACAGTTATGCATGAGTCAGGACGACAATAGCGTATCTTCCTACTCTGTAATGGCTTGTATTCTGCACTGAACATAGAGGTATTATGCTTGTAAAACAGTAAGCATTTGTAGGAAAGCAATATTACCCCCATTAGGGGATGATTAGGTTTTCCTGTAGTTGGCAAACTTTCTAAAGAATAAAGGCGCGCTCCTCACTCAACGTTTATCTGAATCTCTCAAAAGACTGAACATTCAGAGAAGCAATCTTCAGGTTGATCCAATTGTCGCAGGGGCATGCCCCGCTGTACGGCGTTTCGGACGGCAGGAAGATGTCTACCTTCTAATGGCTTTTATTCTGCACTGGAATGCAATTACTGCACAGAGAAGAAAAAATGGTTATCTCAACGATCCACGCCAACAGGTCGCCAATGTGTCGCCAACAGGTCGCCAATGTGTCGCCAACAGGTCGCCAACGTGTCGCCAACAGGTCGCCAATGTGTCACCAACAGGTCGCCAATGTGTCGCCAACAGCTGCTGCCGAGGCTGAGTTTGAAACTAGCGCCAAATGGGAGTCTGGAATGGCAAGGGCTTTTTCAGTAAAAATCGGTTAAATGTCACGAATTGATGAACAACTACACGTAATCACTATCAGTCATTTTAAAATCTCCCTCTTCCTATTCCTTTTCCCATAGAAGCGACCGCTATTGTCGTGTCAATCTTCATCAATGTAAATTAGTTTTCAATTCGAGGTAAGCAAATTTTGGTGTTGTATGACAGTTGAAAATCTTCAATATAGTTTTCAATTCAGTAACAGCACTGCGATATCTTGTAATTTTGGACCGAGAAACTCAGAATGTGGTATTCAGGGTGCGGCCATGTAGTTTGCAGAGATCACAGAATATTCTACCTTCACTCAAGGCCGTGGTGAATTGGCAAAAAGCCAGATACCTGCTTATGATTTCCTTAGAAATGATCTATCTGACAGTTATTCACGAGTCGGTGCGGAGATAGCATATGTACCTACTACCTAATGGGCTTTTTGTTCCGAACTGAAGCTTGAGAAAAGCACTTGACAAGTTTATGCCATTATCTTCACCGAGAGGTTTCTTCAGGTGACAGGTTTGGCAGTTCTACATGAGATGGGGCGGCGATATCTGCCCAGATCTAATGGTCTTATTCCGCAGTGAACATGAAGAAAGGCACTGCAGTCGGCATTTCTGATGACTTTGATGCAGTTATTAGGCAGCGACAAGTGGTAAGGTTCTTACAGCTGACAGTTATACATGATTTTCGGGAGGCGATAACGTTTCTCCGGCTAACGTCTAATGGATTTTATTCGGCGATGAACGTGAAGAAAATCACTGTAGGCGGCAGGTTGATACAATTACCGCACATGGAGGAATGGAGAACGGATCTCCTGGTACCCACTGCGGTAGTTATGGCCTGATCTCCTTCTGATACAGGCGCGAGAAGGTGCGGAGGGAATCGTGAGGGGAGAATTTTGATGAGCGATCATTTTCCTACAGAATCAATTACGTCTTCCCAAACCTACAGAGCTTCACGAGTTAGGACTACTGTTGGAACTATTGTTGTACTTCAGATTTCACATGTGGCTAGATGCCTGAAGCAATCATAAACATCACAAAATCAAGTCTTTCTTTCAAAACCGAGGAGCTTCAAATCATTGCCAAGGTATCTGAGATATTGGGGATAATCAAAGTCTGTTTTTAGTGTCCTTATTAATTTGTTCACCAAGAATAAATCCTTGAAAAATTGACCACTTTTGTGTCAAATGCCCGGAGCACAGATTCAATAATTTCTTTCATATTGCAGCTTCCCCAGCTTGTCTAACTCTGAGACATTGGACAAAGGATAGATCCACATTTGTTCAGAAAACAAAAGCAATTGCCTTTTTGTAATTGTTTTCTTGTGTTGTATCATAGCTTAAAAATGCTATGTATTCTACCAACACAGACGAGTCCTCATTCCAGCAATAACTTCTATTTGTCAGGAGATGTTCGTATCAATAATGGACCCCTCAGAACGGCCCTATGCTGTCTTATCTGATAGTTAGTCGTTCACTGCAATGTCAGTCTCGAACATGAACTTCCTACTGGTCATGCTTTATTGCGTTTGGAAAAAGACCCGGCACAAATAGGTCATATCGATACACGTGATTGGATGTTCCTGAGACAGGTCATGGGTCATCGTGAAGACGTATGAGAAGGTCAGGGGTCAATCGGTACTTCCACTCTCTCTCATCTGTGACCTTTGTGTGGACAATACGTCATCAGAGGACCGCTGACATTTTTTTCTCATCAGTCAATGACGTTTCGGATGCTTCACGCGTTTCGCCGGATAGTTTTCTTTCTTTCTTTTGATTTTTGATTTTATTTATTTGCACATAAAAAAGGGCATGCATACAGTAAAGATAACTGATAGAAAAAAAACTGTGCGGGAGAGAGGTAGAAGCCAAAAAGGCTTATGGGAGACCTCCTCCTAACAAACTATTGAACACAAATTCAAATGAGGTAATTGAAATGGTATACAAATAATAACATAAACATAAATGTGATAACAATTAGATGATTACCAATAAAGCAAATTTGAAACAAATGATTACAAATCATAAATGGGTATCAACAATTAGATGATCAACAAGTAAGGCATAGCAAATATTCTAGAAACAAAATAGAAAAAAAGATTTCTTTATTCACAATGACACAACTCATTACACGGGCCTACTAAGACAGCTTGCGCTGGTAACGGCTGATCCACAGAAAATGCAGACGGACACATATACAGAATTTTCTAGTTTTGAACACTTGCAGATAGATGTGCAAAGGTTAGGTGTTACAAGTCATTCAGTGTAATAAAACCAGCTGCTGACGCGCCGCGTGCATGCAAAGCTGGTCTGTTATGCCGAACGGTGGTTATACCGGCTATATAGATACAGATTTACATATGCAAATACAGATAGGGATGCACTGCAGAATGAATATTACACTCATATGACAGGCGGTGCAAAATTAAAGTGGACTCATTGGACCTGGGTGGACGTAGGACACTGTAACCATGGAGGGACATAACAAGTGTAGGAATTTGATAATATCCATCCGTTAGCGTTTTGTGCGGCGTAACTGTTAGCGCGTTGGGCTTGGAATCAAGAGGTCCCGAGTTCGATACCCCATGCCCCGATGTTGTGCCCTTGAAAAGGACACTCAACAGAACCTGGCGGTGGTGTGACACCAACCGAGCCTCTTCAGCTAATCTAGTTCTCGTAGTAGCATGCCAAAAACACATTGCGGATCTGGTGCGCCAATATGCCAACATCTACACATTGACATCCACCAAGAACAATAATTTTCTTTATCTATTCCAGTTGGGAGGAAGCTCAGTTATCAACGTTGCTAACAAACATGCCTTTTGAATTGGCCCCACAGTTGCACCCTCAGTATTCATCTCACCAGGTCCCATGTTTTTTCCACAGTTTCAGCAATTGTAACTGTCGGTGAAGGTTATACATCCGGGTTTCCAGTTGCTAGGGTAACTATTTTATGTCGAATTGCAGCTGTAGAAAGTTGATGAAATCAATTTGGACTCACTTGAACTGGACAGAGGTAGACAACTGATTGTAGCCTTGGTGTACGTACATAGCAGGATAAAAAGTTGATAACGCCCTCACGTTTCTCCACCGTTAAAATATGCATGGCCTCCTGTGGTCAATATTGACCATGGCAAAATACTAATTGATATCAGCCCTACAGCGTCGACTGTTTATAAACATTCCTATACGAGAATGACAGTCTCTACCACACAGGGCACATCTGTAAGCTGACTCAGGTCTGTTGCAGAGCTCTTTTCGCAGGATCCGCATCATCGTTGAAAACTTCTTTAATTTCCTCACATTGAGCCCAATAGGATCAGCCAAAATCGCCAGGCTCCATAACCTGATGGATAAAAAGTTTATAATGCTCTAGCTCACGTCTTCTCCCCCGTTAGTAAACTCCGTTATCCTGCTCACGTTTTACCCGGATCGCCAGGCCCCACCCAAATATTACGTACTTGGGATTCTCCACACAAAGTTTCATGTTTGAGCCACATTTTGAGAAAATGCAGCTGTATTTTGCACAGTCGCCTAGACAAGCAGCTGCAGGGTGCAAAGTTGATAAAATGTGGCGAAAAATCAATTTGGACCCATTGGAACCAGAACTGTTGTAACCTTGGTGTACGTCCAGAGTAGGATAAAAAGTTGTCATGGAAGCTCATATGTTGGTAGTAATCATAGTACAATGCTAAACTTTCAATATTCTTCCAACACAAAGGTATACACGGATCAAATTTTCACGGGCACGTTTGACCAATTGCTGACGTCACGCATCTACAAGATCACTTATCAACAGATCACGTGTCTGTAACTCTCTCGAGTTTACGTTCCAAAATGACCAATCATCATTGTTGATCTAGAAGAAGAAGACGACAGTGGTCGTTGAAAATTTGTGTACGCCTTTCTGTTTAGCATATTGTACTGAAATAAAAAAAAAGTTGATAATGCCCTCACGTCTTCTCCCCCGTTAATAAACTCCGTTATCCTGCTCACGTTGTACCCGAAGAGACCAGCCCGGATCGCCTGGCCCCACCCAAATATTATGTACTTGGAATTCTCCACACAAAGTTTCATGTTTAGCCACATTTTGAGCAATTGCAGAATCTGATGTATTTTACAAAATCGTCTTGTCGACCAGCTGTAAGCACAGAGAAGGGTAGAAAGTTGATAAAAGATGGTAAAAAATCAGTTCAGACTCAATGAAACTGGGACAGAGGTAGACAAGTGTTTGTAACCTTGGTGCACGTACAGAGCAGGATAAGAAGTTGATACCGTCACGTCTTCTCCCCCGTTAGTAAATCCCTTTATTTTCGTCACGTTATACCCAATGGGATCAGTTCGGATCGCCAGAACTCCATCAGACTAGAGATGACCTTCCTGCAGACATTAATGAACAGATTCGGGATTCACGCAACGCTGACTCCATCTCCTGGTACCATCAGTGACGTCACACATCACTCTGCAGACGTGTTCACCCCTGTTTCTTAATCTGTAGTCTGGCGGAGGAAACATCTAAAGTGCCATGCAGACTGCTGAGTGATGAGAACTGTTTGTATGAAATATCATGGAGGTTATATTTTCACAAGCATTTGTGTGTGTGTTTGTGTTTGTGTCTGTCAACAAAATGAGTCAAGAACAGCTTGAAAGGACTGGTTTCATACTTGGTGTGTTGGTGCGGTGTGACGAAAGTTGGAAATGATTAGATTTTGGGTCGACTAGCGGCTTCCCTAGTTACTGCAGCGGAACTTACAGTTCTGCTATCTCGTGTTCTGAACAAGCTACGGTCATGATTTTGGGTGTTAGATAGCTCTTGTGCTCAGGAAGTACCATCACATCACTCTACATCCGTGTTTTCTCTGTTCCTTAATCTGTAGTCTGGCGGAGGCAACATCTAAAGTGCCATTCAGACTGCTGAGCAATGGGAACTGTCCGTATATGCGAAAAGGGTCTGATGAAAACAAAGAGGCCAATAACGATTCTCAAGTCCGATCCATTACACTTATGTAACATTGCTGCGTCTTCAATACTAAAACTTTCCTTTGACGTTTGCTTTAAAACTACAACGTCAGCAATGCTTACCTTCGATCCATTCCACTTACATAACATTGCTGCGTCTTCCATACTAAAACTTTCGCTTTTGCTCTAAAAGTACCACGTCAGCGATGAAACTCCTCCTCGTGCGCTTGTGCCCTCAAACTGTAAAGTTATTGATTATCGATTTTCTTATACATTTATTCTCTGTTCTACTTCTGTGTGTATCATGGTCGTAACCAGTTCATGACAAATGTCGTCATAAATTCGGAAGCTACGTCACGTTCAAATACTATATCATTTCAAGCCTAAACTCATAAACTGTCTCGTCATCAATACTTATTTTTGCTTTCTCTATCAAAGTTGGGAATGACCATAACCAGCTCATCATTATTTCAGATTCACGAAGATGTCAAGAAACTTGCACTCAGAGACTTTGACATCATCAATACTAAACATCCTCTCTTTCTTTATCAGAGTTTGAGCCCACGTACATCGTAGCCAAAACATGGCCAATTGGATTCCATTTCAGTTGAAGTTTGCACTCACAAAGTCATAAATACTTAATGTCTTTTCTTCCTTGGATTTTATCACTACCAGAGTTGGGAACGACCATAACCAGCTGATGACCAATGTCGTCATCAACTCTGCCGGTTACGTCACCTGGATGGCCCCCCGGGTGTTCCGGTCGTCCTGTAACATCGACATCTACTTCTTCCCGTTCGACGACCAGAAGTGTCTGCTGGAGTTCGGCTCCTGGACCTACGGCGGATATGACGTCAACACCACCACTGAGTCAGTTCCGCCCTCGCTGACGTACTTCGTGCATAATGACGAGTGGGAGCTGCTGGCGATCGGAGACAAACATGAGGATATTTACTACGTGTGCTGTCCGGAACCGTATCCACTGGTTACATTCACTATCTACGTTAGGAGGAGGTTTGTTTGTTTGTTTGTTTGTTTGTTCGTTCGTTTGTTTACTTATTTAGAAATGAGGACATTAACTATGTATGCTCTCTGGAAACGGACACGCTGGTCACATTCACTATATACATCAGGAAGAGATTTGTTTGTTTTTTTGTTTAGACATGAGGACATTTACTATGTGTGCTGTCCGGAACCGTACCCTCTTGTTACATTCACTATATACATCAACAGAAGGTTTCTTTCTTTGTTTGTTTGAACATTTGGATATGAGGACATTTATTACGTGTGCTGTCAGCTAGTCACCTTCACTATCTGGTGAAGTCACTTGTACAGTGTTAAGTGCAATGTACATTGTAATTCAGTGTTCAATTGCGATAGCCCTGTGAACTGATGCTGTATGTGGTGTTCCCCATGCCAGGTCCATGTACTATCTGATCTTCCTGGTGAGTCCCTGTCTGCTGTTCTCCATCATGACCATCCTGGGGTTCTACTTACCGCCCGAGGCCGGGGAGAGGGTCGGGCTCGGCATCACCGTGCTGCTGGCCTTCACGGTCTTCCTGCTCATGGTGTCTGAGCTGATGCCGCCTACGTCATCTGCTGTGCCGCTGATTGGTAAGTCTGCGTTCCTGCAGATTGTGTCTCTGTTTCTGCTGATGGTGTCTAAGCTCATGCTGCCTACATCGTCTGCTGTACCGCTTATTGGTAAGTCTTTGCTGATGGTGTCTGAGATCCTGCCGCCTACATCATCTGCTGATGGTGTCTGAGCTTATGCCGCCTACACCATCTGCTATACCGCTTATTGGGAAGCCTCTGTTCTATGATGGAAAAAAATGGAGATTTACTTCCGAACGACATCCAGCTCTTCTTTAGCGTCACTAGAAGGAACTTTGTTTCTCATTTTCTGTGCCCACTACAGTGTATTACATGTTCATGACCATCCTGATACTGAACCTTTGTTTGTTTGTTTGTTTGTTTACAGTGTGTTACTACGGCGTGACCATCATGTTGGTGATGTTCGCCACGTTCATGACGATCCTGATCCTGAACCTTGTTTGTTTGTTTGTTTGTTTGTTTGTTTACAGTGTGTTACTACGGTGTGACGATAATGTTGGTGATGTTCGCCACCTTCATGACTATCCTGATCCTGATCCTGAATCTTGTTTATTTGTTTGTTTGTTTACAGTGTGTTACTACGGCGTGACCATCATGTTGGTGATGTTCGCCACGTTCATGACGATCCTGATCCTGAATCTTGTTTGTTTATTTGTTTGTTTACAGTGTGTTACTACGGCGTGACCATCATGTTGGTAATGTTCGCCACGTTCATGGCCATCCTGATACTGAACCTTGTTTGTTTGTTTGTTTGTTTGTTTACAGTGTGTTACTACGGCGTGACCATCATGTTGGTGATGTTCGCCACGTTCATGACCATCCTGATACTGAACCTTGTTTGTTTGTTTGTTTGTTTGTTTACAGTGTGTTACTACGGCGTCACCATCATGCTGGTGATGTTCGCCACGTTCATGGCGTCATGTTTGTTTGTTTGTTTGTTTGTTTACAGTGTGTTACTACGGCGTGACCATCATGTTGGTGATGTTCGCCACCTTCATGACCATCCTGATCCTGAATCTTGTTTGTTTGTTTGTTTGTTTGTTTACAGTGTGTTACTACGGCGTGACCATCATGTTGGTAATGTTCGCCACCTTCATGACGATCCTGATCCTGAATCTTGTTTGTTTGTTTGTTTGTTTGTTTACAGTGTGTTACTACGGCGTGACCATCATGTTGGTAATGTTCGCCACCTTCATGACCATCCTGATCCTGAACCTTGTTTGTTTGTTTGTTTGTTTGTTTACAGTGTGTTACTACGGCGTGACCATCATGTTGGTGATGTTCGCCACGTTCATGACCATCCTGATACTGAACCTTGTTTGTTTGTTTGTTTGTTTGTTTACAGTGTGTTACTACGGAGTGACCATCATGTTGGTAATGTTCGCCACCTTCATGACCATCCTGATCCTGAATCTTGTTTGTTTGTTTGTTTGTTTGTTTACAGTGTGTTACTACGGAGTGACCATCATGTTGGTGATGTTCGCCACGTTCATGACCATCCTGATACTGAACCTTGTTTGTTTGTTTGTTTGTTTCCAGTGTGTTACTACGGAGTGACCATCATGTTGGTGATGTTCGCCACGTTCATGGCCATCCTGATACTGAACCTTGTTTGTTTGTTTGTTTGTTTGTTTGTTTACAGTGTGTTACTACGGCGTCACCATCATGTTGGTCATGTTTGTTTGTTTACAGTGTGTTACTACGGCGTGACGATCATGCTGGTGATGTTCGCCACCTTCATTACGTCATGTTTGTTTGTTTGTTTGTTTGTTTACAGTGTGTTACTACGGCGTCACCATCATGTTGGTGATGTTCGCCACCTTCATGACCATCCTGATCCTGAACCTTGTTTGTTTGTTTGTTTGTTTGTTTGTTTGTTTGTTTGTTTGTTTACAGTGTGTTACTACGGTGTGACGATCATGTTGGTGATGTTCGCCACGTTCATGACGATCCTGATCCTGAATCTTGTTTGTTTGTTTGTTTGTTTGTTTGTTTACAGTGTGTTACTACGGCGTCACCATCATGCTGGTAATGTTCGCCACCTTCATGACCATCCTGATCCTGAACCTGCACCACACCGACCCTTCCTGCCGACCCGTCCCGCCCTGGGTCCGCCGCACCTTCCTGCACGGCCTCGGCCGCGTCTTCTGTACCAGGTATGTACTCCTATAACTTCGGAAACAAGAGTGTGCTTTCGAAGCAAGCTGGCCTTTCGCTTAGGTTGTATTGGTAAAACTGTACTGGATAAGTTTCAAAATAGTTCCATTGTGGTTTGTTGAAAGGAACGTTGTATTTCTTATCATAAGCATCCATGACCAAACTTAGCCAGAGAGAATCATCATCGGTAAATCCAAACTTAAAACAGAGTTGATTATTTCAACCTTCCCCGTTTCACGATCTAAGGGATATATGAGCAGTCTTCTTTTTAATGTATAACAAATTAGCTTATAGGCTGATATGATTTACAAATAGATAACGTACTCATGCATTCCTTCAGGCCCCACCACACAGCAGCGCCCCCTACCACCAGCCTGTCCAACTGCACGGAGCTGGAGTTCCTGTGTGAGGAGTACGAGACCGAAATACGCGTCACCGACAACGGGAAGAACAAGAACGGGGAGGACGCGCATGCGCCGGAAAAGTGCCCGGAGAGATACCTCGCGTTGCTGCGCGCACTGCGCATGCTCATGAGAGAGCTGCATCATCACGTGATGAGGTGTCAGCAGTTGTCGGCAGCCAATGAGAGCCGAGATAACGACTGGAAGCGGGTGGCGAGAGTTCTGGACAAACTGTGCGTGGCTCTCTTCACCTTCACTACGGTGGTGACTGCTGTCGCGGTGCTGCTCAAAGTACCACATATAAACCTATAGACGCGGGACAACATGGCGGCTTGGTAAAAGTTTAGACTTTGACCCGCCATGCAGCCTGCAAGTTTTCAGTCGTGTCTGAGGTCTTTGTCAGACGGTCTGCCCTGTCACTGTCAGGTGTTCCGAAAGGAAAGGTTGATGGGGGTCAAAGGTGACAGTAAGTCTATACCGTCCACCGATGAGCTCTGATCAGGTCAAAGGTTACTGTACGTCTGTACCATCCACCGGCGAGCTCAACTCACCGCATATAAACCTGTAGATCGGGGACTAAATCGTGATGTACAAACGTTTGTTTAGTGTGAATCAAAGCTGATGTGACGTTTTTGGAAAGGTTGGAGTGGGTCAAAAGTGACCGGAAGTCTGTGGAAAGGTTGATGTGGGTCAAAGGTGATCGGAAGTCTATACCATCCGCCGATATCCTCAGATCGACAAGGTACCGCATTTTTAAACCTCTTAAACGGGGACAAAACAGTGCTGAAGACGGGTTTGGTAACCGGAAGGCTTTGAAAGGTTGACGTCAGAAGTCAACGATGATCTGAAATCCGTACCGTTACATCTGGCAACGAGCTCTGATGTGGGTTGAGTCCTTCCCAGTCATCACAACAGTGACTGTATCGTACGCACATGTTCGTACATACACGCGCACCTTTGGCTGTAGCGGGTCTCGTGTTGAATGGAAGCTGCTGAATGAAACCAGACGTACATCCCTTCAAGACTATACTGCGTATTCTGTTTAAAAAGAGCCTACACAAGGCGCACGTGCTAGTTGCCTAAGAACTATTGTGCTTTTAGAGTAATTTAGACAATGTTTCTTTGGTAATTGTGTTGACATTCAGGTGTGCTGGACATGTTATGGAACAGGTGCGATGAACAGTTATATTTGTAACGTCATCGCCATTGAATCGTGCCCAAGAACGCCATAGCAGATCAATACGTCGTCTACGTGAATGTTATGACATCCTACTAGGTAAACAGCATCTAATCCAGCTTTGATATGGTTTCCCAACAGCTCTTGATGCTTTTAAACATTTCAATTTACTGTTTCGGCAACAATCTACTAATAGTTCGTGTTCAACGTACAGAAACTGGAGTACATTGTAATGTAAACAACATCTCAGCTTTGGCATGGTTCCCAACAGCTCTTGATGCCGTTGCTTTTAAACAGTTCAATGTACTGATTCGCGTTGTGAACAGGAAGTTGGGTCTGTGGGTGCGGTTTGAGGTCCCAGGTTAAGATTATTGAAGTTGGGCATATTGTAATTAACAACCCCAACCTTTGACGACTGTGCGTGACAGGTGTCTAAACTCGTGACAGCGAAAATGTTCTTTAATAGAATATTCTTCGATCAGTGGCTCTTCAAAACACGTTAGACACGTACCTCCAATTTTTCGATGTCTGTTCAGTGCATCTTCACCACGAAATGACCTACTCTCGGACCTAGTCTCGTGATGCTACCATTTCTAGGTCATTCCGTGATCAATGGAACATGTACTAAACAGACATCGACAATTTGGAGGTACGTGTTTTATGTGTTTTCAGGAGTCACTGATCGATGAATATTCTATCAGCTTGCTTATGAATACGTGACTGATGAACTTCTTCAGCGAAGAATCTGTTCTTGTAATGTAACTGTGCCAAAGTTGTATCAATGCCTTACCTATAATGTTATCCCACAGTAGTGACTGTATAAAACCATCTGAGGGTAGAAGTATGTATGGTATGATTTATATGCAAATCTACTTGACACCATGTACATCTGTGGGAAATTAAAGGAACGAAATCTTTGCCTGTTCCAGCTCTGCTCTTGTGTTCCGTAAGGTCTTGCCACACTCATGAGATAAATGTAGGTAGGGACAAACTGCTGCATCTATATAAAACGTCAACTGAACTGGACCAGCTGCATCTGGAGATTTTGCGCGACGTAACCTTTTCAGTTCGTCTTGACATTGTTATGCAAATCGAGACAAAAGTTGAGACGAGGACAGTTTACAAGTCAGGGGCCTCCACCTTTGACATATTATCCACAACTTCCTGTCAATGCACACGCGTACTTCAATAGGAACACGCCTAACTAGTAACAGTATTACTGAGGTATAGTTTTGATACTGTTCCTGCAAAACCACGTCATGCTGAGTTCGCGGCTAAGGACAAGCGAAGATGTAGGATGGGGAGGGGGGCAGCAAGTATCTCAACGGTACCTGCTGTATGTGACAAGAAGCAGTATAATGAAGGTGAGTCTACTTGTCTTTTACGTGTATATGTGCTTTAATGCTTTCCCCTAGATGGTTATGTTGTCGGTAGTGCCTGTTGACTGGTACATGTGAGTAGTTTGTTTATATGTTGTGGTCACCAACTTAACATACATTACTCGCGCGTTGCATGCACAGTTCAAACGAAGAACAAGCTTGTTATCCATCTCAAGCGCCACTTGGCTACTGCCGTCTTCGAAACATGTTCATCATCATCATGGATACCCCCAGATGACCCCGCGAGGGGCAAGGTAGGGGGGGGGGGTGCGGGTTGAGGTCTCGGGGTAGGATTATTATGTAAATCTGATGTTATTGAGATTGGATTGATGTTATTATTAGATTTAATGATAAGATGGTACCTGAGGGCACCTGATGCTGACATGCTGTATTCTCCAAGCAGGGAGTGTTATGTACGTGTTTCCTCAGAAGTGCGTTATGTGTCTTTAGTCTGAGTTTTTGTAGTTTCAAGAGCGCCCTCTATCGGAAATTTTGTGAAGCACAGAAAGCAGTACAATGATGCTAAAACTTGTCTGTTTTATTATGAATTCCTGTAGGGAAACTCATGATGACACACATAAGTAACAGGTGTGATCTGATTAGCAATTTAAATCATTAACTACTCAATCGTAAGACACCTTCGCAACGATTTCAACCCAAACTCAGAGACCAACAAGACACGCACAACCTACACAACAGCCCATAAGAACCTACATTTATCCACCTACTGTTACAGTAGCCCTTACAACTCTCCTAATATATCTACTAAGACACTCCAGTGTACGATTTACAATTACCTGTTATCGAGGCTTCTTTGTGTTTAGCAGAACTAAATTACAAGACACCCCATTTTTCCATAGCAGCCAGGTTCTTACTACTTCTAAGTAACTACTTTTATTTGCCTCTTGTGCGCAGAACATTCAAATAGCTGTCTTACTCTAAAGGTAAAGACTTGCATACACCTTCTTTTATAACCCATTTTCAATGTCCGAATCTACGTCACTCTTTAATTCCCGGTAAATATTAAAGAAGATTGTTGAGATGACCATTCTAGTTATAGCAATAAGCTGACCTCATAAGTGATAATCTGAAGCCCATTACGATGGCACAGACACAAAAGAAGCATCCTTATAACCACGACATTCATGGTGACGATTAGGGCTGGGTATCGGTACAGCGTACCGGTACAATACCGGTTTTTCTTATTGGACCGGTCCAGAAAAACCGGACCCGGTTTTTCTTATTGGACCGGTCCAGAAAAACCGGACCTGAAAAAATCAGGTGGACCGGATTTTGGACCGATTAGAAAATTAACATATCATTTTATCAGGCATTCACACGTTTTGGCGCTTGCAGTTGGAAGAAAATGACAAGAGTGAAGTAGAGTAGAGTTTATAGTAATTTCTACCAAGGTTTACAGCCAATCGTACAGGTGCAGTTAGCGTTGTAGTATTTTAAAACGCCGGTGTAAGTCTAATACTCCACTAAACAGATTTCTTTGTAGTGAAATGGACCGTTGGTATGATTCATACTGAATCAGGTCCAGGTTCAGGTCCGGACCTGGACCTGATCCTTTGGACCTGAACCGGACCTGGACCTGAATTTTCTGTACCGGTACCCACCCCTAGTGACGATGTTTCCCTTTACCCTTAGGCTACTGTAGGTTCATTCTCGGTAATTTCAGCGACATAATCCTTAATGGCCGTGAGGACGGTCACTGCGGAAAACATCATCACCGTGACCTTTGACATTCAGATTATCTTGATGACTCTTGACCCTTATCCAAACGCTACTGTAGGTTCATTCTGGGTAATTTCAGCGCCATTCCTATAGCAGTAAGGACTGTAGCCGCGGTAAACATGGTCACGCAGAACTTATCCAGAACCTTCCCGACTCTCTTCCACTCGTTTTCTGTCTCCTCATTGGTCCATCGGGCCTGATGACAGCTGATCACGTGATGCTGGACCTCCCTGGTGAGCGTGCGCAGTGCGCGCAGAAGGGTGGCCTGGCGGACCGGCACTTTGTCCTGCTCTGATTGACGCGTTTTCTCTTTGATCTTGCCGGTCCGGTACAGTTCAAGCTCCAGGTCTTCGCATAGGATTTCCAGCTGGCTGCAGTGAGACAGGCTAGGCTCGATGTTTGGTGGGGGTTTCTCTGGTCCTATATAGACAAACAACAATAACGGTAGGAAACAAACAAACAAACAAACACAGACTCTCCAGCTGGCTGCAGTGAGACAGACTGGTTTCGATGTTTGGTGGAGGTTTCTCTGGTCCTGCAAGTACAAACAACAACAACAGACGGTAGCACAAACAAGCAAAAAACTGAAACAAACACTCTGGACTCTCTAGCTGACTGCTGTGGGACAGACTGGGTTCGATGTTTGGTGGGGTTTATCTGCACCTGCATAAACAAACTAAAACAACGATAGACAAACAAGCAAGCAAACAAACAAGCACTGACTCTCCAGCTGATTGCAATGGGACATACTGGGCTCGACAGTTTTTTTTTCTGCCTTGAAGACGCGAACAACAAAAATCATAGCACAAACACACAAATAACAAACAGGTGGGGAGTTACACAGTACTGACCCGAGGGAGTGCAGAAAACGCGCCCGACTCCGCTCAGCAGGAGCCGCCGGACCCAGGGTGGGACGGGACGGGTGTCAGGGTCGGTGTAGTGGAGCTTCAGCACCAGGACCGTCATGGACAGGGCCATCATCACCATGATGATCGTGATGCCATAGTAACACACTGTAAACAAACAAAGAAACAAAGAAACAAACAAACAGTCATGAACAGGGCCATCATCACCATGATCATCGTGATGCCATAGTAACACATTGCAAACAAACAAACAAAGAAACAAACAAACAGTCATGGACAGCGCCATCATTACCATGATGATCGTGATGCCATAGTAACACTGCAAACAAACAAACAAACAGTCATGATCCTGAGGCAATCATGATGAACTACCGGTAAAGGAAAGGAGAACCATTCACATTTTTTTGACGTCGCTACGCCGGTTCGTCTCATCTCATCTGAAGAGTGCTACTGACACTGCTGAAGATGTCGGATGAAGATGCTGAGACTAACCAATGATACCAATGGCAATGATACTGAGACAATGAGAGGAACAGCTGATGACGTAGGATGATGATGCTAAGCCTTACCTATAAGCGGCACGGCTGATGACGTAGGCGGCATGAGGTCCGACACCATCAGTAGAAACACAGTAAAAGACAACAGCACGGTGATGCCGAGCCCGACCCTCTCCCCGGCCTCGGGCGGCAAGTAGAACCCCAGGATGGTCATGATGGAGAACAGCAGACAGGGACTCACCAGGAAGATCAGGTAGTACATGGACCTCAAGAGATAAAAACAAAACAGTTTGTTAATTGGTTTTGGGTAGTCAGTTTGTAAGTTACTGAACAAAAATCCAACGCACAGTCAGCATCATACGTATAGTAGATACATATCTTGAACATTCAATAGCCTTCTTATGTATGTGCGGGTTTACAAGAGATCTCTTTACAATTAAGGCGGCCATCTGATATCTACCGGGACCGTGGCACCAAAATGAGGTTGATGTTGGTACTGCCTACTTATAAGCCTGTGTTACAATATAGGTCTAAGACAATGAACTAAACAAAAAACAATAAGCATTAAAATTTCATCAAAAGCTCTCATTCTTTAGCTTTTCTCATCATCAACTAATATAATCATGATTCTTTTTCTAGTAGCTAGGAGTGCAACGCAGCGTCGCTGCGGATACAATCTTATCTGAGCACAGTGGGTTACCCTTACTCTTCTCGGCGAGTGTGTTGGGTTCTTTTCCGTGCAGAGGTTGGGGGCATGAGGCTTACACCTACATGTAAAGCACCCTTGTACACTACCGATGGGAATATCAAAAGATATAAAACCTAAGCTGATAAAACTAAATGTGCGGAAGATACCTCCTCTGTACAGTAATAGTGAATGTAACCAGTGGATATGGTTCGGGTTGGTACTTACCTCCTCTGTACGGTAATAGTGAATGTAACCAGTGGGTAGGGTTCGGGTTGGTACTTACCTCCTCTGTACGGTAATAGTGAATGTAACCAGTGGGTAGGGTTCGGGTTGGTATTTACCTCCTCTGTACGGTAATAGTGAATGTAACCAGTGGGTAGGGTTCGGGTTGGTACTTACCTCCTCTGCACAGTTATAGTGAATGTAACCAGTGGATATGGTTCGGGTTGGTACTTACCTCCTCTGCACAGTTATAGTGAATGTAACCAGTGGATATGGTTCGGGTTGGTACTTACCTCCTCTGTACAGTAATAGTGAATGTAACCAGTGGGTAAGGCTCAGGACAGCACGGGTAGTAAATGTCCTCCTGCACTCCTGTGATTTTGATCAGTACTACTGATTCAGTACTGATTCAGTACTTACCTCCTCTGTACGGTAATAGTGAATGTAACCAGTGGATATGGTTCTGGACAGCACGGATAGTAAATGTCCTCCTGCACTCCGGTTATGTTAATCAGCTCCCATTCGTCGTTATACACGAAGTACGTCAGTGACGGGGGCGCGTCTTCCGTGGTGGTGTTGACGTCATATCCGCCGTACGTCCAGGAGCCGAACTCTAAGGTGCACTCCTGGCGAAAAACAGAAACTGGCTCAGATAAGAGCAAGAAATAGTTATGCCTTTAAGTGCTTAAGCTATCAACCACAGCCGAACTCTAAGGTGCACTCCTAGCAATGAACAGAAACTGGCTGAGATAAGAGCAATAAATAGTCATGCCTTTAAGTATTAACTTATCAACCAAAGTACAAGATTAGTTTAGCCAATCTTCAGGTTATCTAAACCATCTCAAGAATCCTTGTAACCATTCGAAGACTCCTTGAAACAATTTCAAGAATCTTTAAATAAATCTCAAAACTCTTTGAAACACCACCAACATTGTTCGAAAGAATCTCAAGATTTTAACAAGAAATCTCATGTTTTCAAAAGATTTTCAACATTTGTCAAAACAATAATACGAATCTTGGAAACAGTCTCAAGATTCTTGAAGAAATCTTAAGATTGTTTTAATGGTTCTTGAGATTGTTTCAAAGTATGAAATCTGGAAATTTATACCTGTTCGTCGAAGGGGAAGTAGTAGATGTCTATTTTGCAGGAGGAGGCGAAGATGCGCGGCGCCATCCAGGTCATGAACCCGTTAGAGTTGATGGCAACGTTCGTCATCAGCTGGTTATGGTCGCTGCCCACTCTATGGATGAAAAAAAAAACACATTTAGAAAAGATGCCTTGGTTGACAAGTATTTTGTGCTATACCAGTAAGATAGTCTTCTACCTGTCTCCTATTTCTTCTGGCCTATCACTGACGCGTCGGCAGGTGATTCATGATTTGATTTATTTGGCTGTATTTGTTTTTCAAACTCTTTGTTCATCAGTGATTTATGAAGCGATTAAGACATTGTTACGAAGTGTGGTAGTAGTCCACGTCTGGTCTGCTGCTGCAGTGATATAGGCACTCTGTAGATGCAATCAAACGTAGTGTACGTAAGTCAAAAGACTTAGCTAGGTACTCTAAAAAAAGTGCAACCTTAATTCGCAGGTGGCTATGGTCTCTCGCCAGCCGTTATAAAAACGCCGAGTCTGCTTCTACCAATGAACTTTTCACCTAGACCAGACTTGCCCCACTTCCCTGATTCCCTTCAATTTATCCTTTAATCCTCGCACGATCATTTATCATCCGACACGAGTTAAATCCGGCAGACCCCTGGGACTTGATTAAATCTATAGCGAGAAATGGAGGGTGTCAGGGCTGACCTTTGACCGGAGCAGCCATTTTTCAGTACCTTGCGGTGATACGTCTCTATATAACCTTCCTTACAGAGTGGTGGTAATTCTTGACGGGAGAATAAATCATAGTTACTATATCTGGAGATAGACTGTTGTGTTGTACAAGCGTTTCGTTGTCAAAGACAAAAGTCAAAGATAATGAGGGACTTGATTACATAACAATCATTTCACTGACGAAAAATAGAGGATTCGGTAACAGTGTTACTGACGAAATGTAGTGGATTCTGCCTGAAACGTCTGACCGTTTCCAAAATCACAAAATTATATCCAGTTACTTGAATAATTGCTTTGGGGCGTATCTTAATTACTTGGATGTCAATCTTCATCGACGTAACAATAGTATCAGATTCAAAGCATGGTACTTCTCATTATTATTTCTATTTTAGATAATAATTTCATAATGATTTTATATGTATGATTTGTCATAGTTCCAAAACTAAATGCTGATACCATTATGGCTGGGACGTGGCGCAGTAAAATGCGCATTGATCGGTTTGTGTAATGACAATCATATCTGACAGATGATGATGAATTATGTTATCATAACCACTATTTCATCATGCCTAATGTCTATATTCGTTATGCCACTTTCCTCATGTATTTTCGCCGGAATTTGATTCCTCGTCACGTTAGGATTGGAATGAGATTTTCGCGTATTTTTATTTTTAAGTTCGCGGTCAAAACAAGTCGTCTTTGCACCGCGCAAACTGAAACCATTGCGAATATTTCAAGATCCATAACAATAACTGTACAAGTTAGCCCGTGTTTACACAATCTCTCGCTGGCTGAAGGTAACCCCTTCCGAACTGTAGGATCCGCCGCTAGGAGCGCGACTTTAGTCAGGCTACTGTGCAACTGATTCTCTACATGTATATGAATGAATGAATGAATGAATGAATGAATGAATGAATGAATGAATGAATGAATGAATGAATGAATGAATGAATGAATGAATGGATGAATGAATGAATGAATGAATGAATGGCCCTCAAGCATATAACATGGAAATAAGTCAGGTCTTGGTTCCTATCCACTACGATGGCCAATCAGTGACAACAGAGTAATTGGTGTAGAAACTGTGTAACTGATTTACATACTGTGCAACTGATAACTGACTGGTTTAAGTTAAGTCAAAGTGTTTACATTATGTACAGGACCGTATAACGGAAGCATAGGTATGAGTCATGTAAAGGTGTATGTGTAAAGTGTTGCTCATAGAAACTGCATGACGAAAGTTCAAGACCCATGTGAGTCAAACCGAAGTATCGTTATACAAGTTTGCGTTCAGTGACTGTATTTCAGAAGTCTAAGACTAAGAGATGTAGATCATGACTAGTTGGTTTCTTTTTACCATGTACACAGTCATATGTATGACATGTCGACAATAGACAACTTTTTAAAGTCAAGCGGGACAAGGCGTAAATGAGTGTTCGTAGAATCTGTTTGTACCGTATTATTATGTTGTAAGCTGTCACCTAGGAAACATATTTTAATATTTGTAAATATTCCATTTTTATGCTCTCCCAAGACGGAGGAATAAAGTATGAAGAAGAAGAATGAATGGATGGATGGATGGATGGATGGATGGATGGATGGATGAATGAATGAATGAATGAATGAATGAATGAATGAATGAATGAATGAATGAATGAATGAATGAATGAATGAATGAATGAATGAATGAATGAATGAATGAATGAATGAATTTTACTGCTCAACAATCGCCGTATGTAAACGCTGACCACGGCAAATCCACATTGAATCGATGACTGATGACTTACTCAATCTGACAGTGATATAGATTATGTTATTATAACCATGTGCATTTTCTCATGCATGGTGTCACTATCGATCATGCGCTCTTCCAAAGGTCAGTTTCTTTATAATGTATTCCAAATGCGAGACCATATCACTCATACATGACTGTACCATTATCGATAATGAATGAATGAATGAAGACCTTTATTGTACATTCATACCCACTGGGTTCAGCACAGGTCACAATAAATGATACAACATGATACAATGATATGATGAATCCACACTACTCAAGAATCGTATTCAACTGCGTACATTCGGCTTCTTCTCGTTTCTTTGTGATATTGAAATATTTTGTTGTTATGTATGTAGCCCCGTAGTACTATTGTCTGTATAGCTATTAGTAGTTTTTGGTTGCCATACATTGTACCTTGTGCGATCGTTTAGCAATAAAATTCATCCATTCATTCAACAACTACCCGTAATGGTACTTCCCCCAGAGTACCGACTTGTCTGTATTAAAACTACCCCACTCAGCAAAAACATGTGGATGTTTCTGGGTCACGACTAAAATCTACTCAAGATGCCTTCTCCTCTCACCTACTCGTAATGGTACTTTCCCGGAGTACCGATCGGTGTATGGCTTCGTCCCCCGAAGGACAGGTTTTCAAGCTGTCCAACAAGATTCGAACTAGGAGATTAAAGTTTGCGGGACACTGCCTTAGGAGCAAGGAAATAGTTGCTGACCTGGTACTCTGGACGCCCAGGCATGGTAAGAGGAGGCCAGGTAGGCCGACAGCAACATACATAGACATGCTCAAGAAAGACACTGGCCTTGGAGTTGACAACCTACATCTGACAGAGACATATGGAATGCCATCATAGCTCGAGACCAGAAGGACTCGTCTTAAGCAAGTAAGCAAGCGGAGTACCGACTTGTCTGTATTAAAACTACACCGCTCAGCAAAAACGTGTGGATGTTTCTTGGTCATGACTTGAATGTACACATGATGAAGTAACATCTTTGAGGAGAGCCACACCCCGAGCACGTAATGGAACTTATCGATAAGAGTAGGGGTCTATATCGCTGTGAGAAGATAAACACAGAATTTTTTATGAGCGCACTGAAGTGATGTGTGTTACGCTTCATGGCAGTTAAATGGTGATACAAGTACCCCCCCCCCCCCGTCACGACTAAAATGTACACATGATGAAGTAACAGAGATAACCGCCAGACACACGTACGGCTCCAAATCTGACCAGCTTTAAGAGACTCTTGAAGTAAAAGTTATTGACCAAAACGAACGGACACGGACTATGAACACTGAGCCATCTGCACCACTATATGTTTTGTACCATGTATGTACATGTGCAGTGATATAGGTTGATGAATCTAATAGTACTCAGTGTAATCTGTATCTGTATTATATTTTATATGACCCTTACCTCCCTCATGACCTCAATGAAAAGCGGCCTGCTGGCCGATTTGAGCTTCTCATGAATAAATAAAGGTTCAAACAAAACAAACAAATCTTTGAGGACAGCCATGATACCTCGGGCAAGTAAAAGACCAGTTATCAAAAGAGTAGGGTACACCCCAGTGTGAGAGGATCATACCTATCATACGAAGATGCATATATTTACGAGCACAATGGTGTGTTACGCTTCGTGGCAGTTGTTTGGTGATGAGATACAAATAAGCCGTCTCCTCCAGGGTAATGTGTATCAAACTACTACTCAGCGAATAAATACAAATGTTTGTTTGCAACAATTTCCATGTTGACGACGATGAATTGTCAGTTTGACAGAAGGTTGCGTACAGTGTTGTCGCTGATGTTTAAAGTCTTAATGAAAATAGCCCCCAGAGTTGTTTTTTTTTATTCACATTTCTTTACAGAGGATGAGACAGAAAGCAGACCCTGCTTATCGCGGTCTTCTCCTCATGTACATAAACAAAATAAAGACACACATACAGGACTACAAAACGCTAAATAACAAAGGCAAGAGATAATGATAACGACATGAAATAAAACAACAAGGAATCAAATAACAAAGTGACGTGTAGCTGGCATACAAACTTAGAAGTAATCAAATAAGGTTATAAATCAACTTAAACAACCTGTCTATGAAGAGTTGTTACTTGAGGGTATCAACAATTAGACTGTTTATAAATAGCATGCAGACGTTTGCAGTTCGTACTTTTAGATTAAGAAATATTCTATTTAAATTGCAGACAATGCAATGTATGGCAAATCTAGGCAGCTTATCTGATAGTGGGTGCCAACACATACGCACATTTACACTTTTCATAGAAAACACACAAACGGTTAACTTAAACTTCAAGTAAACAACAAAATTAAGCCTTAAGGCTTTTAACCTTAAGCAGATGAAATTCTGATACAGGGTTAATCACTCTTTTGATGCTATTGTCTAGAGCTTCAATCGGGATGTCTCCAACTCAATGGCGCTAAAAATTGTTTATGAAAAGACAGGAAATATCATGCATAACGTTAGATTCTTGCTTGATTAACTGCGGTTTGACAGGTCTGACGAATTATGACATCTCGTTTTCTTACTCGATGTCCTCGTATAATTACACATTGTAGATATTTGTTTTTAAAAAATTTATAGAAAGACAAACGACATGCATTCATAGAAACATGATGAAAGGCATGTAAATGCTTATAGTGAAATATGTCATATTCTTATCCTTGCCAAGGATGAACTACGTGTTGATAGGTCTTAAGACATGTTAATGACTGTTTTGTCGCTGACGTTGAGAATGATAGGAAATCCCAAGGGTATCTACTTGTTGGCATTAAAACTGTTCAGAAACAAGATGGGGGCGTATTCAAGATAAACATGTTTTAATGAAAGACATGTGAAATTCATAAATAAATATTTTTAACCTTACTCAATGAACTTGTAGTTGACAGTTATGATAGATGTTTTTTGCCCTTGTTTTTTTTGTCTCTGACGTTTAGTCTTTATCAAAACCCCTCATCGTATCCATCTTTATCGAGAACTGTTTATGAAAACAAAGGGGATGTACTTATGAAAAATATGGAAAACAATGTATGAAGCCACATTACGCTTATAGATGACCTTTTCAACTGTGTCGATGATAAATTAGATATTGTCACGTTTGACGGATGTTTAATTACTGTTTTGTCGCTAACGGTTAGAGGCTTAATCAGTTAATTAATAGGCTTAATCAGTAAACCTGTAAGGTTAATGATCTGGGATTGGCCTTCAGCTAAAGGTGGGGTCACACATGCGTATATATTCAAGTCCGTTTGAGGTGCGTATGACGCTCTAAGTCTCTACCAGGCTCCACAGGTCGCGGGAAAAATAGAACAAATTGGACAAAAATAGATGCATAACATGCCAGATGAGTTAGCTGATCGAGAAGTATGGTTAGCGACCCAGCTAACTCTCGGCTCGGAACCTAGAGGTCCTGAGTTCGATCCCCACCGTGCCCCGCCCCGACGTTGTGCCCTTGGGAAAGGCACTTTACACGACCTTCCTCACTTCACCCAGGTGTAAAAATGGGTACCTTCTGTCTGTACCGTGTATGTGGCACTGTTAATATAAGTTACAAAACTTGAGTGCAGTGCCACATTGTCCCAGTCTGTACAAAAAGCAAAATAGAAACAAAAAAACAAAAAACCTAGGATTGATGTTTTCAACAATTCGTATTTCCCAGAACTATCGTAGAGACTAGAGTGGCATTGGTAAGCAAAGTAGGGGCATGTTTGCTGGATAGTTTTAAAGAATAGATAAATGTGCAAACTTTAAGGTTAAGTGTGACATGTCGGTTATACCGGGCTATATAGATGCAGGTACAGATAAAGATTCGCCACGAGCGAGTGCCGATGATGATGACGGATACAGATACAACCAAAAGAAAAACAAAACGACAACCACACAGCGTTTTACGCACTATCCTTGTTAATGAGAGAAGAGATACACTCAACTTTATCTTACAACAGAAAATTGTTAAACGTTTCAAACATTTCGGCAGGTCGATAAACTGTGGCCAACATCTATGAGCTCCTAACCCACCTTCAACCCAGCCTGGGTACCATCCGGATAGTAGTTCGCCTCTATGTTCGCTTCTGCTATCCGTCTGGAGACGTGCACATTCAAACCTTTTGGTGGTAACGTCAGTTAATAAGCGAAGTAAGGAATGAGTTCTAGAGCACTCGTTGAACCCATTCCATAATTCGCTCTATGAGTAGGGGCCAATCAGCGCGTGCTTCCACTTTTTGTACGATTCCAAACGTTGAGATGGTCCGCGTTCCCAGACGGAAACACAGAGAAGCGACTGTATATAGTGTACAATGAATGTCAGAGCTAGAAGCGACTGTTTATAGTATATAATGAACGCCTGATCGAACTACTTTCCGGATGGTACCCAGGCTATCTTCAACCGTTGATAATCACCAACCCTTTGACTAGTGCTGCAGAACCAATGTGGTGACGCACAACAGAAACTTTCTCAACCATGTTCGGATTATAAACCAAATTGCCTTCGAATGTCATTAAACCATTCAAAGCATTGCTCTAACAGGTCATGACGTGGCCGCATAGATGTAAGTTTTGAGTGCGTTTTGTTTGTTTGTTTGTTTGTTTGTTTTATTACGATCTCCATTAGTGTACATTATCTTGACACTACTCTTCCTGGAGTCATACATGCATAATAAGATAAAAATGACATACATGAAATGAAAAACAACTTAACAACAAACGCAGATAATTTAGCGTAAAATTATAAGGAAAGGTCAGAGGTCAAAATAAAGAAACCAAAGTGATCATACATTACCAAAAAAATTAATAGCAGGATAACTTAACTTAGTTGAATGAACACAGATCCAATCAAAAGTAAGTCATTACAATAACAAAACATAAATATTTTCAACCTACATTCTTTGATTAGCCCGGCACGACTTAATTAACTCAATCAACCGTACTCACGAGTTATACAGCACGGTATCCGGCAGCCACACCTCCTTAGAAGGGATGTTGATGTTTGAGATGTTCCAGAAATCTGTGTCGTTCCACTGCAGATCTTCGTCCGTCCAGTACTAAAATAGGAGAAACAGTAGAGAATATTGTGAAGCGGGGTTGAACTGTATTCTCCAACGGAAAATTTAAACCTACTCAAATTTTCGGCTGTCAAAATCCAGTCTTTGTTAAGGAATGATCACTACTGTACATACACCATGCAAGTTAGCTGTAGAAAATGTTAACAGGAAACTTAAGTTTACACCATTCATTGTGTTAAAAGCTGGATAAACATGTTTCTTTGTTTGAACCTTTGATGAATACTTTCGAAATACTTTGCAATATGGACATGTGTTTCCACATTGCAACGGTTAAAGTGCAGCAAACCGATCAAGTTAAAGATTCATCTAGTTCATAATCATTTAAAAGTTAGACGAAAACAGTTAGACTAGCTTGCAACATTAACATCAGTTGCAACATAATTCGCAACAGTAGTTCCACATTGCAACAAAACCCAACCACGTTCAGGGTTGAAATGATTCATGCTGGGGATTAGCTGCAACAGTTCCGTGTAGCAAACCAATCACATTCTCCACGATTCATCTGGTTCGTGATCAGTTAGACGAAGACAGTTAGACTAGCTTGCAACATTAACATTAACTTGAAAGTTCATCTGTGTTGGTACAAGTCATTCTTGAAATAGTTGAACTGTAATTTCCAACACCAAAATTGGACTCACCCAAATTTTCGACTGCACAGCATCAGTCTTTGTCAAGGAATGAACAATCCAATCGCCGGGTCATTCAGTGTCACTAGACAAAGTTGAAATTTTGGACACAGAACCAGACTTTTTCGCCAGAGGGATTAAAGAAGCAATCTACACCTGGGCTCTACAACCATCCCTGAACAGAGACGGTGGGCGCCATAGACTTCCTGCAACCTATAATCCACTGCTTACTGAGTCACGTGTGCTATCTACATAACGTGACGTCACAACAGCAGTGGGTTGTTTATTCCTTGACAAAGACTGGTGGTGTTCAGTCAAAAATTTGGGTTACTCCAATTTTTGTGTTGGAAATTACAGTTCAACTATTTCAAGAACATTAACATTAGTTGCAACAAAAGTGGTTTCACATTGCAACAAAACCCGTTCACGTTCACGGTTGAAATGATTTATGCTCGGGATTAGTTGAGAAATCCCCACCAAACGGGCCGAAAATTACACCTGGCGATTGTCTGGTCCCTCCAGGGCAGAACAATTCGGGTGAAAGTGAAAAATGAAAGTGGTTATTCCGAAGGAATCCTCCCTACCAATAACCGGTTAAGCTGGGGAGTAAGTGGGTCGTCTGGCTTGGCTGGTTTTCCAGACTCCTGTGCTGATGATTTTGTGCGTGGCTTTGATTTGCCAATAGATTTTAGAAGAGTTTCTTGAACAGCTCCACTTGCACTGTTAGTAGAGTCTTGTCTCTGCATCTCAAAACGTAATTGTTTACGTTTTAGCACCTTGTATGTTCACCCTTGAACATCGAATGGCTTGGCTGTTTTTCCAGCCTGTGCTGCTGATTGTGTTCGTGGCTTTGATTTGCCAATAGATTTTAGAAGAGTTTCTTGAACAGCTCCACTTGTACTGTTAGCAGAGTCTCATCTCTGCATCTCAATGTTTTTTATCGAGTCATTTATATCTGTCTCCATACCTTGTGCATTAAGCCAGGAACATCGAAAAATCGTTATTTATTTCTAAACTTGCTCACGTTGCGGTTATAGTTGACGCCAGCTTGAGACAAACTTTTCCACCTGCAGTTATTTCGCCGAACATTGATTGATTTCAATTGATAGATACACTGATATCTATGTCCTCTGTAACACCCCACTATGACAGTCTTTCCACACCGCCGTCTGCATTTGGGGATACGCGTTTAGCTCCACTTGATAACGACTTGATAGCAAACTGCATTGAAAATACATAAGCGTGTGAATACAGACAGTTAAACACCCTCACTGTGACGCAAGTCGGTGTAATATTCTCAGGCACTCTCCTGTTGGTCGTTAACTTTACCCATCTGCATTTAAACACCATGACGTCATTCTTACCTGTCTGAGCCAGACTGCAGACGACATGACCTGGTTCTTCTCGTCCTGAAATGAAGACGAGAAGATGGCGTTATTCTGTGTTTACAAAAAAGGGTTAGTAATGTGTAAAATAGGTGGCAAGGTAGTCTATAAATTTTGTGCCAATGGGAAAGACATTTAACACCTCTCAACGCACTAATCGTGAAGAGTAGGGGTCCATCCAGGTGTGAGCGGCTCAAAACCTACGGTCTTTTGGCCGCACCTGGGGCAGTTACTGTCCAGATCCTTACGACAACCCCCACCCCATTGTACTCTCGTCGCAATTCAGCTGCTGGCTGCAAAGAGAGTAGTGGGCCCTCCCAACAATAGTAATAACTAACGCGCGCCGTTGCACCCCTTCTACAAGGGACATGAGTTTGCGGGACTGAGGGGACCACAAAGGTGAGCAGTATTCTAAGATGATTCTCACCAATGTGGTGTACAGTGCCTTGCGTACATCAGTGCTAGAGTTGAACCCGATTGTTCTTTTGATGAAACCAGTCATAGAATTGGCCCTGGCTACCATCTTTAAGATGTGTCTGTTCCACTGAAGGTCCGACTGGACAATGACCCCAAGGTCAGGCATACTGTCTACAGATGTTATTGTAGTACCAGACATGTGATAAGAGTACACAATAGGACTCTTAGAGCGAGTTAAACGGATAAGTTTACACTTGGAAGGATGAAAAGACATCTTCCAACTAAGACTCCAGTTGTACATGGCAGTGATGTCATTTTGCAGCTTAACACAGTCATTTAGCTTGCTGACTTCCCTAAAACATTTAGAGTCGTCAGCGAAGAGTGCTACAGTAGATTGAGTTGCTGCACAAGGTAAGTCATTGATAAACAGAAGGAAGAGAAAGGGCCCAAGAATGGAGCCCTGAGGAACACCTGAAGTCACCGGGAGCCATTTGGACTGGCAACCTTCCACTACCACACGCTGACGACGATCGGTTAGGTAGGAGGTAAACCACGCCAGGAGGTTACCACCGAAACCAAACATCTGCAGTTTGTGGATTAGCAAAGTGTGAGAAACGGAATCAAACGCTTTCGCGAAGTCCAGGAATAACATATCTACCTGCCCCCCCTTATCGAGTATGGATCCTACTTGATGGTAGGTTTCTACTAGTTGAGTTGTAGTAGAACGGCCGGCAATAAACCCGTGTTGGAATTCGTGAAGCGACCCTCTCAAAATTGGAATCAACTGATTGTACATACAGCGCTCCATCAACTTGCTTACCAGGGATAACAAGGATACTGGCCTATAATTGGCCACATTCTCCTTGTCCCCCTTCTTATGCACTGGTAGTACGTTTGCATCCTTCCATCTACTCGGTACACAACCAGCGGATAGTGATCTATTGAACAGCAAGGATGTAGATCACCATGTGGCTGATACGAGACAGAGGTCGCGAGGCCTCCATCCGGGTGATTTGAAGTGAATCACCAACTTCCGACAGAAGGATTTGTACCAACGCACACCGCACCATCGCACGTGTGGGGGTTCTTTAACGTGCATGGGGTATGGCTCTCCCCATACACGGGACCTCCATTTAACGTCCTATCCGAGGGACGACTCATTTTGCACTTGAGTAAAGTGAGGAAAGTCGTGTAAAGTGCCTTTCCCAAGGGTACAAGACCGGCAACACGGCAGGCGGATTCGAACCGGCGACCTCTCGGTCACGGGCCGAATACACTACCACTGTGCTACGCGGCCCTTAACTGTACATCCTATGATTGATCATCTGTAGATACTCCAGCCAGACGTCCGAGATCTCCAGTTTTCTGCTACAGCTCGTAAAGACGCCGCAAATGAAACTTAAAGGCCTTTCTAAGGTCATACAGACAGAACCACTTCATCACGAGGACAGCGCGGCGTCCAATTTTCTCACTGACTGAACCGGTTATCTGTTCCACTTAGGTTCTACCGTATTTTCTCCAATAAAGCACGCTGTTTTTAACTGTTAATTAATCACGAGGAAAACGCATTGGACAAGAAACAATTATTATAACTGCTTGGAAATTCGGGGTATATCGGAGGATGTTCTTTGTGCATCTTTAGACTTCTTGACATGATCGTGAAGTTTGGATAGAAGAAAATCGTTAGACAATGTATAATTTACTCATCGGTCACTTACAAAACTTACACTGTATGATACTGCCATTTAAACCATCATACAGATACATTGAGTGAGTTCATTAGGTTATTCAGTTCTGTTGTATCCGCTTAAGTGTACTGGCTTTTGTGCTGGTTTAGATTTCATGGCATGATAATGAAGCGCAGATAGGAGAAAATAGTTAGACAATGTATTATCTACTCATCAGTCACCTACAAACTACACTATATGATACTGCCATTTCAAGCATCATACAGATACATTTGAGTGATTTCACAGGTGGAATATTCAGTGCTGTTGTAGCCGCGTAAGTTTCCTGGCTTCTCTTACCTTGACCTTCTCTTTTGAGCAATTGGGCTGGTCTCAATCATGATGTTTCTGACCTAGGGCGAAGAGTTGCTGTTTCAGTTCCAATCATGTAACCCGTAACCTTGAGTGGCCTTCAGGCCTTGTTACGTGGTGACCATTGAGTAAAAAAAAAAAAAAAACCTACCTAAGAGTTGATAAACTGTTCCGCGTAATAAACTCTCATTTATCATTATTTCCCCTGAGAAAAGATCGAAGCTCTCTTGAACGGTACAAATTGATGTACTTGCTGCTGTTAACCTTGACATAGATAAAACTTGATAAGGTGCTGCGTACAATATGGACTCTTCTGTTCATGCCAAAAAGTAGTTACTCAAGCAACTGGATATGGTTTTGGAAACGGTCAGACGTTTCGGATAGAATCCACTATCCTTCGTCAGTGACACTGAAGAGATCTGGAAGAAACATGTCTTTTATACTCTAACTATGAATGAAGACAATTTCAGATGCCCAATAGAAAACGTTGTTTACAAAACAATTCAGACTGAAGACAATTTGGATTCCAAAGAAAACAAAGGCAAGGCAAAATCAAGCTGAAGATTTGGATTTCAAAGGATATCAAGGCTAAGACACAGTTAATGCAAATGAGTCAATTAGCTCCTGTTGTTTTAGTTGCAGGAGCTAAAAGTTTTGCTGCGGGGGGGGTGTTGCTGCGGGGGGGGGGTGTTGCTGCGGGGGTGTGTGTAGTGCTATGTCCCATGTCTTCTGTTCATGTATCTGTTCATGTATCTTAATTAGATGAAAACAAACATTTTCTAATTACTACAGATCATAAGTAGATATCAATTTGCGCAACACTACGTTTGTAGCTTCCATCATTATGCAACGAAAAACGAAGTTTCATTACAGTGGTATGCACCAAAGTGCTGTATTTTGTCATAGAAAAAAATAATATCAGAGGTAATAAAAATGATGACGTCATCAATTCGGCCCCAAAAAATCAGATTTAGAATTCTCTAATGCCCATCCATCAACATTCGTTACGGCTCCATTCTTTCTTAATTTATTGATAAGAAAACAGTGGAAGGTCAAAATGCCAATTTAGCCAACCGAGATACCTTAATACAGTGTTGTGTATAATACAATGCTGTTCTGTGTTCTCCAGGGGAAAGAACGGATCTCTAGAACATTACAACATACTGTACTTGCCGCTGTTAACCTTGGCCTAGATGAAACTTCATACTGTGTTATGTACAATGCGGTCTGTACTAATACTAGTATCTACCAGCGGATCATCTTAACATTATATACATACGTACCTTTGTTAACCCTGACCCAGATAAAACTTAATACCGTGTTGTGTACAATAAAAAGGCTGTTCTGTGTATATTTCTCCAGGGGAAGACCCGCTATCCTGTATGCTATGTACAGTGTTATTGTGTGGCCTGAAGCGGAGATGGGCCACTGCCTGTCACGCTCTGATTCTCAGCTGTAGATATCAGGCCATACTGGCACTATTCAGGGGATTACATCATCTGGGAAGTAAAAACTGATGCGAGCGTGAAAAAAAAAGTTTAGGGAGGAAAAAGTGTGAGAGTTAACATACACCGCTACCGATATGCTAACCTTTTAGTGGCTGTGTGGCCCATGGGATATAGAAACGGAGATGGGCGCTAACATATCTTACCCTTAAACACATCTTTATATAATGGGTGAGCCGCTGTATCTCTTAGTGACTGTGTGGCCCATGGGATATAGAAACGGAGATGGGCGCAAACATATCTTACCCTTAAATATGTGTTTTTTTTAATGGGTGAGCCGCTGTATCTCTTAGTGGCTGTGTGACCCATGGGATATAGAAACGGAGATGGGCGCTAACATATCTTACCCTTAAATATATCTTTTTTTTAATGGGTGAGCTGTTGTATCTCTTAGCGGCTGCGTGGCCCATGGGATATAGAAACGGAGATGGGCGCTAACATATCTTACCCTTAAATATATATATTTTTAATGGGTGAGCCGTTGTATCTCTTAGTGGCTGCGTGGCCCATGGGATATAGAAACGGAGATGGGCGCTAACATATCTTACCCTTAAATATATCTTTTTTTTAATGGGTGAGCTGTTGTATCTCTTAGCGGCTGCGTGGCCCATGGGATATAGAAACGGAGATGGGCGCTAACATATCTTACCCTTAAATATATATATTTTTAATGGGTGAGCCGTTGTATCTCTTAGTGGCTGCGTGGCCCATGGGATATAGAAACGGAGATTGGCGCTAACATATCTTACCCTTAAACACATCTTTATTTAATGGGTGAGCCGTTGTATCTCTTAGTGGCTGCGTGGCCCATGGGATATAGAAACGGAGATGGGCGCTAACATATCTTACCCTTAAATATATATATTTTTAATGGGTGAGCCGTTGTATCTCTTAGTGGCTGCGTGGCCCATGGGATATAGAAACGGAGATGGGCGCTAACATATCTTACCCTTAAACACATCTTGATATAATGGGTGAGCCGCTGTATTTTTTTGGAATTTTAATACTTCAGGATTTCTGGGTATTATCAACATGAAACTCGTTTGGAAAACTGAAGCAGATACAAACATCTCTTGTGATCCACAGACTGCGATTGACATCTGTCATTACTGTTGATTAATAGAACCGATGACACGATTAGTTTCAGCTTAATCGGGGATCAGGATGATTAGTTAATCCAGTGAATCCCATGCGACGTTTGCTACATGATTAGTGGCAAAATTAGTATACATCTGTGGGCGCCATCTTGTCCTGCTCCGGAAATAGGCGTCCGATTGGCGTACCGATACGCGTAACTAGCTGCTCATTCGTCTCTGCGGATTCAGCAGGGACTCCAGATAGGACTATTGCGGTCAATTAGTGCAATTATTTTCAACATTCTTCATGCATCAATTTGTAGCAAAATAACTGGCACAATTTTCTTAGAACATTCTGCATGAGATTTTTACATGGACCAGAGGACATTTCACATTGTCTGGAAGGGTGCCTACGAGCTAGAATGTGACGTCATCCCAAGTCTTTAGGTAGTCTGAGGCAATCAGCTCAAGTTTCTTAATCTCCAAGCAGATCTAGATCCTAATGTAGCCTAAGATACATTTTGTAGTATCAAAAGCTGGCAGAGTAGTGAAGCCGGAGTAGGAGTGTGTTTCGCTACCGGATTAGGAGTGTGTTTCGCTACCATCTACATGGCAAATGGACACCTCTTGGCTGACTATACTCCTTAGCTTGGGCAGTTTGTTACTATTTTTACTATAGGACTTGCTTGGAGATTTCTATATTTCCACTTAGTCCACTGATAGCAATGCTGTAGACTGGAGGGATGTTCTGTGGAGACAATGTTATCTAATACAGATTTATTGTCATTCCCTAATATCTAAACAATGTGCACAATATTAATGTCTGCTGTGCATTGTGATCATCATTCTCTTCCTTTGTCATGAAGATTCCTATGAATACAATAGCGTATATTTCAGACTTGTTGTACAGTACTGTTAAGCAATGTGCCATACATTGATCATACTTTTGAATATCAAATTTGATTGATGGTGACCGAACGACTACAGAACCCAGCATTTAGACGAACCATCCGTAACTAGTTAACTCCGTCTGTGGCAAGGATCGGAGGGCGCTGTCTGTCTGCCAAAGACGTGGAAAGTTTCCAGTTTATCTTGTTCTTTTTTGAGCTGGTATTAGATACTCTTCAGTCGGACGTTCAACAGTTTATTGGTCATTTTGTACCTCATACAAAGTCTGGACATTTTCTCTCCGTCTTCAAGTTATATTTCCACTGCAAATCTGTTTTTATTTTGGTAACACTGGCATCTCTGCTGTAGTTGTTTGTACAGAATCTGGCAGCTTGGTTCTGTACCCTTTCCAGTTTACCTGTCTTTCCAGTTTATCTTTGTTTGAACATTATTAGTCAGCCTCAGACGATCGCAGAATGTTGGCTGTCTGCCAAACCAAAGGCGGGAAAAGTTTGCACATCAGTCAGCCTCAGACGATACCCATCGAACAGGCTCCGACTGAAGAACTCCGTCTCTGTCCTTAAGTAGGAGAGCACATGTAAGACACTGCCTTATCTGCTGTGGAACACGCACGGAGCAGACTGGCGTGATTTGTGTGTCTGGGGTAGAGATCTGTACGCCGTCTCGGCGCATGTATTCATAAAGACCTCACGATGGTTGGGTGCATATATATAGCTTCAATTTGCGATGACATCGGAGCCTCTCATTTTCCTGCGAGTCGGATCGTTACAGAATGGCACGCCCTCTTGATTTGACAACTGGTCCATTGGTTTCAGGGAGATCTCATATTTCTCAAATTATGTATGATTCATCATGTTCTGTTACTGAGCTGACAAATGGAGGTATTGTTTTTAGTGTGCCAGTGTAGGTGTGTGTGTGTGTGTGCGTGTGCGTGTGTGTATGTGTGTGTGTGTGTGTGTGTGTGTGTATGTGTGTGTGTGTGTGTGTGTGTGTGTGTGTTTGTTTGTGTGTGTGTGTGTGTGTGTGTGTGTGTGTGTGTGTGTGTGTGTGTTTGTGTGTGTGTGTGTGTGTGTGTGTGTGTTTGTGTGTTTGTGTGTGTGTGTGTGTGTGTGTGTGTGTGTGTGTGTGTGTGTGTGTCTGTCTGTCTGTCTGTCTGTCTGTCTGAAGGTTGAAGTTGATTTTTGGCCCCCTGGTGTGTGATCTTGTTACTGCAGCAGAAACTGCCAGTTTTTTATTCTTTGTCCTGGACATGCTATGGTCTTGACGTTTTTGTGGCCGATAGTTTAGCTGTAAGAAGGAAATGGTCAACTGCATGTATCAGCTTGCTTGCTTTTAGTAAGAACTGTATAGTGATGATGCATAGTACTGTAAATGCAGAAATGTTCGCGGTGGATTAATGTTCGCGGTTTTCGCGGTGACCACTTCACCGCGAATTTAAAACCACCGCGAACATTTTTCTATTATGATATTAGATTGCAGTCTATGGTTTTACCGTGAACTTAAATCCACCGCGAAAAGTCCTTTTTCCCGCTACCGCGAAATTAAATCCCCGCGAACTTAAATACATTTACAGTACTCTGCAGCATGACGCGTTCGATCAAACAAACCAGTTCATCCATTTCTCAACTCTTCGTCGGCACGACTTGTAGTTTCAAAGTAACGGCGATAGGTCAACATTTACAGTGTACACTGAACATTACTTTTAACACAGGAAATTCATACTTCAGCATAAAGAATTGATTTAATCTTAAACATAATCTATGTCAATGTGCGCGTTAGTAGAGCTGTAAATGTTATGGCTACAATCATTAACATAGACAGATTAAAGGTAAGAAATAAACCTTTACCATCCATTTACAGCTTTATATAAGGCTTTAGGACGCTGAGCCTTAGCTTTGAACTTGACTTTAGAATATAAAGTGCTCAGAGTTTGTCATAACATTTACAGCAGTGCACTGTTACACATCGTTAGTGTGCTTCACACTGCAGTATGCATGTCAAATGTTTGAAGTAATTTTTATTCTACCTTGAAAATGTTAAACGTCATTCTGTGATACAGTTTTCTATCGACATTATTCAAAGAGTGAGTCACTATGTTGTAGATTTTGTGGTTAAATCGGAAAGGCATATTTTGGATATCTGGAGCCATTTGTGCTAACAGAATCGACAAAGGTCATAAAAGTTTGAGCCCCCTTAACGTGCAGCTGTAAGTCGGCCTGTGGGTTAGAAACTTGAGACGGTAACAGACGCGCGTTATGGAGGTAATATGACACCTATCCTCACGAATCGATATCCCAGCTCCATTAGGGCCGTTCTCTTTGCCTCCGAGCTATTAATTTTCTATAGTTTAGCGATATTTCACACAGCTGGGTGGCCCCGTTCAACTCCGTCGAGCTCTCTTAGCTGTCAAGGGGTTCAGTCTAGAAAATACTCATCCAATCAAATTCTTTTAAGTTCGCGCAAAGAAAACAAATAAACCTTCCTGCAGATTATAACACAACACAAGTAACACAAGAGTCGACTTTTCTGACCAAAGTCGTAATCATTGCTCATATGCTTTCCGGTCCAGTCCTTCCTGACCTCTGACCTCTTCACAGAGACCACCTGTGACTGAATCAATTAGCTATGGGTTGATGATGGGTTTGAGATTGTGATGATGATTTTTTGCTTTGGGTTTTTTTCCTGGGTTATGATATGTTATTGAAGTCTCATTCATTCATTTATTCTTTCTACCTAACATAAAATGCTTTATTTGTTTCAACTTGGACTACCTTACCCTACCCAGAATGCACTTCACTGCCTTGAAGTTTACCCAGAATGCCCTGTATTCGCGATGTCTACCCTACCCAGAATGCCCCTGTACTCACGATGTCGATGATCTGCCGGAAGTCGATGCCGATGCGCACGGTAGTCTGGGTAGTGACGTCACGGACGGGGCGGAGTCCCTTCTCGTAGTCCTGCAGCAGGTGGCGCTTCAGCTGCTTCGCCTCGAAGTCGCCAAGAACACCTGAAGACACAAAAATAACCAGAACACCTAAGGAGGCAGCTGCGACCAAAACACCTGAAGAAACAATTGTAAATTTCTTATTTACATCATTGCACTCTAAAATACATCAGAAGACGCATAGCAGAAGACGATGAATAGCGCACTTTAGGAATGTTACTTGTAAAACAAACTTACAAGCAACTATACAATTACAAGAATAAGCGGATAAGAGGTACAAAATCTACAAAAAAAGACTTGTCACTAGCTGACATTTGGCTATAGAATGACTAAGATTCACTTATCTAGTCTCAAACAATGCAAAGATATATCGATCATATACAAATCATATATAAAAGTTATCTTTAAGTTATTTAGACCCAAACGTGTGTGGAAGGTAAAGCTTTCTTTTTTTTTTCAGTCCGTACTTAGCAGCTAGCGCGCTGCTGCTGCATTTTTGCCCTCATCGATTTGGGAGTAAAAATTGTACCTTCTCTGTTTGCCCCATTTTTCCTGACAGGCATCTTCCCAAGGGACACACAGAAAATGTTGCAACATTCACTCTGAGGTCCGCTGAGAGATTAGCAGAAGTGAAAGCGACTCCACCCCTCGTGTCATACACAACCTCCCCATCAACTCATCAGTCCGATTGCTCCACAATTATAGATAGTACAAGCAAAGGCGCTTGTCAGTGAGTTAATCCCGATAAAACTTCAGACACAGGTGTAACTAAATACGTATTGTGATACATTACATACATAAACTCACTAAAATGTACTATTATACACTCGATACATCATAATATTTAAGTATAAGACACATGTTTGTGGTACTACTTGCGTAGTTTGCCATAACATTGAGGTTCATCACTTGAAACTGTTTTAACTGACATTCTACCATATGTTAGTTCTGCACCCTTTTTTGATGTGAGGTAAATTCTAGGTTACGTGCACGAGTGAATTTCAAGCTCCGTCTCTCAGGTCTGCCCGGAGATTAGCTGACTAGAAACCGACCCCGCCCCTCCGTGCTGTACACAACCTCTCCATCTACTCATCAGTCTAATTGCTTCACATTTATAGATAGTACACGGCGTTCTCGCTCCGTTTAATCTCGGTGATACTTCAGGTACACGGAACAGCGCTGATGAGATGAACCTTCATTAGGCACAGGGCGCTGATAAGCCGGGTGGTTGTGTTCCTGATGCAAATTTATTCTAATTAGAATCGTCGATACGTCCTTGGGGAGTAGAACATTGGAAATGCTGCAATAAAGAATCTACATTTTTATTGCCTAAGATGAATTGAGGAGAGGTTTTAATTCGATATCCGTCTTAATCAGAGACAATTTTGACTTAGATTAATTTTTGAAGACTAATTACAATCCTTCTGGTATAAAAGATTCGTTCTGGAATCAAAGAAAGACGGGAAGATTATGCTTTAATTTCTTTGAGCTAGGAATAGCCTTATTGTAATAATTGTTTGACCTGAGACTTCTTTTAAAGAGATACCGTCTTTAAGACAATGCGTGTGAGCACTTAAGACGTCCGTAGTCTTAGTCTACACCTGGGTTCTTGGGGGTTACCCGAAGGAGCCGGTCAGGACCCTTATTTTCCTTACCCTATCAATCCTAGGTCCTTAAGATTCCACCCGTGTGTGCCTGTTGACCCAGATACACTTGATCTGGATTTATTTTCGCAGCTATCACGGCTGGCTGGTAGGAAAGGAAATGTATGCCATACGTATATAGTTGGAATCTTAATGTATGTCGCCTCTCTAATAACCGTTCATTACCATTAAGATAGTCCTTATTCATTCCGAAGTAAAGTTGAACCTTAATTTTCCGCGAAGACATTCCCCTACCAATACGAGTGGGGCGATGTAACTTTATGAGTTGTGAATTAATTTCAATTTTGGTTCTGATAATTTCCATCAACGCAGATCAACTTCGAGCTAAGACAGAATTCATTTTCATAAATGTATTGATTTGATAGTTCAGGACAAACAGGCAGGGCCACCAGCTAGCCGATGGCTTTACTAAGTGTCTAATAGTTGCTGACATGTAGGGGGAAGTGGAGTGGTGATTTCGGACGTAAAGCAGATTGACTAATACGCATACTCAAAATCATCAGAATTGCAGTTTGCTTAGCATTCAGCAGAAAAGTACAGGACTACCAGTGGACTAGTCCCTACTGCAGTGACCTTTGCGACATAAGGGCTATAAAAACGCAAAATGCCACTGCCTTTAATCTTTAGGCGTTATTTACAGTATATCTTCCCTTCGCCTAATCTCAAATAAGTGAATTACAGTTCTTGATGCGACGTCCCAAGGACTACAACGTTACATTAGAGCAATGATGGACATGGATGTCAATATCCTAACGGCCGTTGACCCCATCAGCCCCCGCGCCATGTGTCTTGTTTAGAGCCGCCAGATTTACGGTGAGTTTTCCTTCGGCCGAGATCAAGTCATCACTATTTCATTGTATAGGCTTTGGGGTGCAAATCTGGGGTTTAGCTAGTTTCACAGCAGAAATGGTGGCGCATTGTGTACGTAGTGGCTAGGGTGTTTTTCTCCAAACCCAGAGGTCCTGGGTTTGAATCCCCTGACATGCCACTAATGTGTTGCTTTTGGAAAGGATTTTACACGACGTTCCTTACTCCACCCAAGTGTAAATGACTTTAAGACCTGACTTTGTTGGGGAGATAAAATGTGGTGGATGGAGAGGGTAAGGCCCTGGCTTCCAATACCGCATCCTTGACACAGCAAACAAAACCCACTGCCCCTTCGGCCTCAAAAAAGGCTATGGGACCAGATAAAATGTATGTAATCATTCAGTTTCGAAATTCTAGGCAATGGTGTTAAAGCAGCACGACCTCAGAATTGGCACAGGAGTAGCCGGGGAACACACACTTTAGCATCTTCAAAGTCCTGAATATAAATCTTTTCAGTGATTTTTTGTTTGTTCCGGGTATTGTTAACCCTACAAGTAATATTTGGCGTCTTGTGGCATTATGTCATTTCCGTTGCATAATTACAAAGCTAACTGGCCTGTAAGTTGTGATTTAAAAGTTATAAATACAAGCAATACGCGTTATCAGGATGCAGACCTTTATAAACGATGTTTAGAACGATATTTTTGGCCCCGAAGAGTGTTTTTGGGGTGTCGTCTCACTTTTGTACCACCAATAAAGACGAATGACCCGAAGTCTGTAATATGGGCGGTTTGTTATGAATATTAACCGCCCTACCGTGCCGTTATGCACCGTGGGGCGATCAGCGGGCCAAATGTCGACGGATCAGCAATTTTCTAACTTCACCCTGGGGGGAAGTGAACGGTTTTCCGGCTTAGTTTTATATCGATGTTTTGGGGTCATAAACAACGATTTAGCCTTTTTATCTAGGGAAAGTTAACCACGAATATCTGCTTGTTCATTCTCTCTTTTTTTGTCTTTATTTGTAGCATCCCTTGTTTGTTGTCTCTGTACTTTTCTGTCTTAACTGAGATGCCGTCAGCTCCCTCTAAAACCTTAACAGCCATGAGTATATATGTGTCATACGTTGTCAGCCGTATAAAAGAATTTTGCACACTTCGAGTAATTTTTCGAAACAACCCTCAGTTTGCTTGAAAATAACGTAAATCATAAAAACTTACATTCACCGATGTTAAACTACACTTTGACTTTTAGTTCTTTACACGAATCGTCTAAAGAAATCAAAAACATATTTCTTCATTATTGTTTTATGCGTTGACCTTTAACCTATTGAGTTGACCTCTAACCTTTAATCGACCCAGAGGTGTGGGTAGGGCTAATAGGACCCCCACGTCTATTTAAGTACAGGTTATCGATTGGTCCATTGATGAAGACAGACAGCTATTTATGCGCAGTACTCAGCTTTATAGACATCGCTTCAATGGATGTCGCATAGAAAGCACCTGGGTTCGAAACCTGTCACGTTATCGATCTTGTAGGACCACTTATTTTTACTAGTCTACAAGCAGACGTGTCAGCTGGATGAGCAATAAGAAGAATTTGGACAAATAGGGAAAAATAAGTTGCCATGGGATTTCAGTCATTCTTTGTCGTCTAACCAGCTATAGGACCAGTCAGTTCACCCCTAGGCCAATTAACTCCTACTAAGCTTTTCTTCCTAACTGGGCCAAAGTCCCCAATTGCTATTCGGCCAAGCCGGAGTCTTGTAGAGACTATATTCTTACTGCTTCGCTGATTTCCTGTGCCTCATTCCTATATGTAGACATTTACCCGATCGAGATGATTCGTTTGAAATAACCCCTACAGGACCTGAAACTGAATTTATATCTACCTCATGATGTAATCATTGTTCTAAGTGCCTAACCCCCGTACCTGTTCCTGTGCAGGTGCCTGTTAAACTTGTTAAGGTGGCAGGCACAGGTCCGGACCTGTACCTAAATTACTGCACCTGTACCCAAGATACGTCCATGAAGATTAGACATCCAGGTAATAAAATACGCCAAAAAGCAGTTACTCAAACGACTGGATATGATTTTGGAAACGGTCAGACGTTTCAAACAGCCTTTCGGTGTCTTTCATCAGTTACACTGAACATAAGAACTGGAGAGATCTGTTGGAGAGCAGTTATTATTTCCTAGCTATGAATTGATATGCAAAAGAGATCTGTACTTAAAGCTAGGGGCACAACCCGCCGTACTTGCAAGTGCGTGCTGTCTACGTGCCAAAACGTGGGCAATCTTTTGGTATCCGTAAGTGGTAAGTACCGTCTCCGTACGAACACGTGGCGAATCCCACGGATTTGGGAGCACGCAGACACGCCGTAGAAATTTAAGTGCATGCAGAACTTTCTCTGCGTTCGGGCTGCGGATTCGCCCTCCGTACGTGCCAGTACGGGCGACGCACCTGCCATGTACAGACTGAACGTTTTCAGGAATACGTGACGGACGTGGCCTCCACAAAAAAACGTACGGACAAATTGCACGTACGGCGGGTTGTGCCCCAGGCTTAAGACTTGTATAAGTACATAGCCCTTCCATACGCCCACGCCTACCTTCTGCCAAACATGTCATAGACTTAGAAACTCATTCGTATCTTTAAGTAATAATCTCGACGTTTCGAGCCGTACTTTTCTGATCAATAGCCACCTTCTCCGTAATGAACACACGACCTTGACTTAGAAACCGGTGACCAGACATATAAGCGCGTTTTCAGCTCACGGTTATGTGATTTTGACTGCAATACGAATCAATTCTTCTCCTCGTTTGTAGTTTGATATGCATTTATATCCTTTTTCAATAGGTTATATACGGTGTAATACCAACGCAAATGACCGATATGCTGGGAAGGTTTAACAGCCAACCAAATGTGACTTTAGATTTGTTCTTTGTCTCTATTTTTGCTCTATATGATATCAAATACCACCTTGTTTCATTATTTTCAGTACAAATTGTATTTTGATTTACTATGATTTTGCTTGACCTCCGACCTCTCTTTTTTTTAGTTGACGTTATCAACTGTTTTGTTTCAAATAGCCATTTTTTTGTTGTATAAATTGGAACACATTTGATTTATCTTATTCTACCCTGACGTATGTCTATCGCTGGTTTGAGTTCCTCCTATGTTTGCTTCCTGTTAATTCAAAGTCTAAATGTGTTGTATATTTCTGTTGTTATATTTTGTATCATTTTAATCTGGACTCCAGGAAGAGTAGAAATGTACATGTATCACTGATCGAAATAAACCGAACTAACAGATTTGACCCAGAACCCGAACAACACCCCCCCCCCCCCCCCCCCCCCCCCCCCCCCACACACACACACCGAACCAGGCCAACGGTTGAGTAAATCATAAGAAGCAATCTTAGCCCCTGATTCAGAGATTCCCGGAACATAACACATTTCGTGTAATGAAAACTTGATCTTGGCAGAGAAAACGGTAACATGATATCCTACCAGGTCACGGTTAGATGACCTCTGCTGCAATGTCAATCGATTCTCTCCCAGTCTGTAATTTGCTGCGCATTTAGAACGCCTATAAGCTGGTAATATACGTGAAATATGGTCTACATATACATGGCCAATGTGCTCGGGATAGTTTAACTTGGTTACTGGGTTCCAATATCACTTCAGATGTGTCTATGTTTGTACATATATACGGACAATGTGCGCAGGAAACTTTAACTTGGCTACTGGTTGCGAATATCACCTCGTATTTGTCTGTGGTTGAACATATAACGCTAGTTCACCTTTATTCTCGTGTAACCTATATTCGCTGTATTGAAAAAAAGGTATTTAGAGCTATAGAGTCAATGGACACTGTATGGTTTGAAATTGAGATATTTAAAAAAATAAGTCTTTGAAACTACCGGCCGTTAAGTTGATACAATAAATAAAAGCACCTTGCTTCAAAATACAACGGATATAGGTTGCCCCGCGGAGAAAGGTGAACTAGTGTTACATGGCCAATACTGTAAATGTATTTAAGTTCGCGGGGATTTAATTTCGCGGTAGCGGGAAAATGGACTTTTCGCGGTGGTTTTAATTTCGCGGTAGCACCATGCACTATAGTCTCTTACTGTTATGGAAAAATGTTCGCGGTGGTTTTAAATTCGCGGTGAGGCGGCCGCCGCGAACATTAATCCACCGCGAACATTTCTGCATTAACAATGTGCTCGAGAAACTTTAACTTGGCTCCTGGGTTTGACTATCACCTCAGATGTGTCCCAAAATCCAATCACCACTCCCCGGGACCCGTGCCTACCCACTGCACAGCAGATCCATCACGAAACTGCTGAGTGATCGTCTCACCTTCCCGAGATACGCTTTCCCTAGAAATGACGTCCTTCTCCGTAATAAGAATCTGACCTTGACAAAGAAAATGGCGACCAGACATCTAAACGCATTTCCGGGTCTGGCGTTATTTGATTGCAATGCGAACCCATTCTTTACTTCGTTGTAGTTTGATGTACAATAAGACCGCTTTTCAGCTGTGTTATATACATGCGATACTGTACATACGTACATAGATAGACAATATACCAGATGGACATAGATGGAAGCTTAATGCCAACTGGATTCAAATGACTTCAGATACGTCCCAAAATCAAATCACCAATTCCATAAACCCTAACCACTGCTGAGCAAACAGTATTAGCAATCATTCAATAACTTTATGATGATCTTCTTGAGTTCTGCACAATGAAAACTTGAACATGACAAAAAAAAACGGAGACCAGACATCTAAACGCATTTTTCAGATCACAGGTGTATGATTGTAACTGCAATGTGAATCAATTCTTCTCTCCGTCTGTAGTTCGAAGTGCATTTATACCGTTTTCAGCTGGTTATATACGTATAATGTAACGTAAATGACCTATGTGCAGCCAACCAAATACTGTAAATGCAGAAATATTCGCGGTGGATTAATTTCCTTAAGAGTAAGAGACTACAGTGCATGATGCTCACTACAGCGAAATTAAAACCACCGCGAAAAGTCCATTTTCCCGCTACAGTGAAATTAAATCCTCGCGAACTTAAATGCATTTACAGTATGACTTTAGAACTGACCCAAACTCTGATCACCCTCGGACCCATGCCAACGGGTCAGTAAATCATCAGAACCAATCTAAACCTCCTGATAAAGAAATTTCTATGTAATAAAAACTTGAACTTGGCAGAGAAAACTTGTCATGACAAACAAACAGCGCCCAAACATCCTGTCACGTCACGGTGACGCGATCCTCCCCGCACTGTGGATCGATCGGCCAGCGGGATTATTATCTTCTCTCCTCGTGTTTTACACGGAATGGGAGTTTTACAGCAGGAATGGGAGTTTTATAGCAGGAATGAGAGTTTTATAGCAGGAATGGGAGTTTTATAGCCGGAATGAGAGTTTTATAGCAGGAATGAGAGTTTTATAGCAGGAATGAGAGTTTTATAGCAGGAATGGGAGTTTTATAGCAGGAATGAGAGTTTTATAGCAGGAATGAGAGTTTTATAGCAGGAATGGGAGTTTTATAGCAGGAATGGGAGTTTTATAGCAGGAATGAGAGTTTTATAGCAGGAATGAGAGTTTTATAGCAGGAATGAGAGTTTTATAGCAGGAATGGGAGTTTTATAGCAGGAATGAGAGTTTTATAGCAGGAATGGGAGTTTTATAGCAGGAATGAGAGTTTTATAGCAGGAATGAGAGTTTTATAGCAGGAATGGGAGTTTTATAGCAGGAATGAGAGTTTTATAGCAGGAATGAGAGTTTTATAGCAGGAATGAGAGTTTTATAGCAGGAATGAGAGTTTTATAGCAGGAATGGGAGTTTTATAGCAGGAATGAGAGTTTTATAGCAGGAATGAGAGTTTTATAGCAGGAATGGGAGTTTTATAGCAGGAATGGGAGTTTTATAGCAGGAATGAGAGTTTTATAGCAGGAATGAGAGTTTTATAGCAGGAATGAGAGTTTTATAGCAGGAATGGGAGTTTTATAGCAGGAATGAGAGTTTTATAGCAGGAATGGGAGTTTTATAGCAGGAATGAGAGTTTTATAGCAGGAATGAGAGTTTTATAGCAGGAATGGGAGTTTTATAGCAGGAATGAGAGTTTTATAGCAGGAATGAGAGTTTTATAGCAGGGATGGGAGTTTTATAGCAGGAATGGGAGTTTTATAGCCGGAATGAGAGTTTTATAGCAGGAATGAGAGTTTTATAGCAGGAATGAGAGTTTTATAGCAGGAATGGGAGTTTTATAGCAGGAATGAGAGTTTTATAGCAGGAATGAGAGTTTTATAGCAGGAATGGGAGTTTTATAGCAGGAATGGGAGTTTTATAGCAGGAATGAGAGTTTTATAGCAGGAATGAGAGTTTTATAGCAGGAATGAGAGTTTTATAGCAGGAATGAGAGTTTTATAGCAGGAATGAGAGTTTTATAGCAGGAATGGGAGTTTTATAGCAGGAATGAGAGTTTTATAGCAGGAATGGGAGTTTTATAGCAGGAATGGGAGTTTTATAGCAGGGATGGGAGTTTTATAGCAGGAATGGGAGTTTTATAGCAGGAATGGGAGTTTTATAGCAGGAATGGGAGTTTTATAGCAGGAATGAGAGTTTTATAGCAGGAATGAGAGTTTTATAGCAGGAATGGGAGTTTTATAGCAGGAATGAGAGTTTTATAGCAGGAATGAGAGTTTTATAGCAGGAATGAGAGTTTTATAGCAGGAATGAGAGTTTTATAGCAGGAATGAGAGTTTTATAGCAGGAATGGGAGTTTTATAGCAGGAATGAGAGTTTTATAGCAGGAATGGGAGTTTTATAGCAGGAATGGGAGTTTTATAGCAGGGATGGGAGTTTTATAGCAGGAATGGGAGTTTTATAGCAGGAATGGGAGTTTTATAGCAGGAATGGGAGTTTTATAGCAGGAATGAGAGTTTTATAGCAGGAATGAGAGTTTTATAGCAGGAATGAGAGTTTTATAGCAGGATTGAGAGTTTTATATCAGGAATGAGAGTTTTATAGCAGGAATGAGAGTTTTATAGCAGGAATGAGAGTTTTATAGCAGGAATGAGAGTTTTATAGCAGGAATGAGAGTTTTATAGCAGGAATGAGAGTTTTATAGCAGGAATGAGAGTTTTATAGCAGGATTGAGAGTTTTATAGCAGGAATGAGAGTTTTATAGCAGGAATGGGAGTTTTATAGCAGGAATGGGAGTTTTATAGCAGGAATGAGAGTTTTATAGCAGGAATGAGAGTTTTATAGCAGGAATGAGAGTTTTATAGCAGGATTGAGAGTTTTATATCAGGAATGAGAGTTTTATAGCAGGAATGAGAGTTTTATAGCAGGAATGAGAGTTATATAGCAGGAAGGAGAGTTTTATAGCAGGAATGGGAGTTTTATAGCAGGAATGAGAGTTTTATAGCAGGAATGAGAGTTTTATAGCAGGAATGAGAGTTTTATAGCAGGAATGAGAGTTTTATAGCAGGAATGAGAGTTTTATAGCAGGAATGAGAGTTTTATAGCAGGAATGGGAGTTTTTATAGCAGGAATGAGAGTTTTATAGCAGGAATGAGAGTTTTATAGCAGGAATGAGAGTTTTATAGCAGGAATGGGAGTTTTTATAGCAGGAATGAGAGTTTTATAGCAGGAATGAGAGTTTTATAGCAGGAATGAGAGTTTTATAGCAGGAATGAGAGTTTTATAGCAGGAATGGGAGTTTTATAGCAGGAATGAGAGTTTTATAGCAGGAATGGGAGTTTTATAGCAGGAATGAGAGTTTTATAGCAGGAATGAGAGTTTTATAGCAGGAATATGACAGTTTTATAGCAGGAATGAGAGTTTTATAGCAGGAATGGGAGTTTTATAGCAGGAATGATAGTTTAATATCAGGAATGGGAGTTTTATAGCAGGAATGAGAGTTTTATAGCAGGAATGAGAGTTTTATAGCAGGAATGGGAGTTTTTATAGCAGGAATGAGAGTTTTATAGCAGGAATGGGATTTTTATAGCAGGAATGAGAGTTTTATAGCAGGGTTATGGTTCCACAAACGTTCATGTGGGTATTAGACCACCCCAGTCGGGACAGGTGGCTAGTGGTACACCTCATTTGCACTGCTGAGGAACCGCTGAGCGGACAGAATTAGACTTGTGTTCCCCTTGGTTTTATGATTGGAATGTGATGCGCGATTTGTAAGTATGGCTCTAAAGGCATTAAAAACATCAACGAAACCGTTGTAAAAAAATCAGTTCTTTATCTTGGAAATTAGTTGAGCTATCTGCTAAATCTTTGTAACAGTAACAAGGACAATTTAGAATTGTGTTCCCCTCGGTTTTATGATTACAATGTAATGCACGATTTCCAAGTATGATTTTAGACATTAGACCCCCCCCCCCCCCCAAAAAAAGTTTTAAAAATCAGTTCTTTATCTTTGAAATTCGTTGAGAGTTCTGCCAAACTATGAAAATCCGACCATTTTCAAAGCTTAAGTAACTGTCACCTTGCCGTTTCTTATTACCTTGATGTCTAACCTACATAGAAAATCATTACGCGTATCTTATTACCTGGATGTCTTAACTTACATCGACAAATCGTTAAAACACTTCATTACTTTGAGTAATGCTTCCGAAAAAGACACAAACGGCGGAGACGCACTTCTGACGGTGGGTGATATATCAATGGCATCTCATCACGCAGAAAACTCAATATTGTCCACAGCCATTTCCGGGAAAATAACTGTTCCGGGAATCTAATTGTTGTCTCGGGCATTAGATCTCAGAGAAGACCGAAAAGGTCATGACATTGAGTGGAATTTTTATATAGTTTATTGTTGAACGTCTAAGACAAGACGATTGTAAAATGATGTAATTGATCTGCTTGAAGTCAATTTCCTTTTTTTATAAAACACAACAGAAATTTTACATGAAAGTAGAGAAGTGTGGAACTATTTACCGTTGTGGAGGAACACGGCGAAGTACACTATTGCGATGACAGTCCTCATCATCAGATCACTCCGCGTCAGAAATCTGTTGAAAGGTAAAAAAAATCAAAATATTGTACTCGAAAAAACGAGAGGAGCGATATGACTAACAATAAGATGTTTGACCCAACATCTGCTTGGTAGAACAGGAGCATACTACCCCTGAGCTAAACTCCAAGCAGAAGTAAGGACGCCTCTTTCTCAGTGTTTTACGCCAATTTTTTGTACTCTTTTCAAATTTTGTACTCGTAATAGGCGGAGGCAAGTAATGATTGCACATGTTATTTGCCAACGTATTTCGTGCAATTATCCGGGTGGTGCAATAATGCGAAGTTATCCAGTTGGACCGCAGCGGTTTGTTGTTTGGGGATTACGTGCAATTAACAGAAGTGTGCTTAAATCCGTTGTGCAATTAACTAGCTTCTACTGTACTAGGAACGGTTGCAAAACAAGAGGTAAAACACGAAGACTGAGCCTGGCCCTTATGCCGAGGGTTCCAATACTTAGCACGATGGAGTCTGAAACCATGGCAACCAGGAGAAAAGGGAACAAAACGTGCCGCGCGGTCTGTAGGCTGAAGTAATTACCTCACGTTTGATCGGCAAAAGACAAATGGGAGTTTCTTTTGATTTCTGCACACTGAGAACTGATCTATTGTTGACTATGGGTGAACTGTGCAGATGCGAGGTATCAACATTAGAACTAGAAACACCAACAAACAGATAAAAAGGGCAACAAAAAAAAGAAGTTAGAAGACAATTATGACTTTCCACATTACACTGGTCTCCAGTTGTAGGGTAAAGCTTGTTTTGCCTTTTTTTCTCTGGCGTTTTTATGTTGTTCTAACATTTCACACAGAGAGACAGAGAAAATAAAATAAAAACTCCAAAATGAAGCTTAAGTAAGGAAATCTTTCTAGCATTAACAGACGAAAACACTTAGAGTTAAGCCTTATGTATAAAATTCGCTGATCAATCTGTCAATACGTTTTATCTCAACGGTCGCTCATTGCTTATTTCTCTAATACCAATAGACGTGAAGCAATCGTTGAGAACAAATATTTAAGTATGAAATTAGTTGAATTCTGTCCATTATTTTCGCTCTTTTCAGTTTCTCATTGCCCGGAGCTTCTAGTAGAAAATGTTTTTTCACCTACCTGTGCAAGAAAGAGCAGAGGGCTCCCCGGGCTGGTTTGTTGTAGGGTGACAGATGCTAGAGAGAACGCCAGGGGTGGGTTTTCCTTACACGGGCGCACTCAACATTCCGGGTGGCTCACCGAGTAGCAGGAGTTCAGCAGGGAAACTACACTGAACCTGTCTTTACACAAGCCCGGGACGGTGAGCAGAGACGACAAGGTAAGCTTTACACAGGTGACATCTGCAGGTGTGCGCTAGGAGAGGAGATACCTGCCCAGGTGAACACCAAGACAGGTCTGCAGGAAATAAAACTAGCACAGCCTTCCACGATACTCAGCCAGGCTAAAAAGGAGAAGTTCCGCAACTAGAAAGCCAGCGGGTAGCACATCTCTGCCAAACTCCGGTACGGTGGACAGGTGCAGGAAAGGTGGTCCTTGCACAGGTGTTACTCTGAGACAGGTGAGAGTCACACCTTGTGTTAGACCCCAGGAGGTACCGCGCTCCGCTACCTGTGCGCCATGTCACGGGCCCTGCACTGACCCAGTTTGGTCAGACCCTCGCCTAACCGTAGTTTATTGTACCAACGTTTTACGACAGTATAGCCGGTTTACGACCAACGCACATTACGACGGCGCCGCCAGTTTACGGACCGATCATGGAAAGCGGAGATTACAAAGAACGGGGTCGTGATTGGAGGGGTGTCACGTGACATTCCCACGCCGACCAAATATGGAAAGACTAAACAACGTCATTGCAGTTTCCCAGTATCTGACTACAAGATAGCAATCAAGTAAGGATTATTCCTTTAATGCCAGGTACTTAAACCAGTGATGTATCCTTACGCGAAAACCTTAAGTGATTTTTAAAGGCATGTCCCTAAGAGACCTTTCCCAAATGATAGCGAGACGAATTCCGTTTAAGCAGAACGTTGCGTCACTAAAGGTCAGCTCAATGAAAAGCGGCCTGCCTGTTTCAGCTTCGTATCAATTAACAATTTGAAAGTTCATATTTATAAGAATGGTTTATTTCATGCACATTTCATACACATGTAAGTACATACATGGACATACTAAAACAACATTGCAGTCTGCTATACTGTTATATAGCGAGTATAATCGCCCTTCGGCATAACACACCAGTTTCGCAGGCACGCTGCGCGGCAACAGCTGGTTATATTACACCGAACGACCCGTCACACCTCACTTTTGCACATCTATCTGCAGGCATTCTTTAAAACTATCCAAACTACCCAGTGTGGAGGAGACGTGTAGTGAAATACAAGGCTCCCTGACCCATAAGTGATTGTTTTTGCCGGGTTCGTTAGTAACGGCAGTCTTTAATCAGGGGTGGAAATTCATCATAGGGAGCGATCGATGGTAGGAGACGAGTAACATTGTACTGGAAGGAGAGGGTGGACTTGGTCCGGGCAAGCAGCCCCCGATGATGATGATGATGAACATTGTATTAATGGCTTGTATACGTGTCGGGTGTGTGTGTGTGTGTGGGGGGGGGGGGGGGGGGGTACAGGAGAGTTAGGGGGTACAGGAGAGGGGGTCGTTAGGGGGTGTGACGGGGGTAGCTACTGAGTTAGTACTGCGAGTCTTTAATCGACGGTTGGGCTAAGACAAGTAACACTACTGCCGTTTGTGTGGGGGGGGGCAGCATAGCGATAGCGTTGCTATGGATACGACCAATAGTAACCCGGGAAGACTGGAAAGTAGGCCACGCCAGACGGCAGTGCGGTGATTAAGTCGGACCCTACGTCTTCTCGGGGATGTCATATCATTACTCTACTTTAGGGAGTTTCCTGGGCCAATTAAGTCAGAACCGCTCTGCCTTAATCCGTGGCAAAGAGTTAATCTCACCGTCACGGACTGAGCTGATCTCAGCTGATCCGGGCAGATCCTGCACAGCTGTGCCCGTAAAGGCTTTCATATTACATCGCTGTGCCCCAATACCCACCACTGGAAATATTTGTGTGTGTTTGTGTGCGTATGTGAGTGCGTTCGTTCATGTAAATTTCAAACAAAAAAGAGGAATTTTGGGGTTCAGAAATTGTCTTTTTAAATGATCATTGATAAACGATGGGGGTGCATGATTAAAACCTTTATGAACCAATAATAACCAATTTAAACACTCGAAACGCAGGTATGATTTTTATCGATGTATACCACAAGTTGTAATCCACGGCAGGTGTCGAATCTGCCCTCCGATATTAACCCCAATCACGGGCTAGCTTTACTCCACCTCGCTGTAAGAACGTTGCTCCAGTTTGGACATGACACGATCAGCCTAATCATGCGGCAGACAAATTCCAGTTTGGGAACAACAATTAGAGGCCTTTAGTGTACCAAGTCGCCACACTGGGCTAATATATATGTACAGGTACATATAGATACTGATTTATAGAAGAAGTTTATTTGCAAGTTCGTGCACGAGGGCTAATTGTAAATACAAATACATAAGTTATAAACATAGTAGATATACAAGCGGCAATGGACAGTTATGAACAATATTCTACTCTAATGCTAGTTAGATTTATAGATAGATAGATAGATGGTTTATTGCGCAACAATTGCATCAGCGACAGTGTATGGCAATGTAGATACAACAAGAGTTTCTAATAGTACACAAATACGTTATATTGCAGCAATTTCAGTTACTACAATACTAGTGGAATCAGCGGTAAGTAATGAAGGGAACTATAACTTACTGATTTATATATGACAGATATGCTATGATGCAATGTTGTTTGGATACGGTGAGTGGACTATGATAGGAAAGGTTTGCAAAGTTTTTGCGGACACACGCCATGACCAACAAACCGACAGAACAGAGACGTCAGGTTAAGGAAATGTGTCCTAAAGCCCCGTTTACAAATCAAGAATTCAGCTCGGCCGACTTGTCAGCGAGCTCCAAATGGGCATTTTCGGCCGGAGTATGACCGGCGTTTGGGCGATTACGCGGGCTTCGGGCGACTTTTAACAGCTCGTCCGTTGGGATTTAAACCTCCATGTGATGTCACTTGTGCACCAAAAAACAGGAAAGACAATGACTTAAACTTTCCGGAGGGAAACACCGTGCCCCGTCCAATTTGTGACGGTGCAGATTATTTGATAAAAAGTAAAGCCGATGCTCGGGCGATGTTGAAATTCGGCGAGCTCTGACCGAGCGACAAATTCGGCCGGCGTCCGCATGAATTGTAAACCCGGCTTTAGGATTTAGACAGACTATGGATGCTTACGTTGGGATTACCTTGCAGAAACCCTGAGAGGGCCTCTTTTGATAAGCAATTAAGGGTAGATATCAGTATCATACAGAACATTCAGGTCTGGTCCAGAGGATCAGGTCCGGGTCCGGATCTAAACCCTGATTATAGCAGTACAAATGTATAATAAAATCATATCATTTTGGTAGAGTGACACACGCTGCTTGCAGTACAGTGAAACTAAGCCTGGTTTAACTGTGCTTCTTATTAGCCCGTCCTACATTGCCGCGGGGAGGGGCCAGTTACTGCCCTGGAGTGGACAGCGGAGTTTGCGTTACACAGACTAAGGGAAACTTTATTATTTTGGGTAGAGTGACACTCGCTTCTTGCCAATTATGGAGACTTAGGAACATGTTTTGTCAGTTGATGAAGCGTAGAGCAAATGTCATTAAAATCAGGAACTAATGAGATCAGTTGTCATTCTTCAGGAAATAATCCTTTAGCGATCAGACGGATTACACAGGATTACGTAAGGATTATCTTATAGTGGCCATTAGAGCCTAATGATTGATAACAATGTTTGTTTATCCGTGATTATCGATTTTTGATGATTTGAGTAGGCATGATATGATTATGAATAATCTGCATATCGTTAGACATGACTGCAGTTCTTCTATGATGACGTTATACTGCTCTGTTTTAGGAGATCCACACCTCGTGCATGTTAAAGAACCCCAAAGGCTTATCAGTAAGGGTAGATCCCCCCCCCCCTCGTGTGAGTGGATCAAACCTTACAGTTTTGTCTCACGCACCTGACCTGTACTTACTGTACAAAACGGGTGTGTGGTGAGGCACAGACATACAAAAACGAACCGTTTTTTCGTCGATGAAGGTTAGACATCCAGGTAATACAATACGTCAAATAGCAGCTACTCAAGTAATGATGCGATTTTGGAAACGGTCGGACATTTCGGATAGTATACACTATATTTTTTAGTACATTGACAACTGATGAGGTGTCACGCAATCTCTTGCTGTCAGGGAACGCATCCAAGCAATACGATACGATACGATACAGTGGTTTATTGCGCAACAATTGCATCAGTAACAATGTATGGCAATGTATATACAACAAAAGGTATGGTCTAATACTACACATATATGGTATATTGCAACAATTTCGGCTAATACAGTACTAGTGGCCATGGAATCTACGGTAGGTATTAAAGGGAACTATAGCATACATCAGGTTGGGTGTTTCTATAATACTAGCGACATGATATTTGTCAAAAGTTATTTAGGAATGGTACAGTTTCTTTTTTGCATGGCGTGATAAATGTATTGACCTATGTACATAGATATAGAGTCATGACATGATAAGAGTACATTGAAAGTGTCACCACTTGTGTGTGGTAGAGATACATTTGACTTACATGTGATACCAAGGGGCTGATTGGCTGATTGGACTACTGTCCATGTTGGAAGGACCGCTAGAAGATTGTTTTGGACAGACTAAGGCTACTAATCACACGAGCAAACACTTTCTAGTACAGCAACGGTCAAGTAGACGTGTGGGTCTGAAGCGCCCTCTGACGGGTGTTGATAGCACGACAACGTTATGAAGGCGTTAGAGAAATGATTTGGCTGCAGCTTGGCTGTTTCACAGCCTCACAACGCCGCCAAGCGGGCACTAGCAGTAAAGCAACAAAGTGTAGGCGCAGACTGGTTTAAGGTCGCATTCCTGTATTCCCAAAGAGTCCGTGCCCAAGAAATTATTGTGTCACATCGCCCGCACCTGAAAAGAAAAGGATTTGAGATGAAAGCTTGTGTATTAGAGTCGCTTTGGGCTTTCGTAACTAAGCATGTATTGTGACGCCAGAGAGACGGACAGCCCCACTTGTTGATTACATTCCAACTTTTATTCAACATGTTGTAATTACTTCTGCCCAGCGGCGCCGATAATACGTTCCACCGAACTTTACTGCACGACAATTGTGCATGGTACAAAGTATTGCAACAACTATTACACAAAGTGCAAAATAGATGTATAGGATAAAGCTTAACATCCTAGTTAGCATAACAATAAGGGATAACATAATTCTTTGATATAGTATTATAATGAAATAGGCTATAAATATGATATAAACTGCATCACTTTGAGTCAGCGATTGCTATGTGCATTATCTTCTGAATAAACTTGTACCCAAGCAGAGCCGCGTGCTACCGTGCAGGCCCCGGCTACCGTGCAGGCCCCGGCTACCGTGCAGGCCCCGGCTACCATGCAGGCCCCGGCTACCGTGCAGGCCCCGGCTACCGTGCAGGCCCCGTGCTACCGTGCAGGCCACACCGCGGCCTTCAAGGGAGTCGGCCAGGCGGGAGGATTTGATCATGGTGACACTTCTGTGTAATTGTACAGGCGCTTCGATGGGCCCATACAACAATAGCGGAGCCATCATAAATGAATGCCTCCCTTCAGCTGATTGTATCAACTTCCCATTTAATGAACACCGTCATTTTAAGATATAAGAAACCAAAATTCCGGAAGTTAGTACCAATACAGAAGATGGCAGGGATAGAATCAAGGTTTGAATTTTTCATAAATCATTTTACGCGTACGTCACAAAAGTGTTACCATAGCTACATTGTAGTCTCAACCAGACTCCTTATTGAGTAGCTGAAAATAGTTCGCTATTTTGAAGATCTACAAAACGTCCTTGTCTATCTTACTTAACTAGGATTGTCTAACATCATATCCATGTCGTTAGCACGAAAGGGTATGCCTGTTGATACTTACAAACATGACAAACGTACATAATAGAGCCAAAAATATACATTTTTAGTAAAAAATGGCCAAATATCCCAAAATAGCTCATTATTGAAGTGTCGTATGCAAAAAGTGTTGATGGCATCCTGAGGGCGTATGTTCAATGCACGTCCGTGCCGAGTTTCAGATCATTAGGTTGTAATGCCAGGGCACTAAAGCCCAAAATAATCATTTTTGGTCTAAAAATGCCCCAAAAGTGCCATAAAATCAATTCTGGGCAGAACTTGAGATGCCTCCATATCTATTTCTGTTTAGAATACATTCAACTGCATGTGTGCCAAATTTTGTGCGTTTAGACAAATTTGCACAATTTTTCAGCTATGCCGCTGGACTATAAAGCAGAACAGAGCATGTATTGCGACGCCAGAGCGACTGAAAGCCCGACTTGTTGATTACATTCCAACTTTTATTCAACATGTTGTAATTACTTCTGCCGAGTGGCCTCGCTAATATAAGCCACATCGATTGAGTAGGGAATAACTATGTGCATTTTTTTCTTCTAAATGAGCACGGCCTTGAAAGGGAGTATCAAATTGATCATGATGACACCTCTCTGTACAGGTGCTTCGGTGGGTCCATCCTAATCTCCAAGCAGATTCCTCCGGTGGCTAAAAACAGTAACATAAGCTGGGGAAGGACTTCAGCCGGCAGAGGGAAAAATTTGCCACCCGGAGGAATCTGCTTGGAGATTAGGTCCATCCAACAATAGCGGAGCCATCCTTAATGTCCCCCTGCAGTTGATTTTATTGATGGTAATGACTTGTACACACAACAGAAACACTGAAACTCGGTATGGCTACATATAGCGGCACAATGAATCTACACTCGTCAACAATGAATATATAAAATCTTTAAGCTCTTTGGGGGGACGGGTGGATATAACGTGTACTAACATAATTACAACGGGTCACATGCATACGACACACAGATAAAATGCACCTAAAGACATATCCAATACAAATACACTCCTGTACATTCATATGGTGACAGTACAGGCTTGAAATACTGTAAATGCATTTAAGTTCGCGGGGATTTAATTTCGCGGTAGCGACATAGACTGCAGTCTAATACCATAATAGAAAAATGTTCGCGGCGGTTTTAAGTTCGCGGTGAAGTGGTCGCCGCGAAAACCGCGAACATTAATCCACCGCGAACATTTCTGCATTTACAGTATATGATATGTGACATCGTGCCCATTCATGCTAAGCATTACGTCAGCTGTCCTTGTACCCGCTATCATTAATATTTCAAATTTGATCATTTTTGCATTAAACTAACTAAAAAAATGGTTGAATTCGTCGATATTTCTGTTGAGGGGTGTTAAAGACAAACGATTTCATAGTATTAGAATTAGGACTATTAATTACGTCATTTTGAAGAAATATTTAGAATTTACGAACAGGTCACGTGTCCCAAGGAAGCATCGATGATGATGACGTCATCTTAGCCAGTTTCTACTTGCTTTGGACTTTTTCACCACCCGTCGCTGAAATGGTTTCGCCCTATCTTTCCTTGTCAACTATTTTAATTTTTCTGTCGACCTCCAACTTTACAACTGTGACAGTCCGTAGTGTGGAAAGCCCTTCTCTTAAATCAAGACGTTGCGTTTTCGGACCGTCTAAGACATAGCTAGCCATAGTGAACAAGTCAACTTTAGAGAATTCGTCTGGCTCTTCTGTCTGGACGGAAACTTTCTCAAAGAAGCTTTTTAAATTTTTTTTTTAAAGTACACTTTTATTTTCATTTATGAAAAATACGTGACGACTAAATCTATAAGTACTAGGACATTCAAGAAGTGGAGCACCGTTAAATGGTACACGTTACCAGGGAAAGTGTGTACGATAGGAGCGTCGCTTTTCAGCATTTCTGTACCGGACTTATTTTGCTGGAAAACAGGCTGGAATAACATGGCTGTTTTACGACTACCAGTCTTTATCCTTGTGTTGTTCTTTGTCTGCTTGACCAGTGCCCAACAAGGTAAAGGACTTTTCTTTTTTTTTACATTTGTCAAAATACTGGGAAACCTTAAGGAATATGTACAGTCTATTATTACACTATGATCAAACATGGAGTAGTCTAACAATAGGTGGGGTTCATGCCAAAATATCAATAGTAAATTTGTACACTCAATCTACATTGGCTGTCAGTCTACTATTGTATATCCGTTCTTCGAAGTCCTTTTTAAAGACATTAAAGAGGTTAGTTATGCACAGGTGTGGGTCTTTTCTATGCCAGATCCAAGTTTTAAAGATTGTCCATTTAGCCACAGTAACAGCAAAGGTTCTATTTTTCTGGTCTTTAGCAGTTATTAAATGATCAATTTTTCCAAATAAAACCTCCTGAAAAGTAATTTTATGTTGGGCAAGGGTACATATGTGTTAACTAATTCCCAGAAATTACACAGTCTTTCACATTTAAAGAACATATGTTCATAATCTTCTATGCTTCCATTGCTACAAAGGGTACATGTTGCATCATATATATGTCCAGTTTCATCAACAAGGTAAGGGACTTACGATTTTTACCGAGGGGTGGGTGGGGAGTAGTGCACTGCGCCATGACAATTTTGCCCTTGGGGAGGGCCATCGAAATAAGAGTAGCTTTAGGGGCCTTAGTAAATTCAAACGAAATGTGCCTCTCAAAGGCGGGAAATGAAGTTAAAAATTTCAGACGGTCAAGATTCAATTTCTTCTCAGGACGTCCCTTGCGACGGCTTCTGTATCTGTATCTATATAGCCGGTATAACCGCCGTTCGGCGTAACACACCAGCTTCTGTATCTGTATCTATATAGCCGGTATAACCGCCGTTCGGCGTAACACACCAGCTTCTGTATCTGTATCTATATAGCCGGTAAAACCGCCGTTCGGCGTAACACACCAGCTTCGCAGGCACGCGGCGCGGCAGCAGCTGGTTATATTGCACCGAACGACTCGTTACCCCTTGCTTGCGCCTCAGTCTAGCTTTACTTGGAATCCACAAATCAATGCGTCGCATGCGATGGACTGAGCATAGTGGTTGGAGTTTTCATGGACATTGATAAGAAGAAGAAGGACTTTATTGCACGATTGTGCATGGTACAATTTATGGCAACGATTACTATACAATGTACAAAATAGAGGTATAGGATAAAGCTTAACAACCTAGTTAACATAACAAGAAGGGTTAATATAATTCATTGATATAGTATAATTTACAATGGGGTAGGCTAAACATTAATTTCGGTATTCTTTCTAATAGCAGAGAAGTCTTTCATATGTCTGCCTATTTTTGCATTTTGGGAATTCTGACATCTAAAGATATATACAAATCTGTCTGCAGCATCACGTCTTTTGAAATCTGTTGTACTTATTGATATAAGGCTGCCTGCAGGCGTATTTTATAAAATTCACTGATTTTTTATTTATTTATTTATTCATCTCAAAACATGTGGGTAGCCCCTTCAACTTGTTTGAAGTTGATTTCCAAGGGGGCCCACTACATAAATAACAAAAACGAAACGTGTTACATTCAGGAAGACAACCAGAGGACAACAAACAATATATACAAATAAACCGAAGCGTCTTTACCAAGAACAGTTGTCGATGTCAACCAAAAACGTCAACGGTGGAGGTCAGAGGTCCATGTGCGGAGGAGTGTGTCTTAGTGCAGCTTTAAACTGCCGTAGAGTTGGTGCATGTCTAATGTCCGCCGAAAGGGTATTGTAATATGTTGCTCCTCTGTATGCAAATGTGCGGTGGCCAGCTGTGTTTGTGTAATTGGGTTTATGAAGCAAAGATAACCATGTTGAAAATCAAGACAGCGTGTGTTCATACCGAGTTGTTAAATTCCATCCACCAGGAGAGTGCCAGTCGGGAGATGGAACCTCCTACCGAGGAATCGCCAATGTGACGGCAACAGGACGAGCGTGTCAGCGCTGGGACAGTCAGACGCCTGTTGGACACGACTACACCTCTGCTGACTACCCAGATGCCGGGCTGGAGGGGAACTACTGCAGGAATCCGGACGGCGACTCCGGAGTGTGGTGCTTCACCACGGACCCCGGCACCAGATGGGAGTTTTGTGACGTACCAGTCTGCAGTAAGGTCTGATTATGTAACCTTACTTCTGTGTCTTCTGGCATGCGCGACAGAGTCATCTGGAGGGACTTCATAGTGTCCATGGATGACTGAACTGACCCCTGTGTTATTATCTTCTTCCATCTGTTTTAACTACATTGACTCCTCAACATTCAAATACACACCAATCGATCAAGAACCTTTGATGACTAGTTAACGATATTATGGTCTGGGAAGATGGTGAGAGAAGATCGCATATGCTTACACCAAATAAACAGGGTTTTTTTTTCAACAAAATCATTATAGGGACTCCAAGGGCCGGTCTAACTCTTACATAACGGGCGAAAATCTAGGTTCAACGTTTGCTTTAAAAACAGTGGATTTCGATCACGTAGCTTGCATCTATCATCAAGGCATAACATCTAAACAAGTCGAGAAATCTACCTTTTCGTGCCTAAGGTTTTATTAAATGACTCATCGCCTGCTTATAATCTCACAAAACATACTATATTTCACTAACGAGAGCCTAACCTTTCTATAAACACCAACAACCGCTGGGATCCTGTCAATCACCTTATGATTGACGGCTCCAAAGGAGATATCCTAAATGCGCTCTGATGAGAGCACGGCTGGGATGGAGCGCCTCTGGGATAGGTCTACATTCCAGATGTGCTTCTACCCAAGACGTGCTTAGATGTATCACTAGTTGATGACCCCTATTTCACTTAATGTCCACTTTGTTATTGTATACCATTCAGTATCATTACTATCATCATTGTAATTTCAGACATGTATTTTTTTCCAATTAGCCCTCGGGCATGAGTTTGCAATAAAGATATCTATCCCAGAAGTGCTTCTGGGATGGAGCGTCTCTGGGATAGGTCTGCATCCCAGATGTGCTTCTATCCAAGAAGTGCTTCTGGGATGGAGCGTCTCTGGGATAGGTCTTCATCCCAGTTGTGCTTCTATCCAAGAAGTGCTTCTGGGATGGAGCGTCTCTGGGATAGGTCTTCATCCCAGTTGTGCTTCTGTCCAAGAAGTGCTTCTGGGATGGAGCGTCTCTGGGATAGGTCTTCATCCCAGTTGTGCTTCTATCCAAGAAGTGCTTCTGGGATGGAGCGTCTCTGGGATAGGTCTTCATCCCAGTTGTGCTTCTATCCAAGAAGTGCTTCTGGGATGGAGCGTCTCTGGGATAGGTCTTCATCCCAGTTGTGCTTCTATCCAAGAAGTGCTTCTGGGATGGAGCGCCTCTGGGATAGATCTGCATCCCAGATGTGCTTGTATCCAAGAAGTGCTTCTGGGATGGAGCGCCTCTGGGATTGGTCACCTCCCCTATTTGATCACGGTTATGTCCCGGTTGAAAGTCAAACCATCTTCCCCCAACATGTAAGACACGCCTGGTGGACAATAGGGTGACTTGGTGAACGAAAATAGTATCTTGCCTGTTATAAATAAAAATAATTTTCTTTAACTTGAGACATCAATAGAATAATGCCAGTGCTGATGACAGCCCTGTCGCCTGCGGTAGGCAACAATATCAAGTTTATTGCAAATTCTTGCCCGTGGGCTAATTGCAGGTAACATAGATTCAAAGTGTAAAATACAATATCACAAGTGTGTACTCTAAAACTAGTAAAAGCTAACTCTAGATCCTGGGTTATTGGGTTCGACTCCTTTTTCGAAGACAGTGGAAGACGAAAGCTCCCACTTTTTCTATTATGTGTGGTAGGTGTGAATGTGGCCCTGAGGAAACCATCGTTCCAAACCAGCACCGTTTTGGGCGGGGCTGCCGGCCGGGCAGTAGACGGGAACACCGCTGCCGACTGGGCCTCCGCCTCCTGCACACACACGCTTTTGCGGCGAGAACACTATCCCAAACGTGGCTGAGTCTGTACACACACACACACACACACACACACCCATTCGTCCCGGTTCATTACTTCCTTATCCAGACTGCTTCTTTAATCCAACGGATTCGTCTGTTGTCTTCTCTGTCTATAACCTTTGCCCCCTCCCAGTCAATAACACAGTTCTTCCTAACAACGTGGTCCGTGACCGCGGATTTCTTCCCTTTGCACTCAGACACGTTTGCGATTACATATAGCGGCGAGAAGCAGAACTCCAATTAGAAGCTCTGAGGAAGATGTCTGACAGACATCGAAACGTCAGCAGGTGAGAAAAAATGGTTGTGCAAAAGAAATCTCTTTATGTCCAACACATTGTCTAAAAATTCTACAGTGTCGTCATCGTCAACCGCCAGGACTGCTGTCGTGATCGGCTCAACCCCTTCAACATCCACATCGGGGATTCCGGGTCGGATTCCGACCAGGTCAGCACCAACCCCAAGTGTGGAGGTGACCATCACATCGACGTGACCCAGCCGTCCATTTCCGTCTCGTGTCCGGGGATGCGGGGACGTTATGTGGGTGTCCGTCTGCCTGGACCGTCGAGAATACTGACCCTGTGCGAAGTCCGGATATTGTCGGGTAGGTCTGCACTACTTCTACTTCACATATACCTGTCATAGACAACTATACAAATGAATGCTGACGTTATCATTATGACCAGCTAGTAGACATCCAAAAAACTACATTCCTGTTAGAATCACAGAACCCACTAATCATTAAAAACGTGGGACTTTTTATCAGTCACTGCCTCCAAAGAAGAAGTCAAACCTCCCAGTAAAGTAAGTAGAATCAAAGACAGCTGTATAATAGACATAGAATAGACACTTGTCACTTTGTACTGTCCGTACCCTTTCAATTAGCCTACGGGCATGAATTTTTAAAAGAATAGATAAAAATGAATAGATTATTCGTTTATAACAGTTATGTGCAAGAGAATCTCTGTTATCCATGAATCCTAACCGCCAATATGACATCCCTTCAGTCCCCTCGTCTGTGGAGGGTGTGAATGTCGCACTGGGGAAGTTAGCGTTCCAAACCAGCATCTATGGCGGCAGCGATGGGGCTGCAGACAATGCTGTAGACGGCTACACCGATACCAACTTTAACCACGGTTCCTGCACACATACTGCAGGGGGCCAGGGGGAGGATAACCCCGCCTGGTGGGTGGATCTCGGACGGTCGTATGCGGTGGATACGTAAGTCTTTATACATGTATGTCATCTGTCTGTCATTAGAGTAAATATGCAACATAATTAAGTCACACACATACGCGCACACAAACACACACACATACGCGCACAAAGACACACACACATACGCGCACACAAATTCACACACACACACACACACACATACACATAAACACACACACACACACACACATACATACACACACACACACACACACACACACACACACACACACATACACAACAGAATACAACTATTCTTCATGCATTAATGTCCATGATAATAGCTATAATAAATATTTCATCCGAACATTCGTATAAAACCCAATCTGTCTAAAAAATCTACAGAGTGGTCATCGTCAACCGCCAGGACTGTTGCCGCAATCGGATCAACCCCTTCAACATCCACATCGGGGATTCCGGGCCGGATTTAGATTTCAGCACGAACCCAAAATGTGGAGGTGACCATCGCATCGACCTGACCCAGCCGTCCATTGCCATCCAGTGTCAGGGGATGAAGGGTCGCTACGTGGCCGTCCGTCTTCCCGGGCCCTCACGAACGCTCAGCCTGTGCGAAGTTCAGATATTTTCGGGTAGGCCTTCACGATATGTACTACACATGGTTATAGCATTAGGCATATACAATGTATTTAGCCCTGAACAGTATTATAGGACAGAAAAGGTGATAGTTGGAAAAGTTGTGATAACTTGTTTTCAAACTGTCATTTCAATAATTTGATAGAGGAGTGCTATCGCATTTTTTCTCTTACTGGTGAATTAATAGACACGGATTTAGACATGCCATGACTGCAGTCAAACCTGTATTAGGGGCCACCTCTACAGAGGGGCCACCTGTCCATAGTGGCCACTTTTTGTCGGTCCCTTGGGTATTTTATCTACAAGTTGCCACCTCTATACAGAGGCCACCTGTCTATAGTGGCCAAATTTGTCCGGTCCCTTGAGTGGCCGCTATAGACAGGTTTGACTGTATTTAGCCCTGAACAGTATTATAGGACAGAAAAGGTGATAGTTGGAAAAGTTGTGATAACTTGTTTTCAAACTGTCATTTCAATAATTTGATAGAGGGGTACTATCGCATTTTTTTCTCTTACTGGTGAATTAATAGACACGGATTTAGACATGCCGTGACTATAGCATTAGTTAGAGAGTTAGCAGAGTTAACCGGCCGTTTCATGCTACCTACCCAGATATCAGCTGCTCACCAGGGAACCTTCCATGCGGAGCTGCCTGCATCCGGGTGTGGAAGCGGTGTGACGGGCGGGCGGACTGTTCAGACGGGAGTGACGAGGAAGGCTGCGGTAAGCAGCGAGATCGCGTGGCGAAGCGGTAGCGTGTTTGGCTCGGGACCGAGAGGTCTCGAGTTCGAACCCTGCCTCCCGGCGACTCACGTCTCTTCGATGAAATTTGATAAAAACGGATGAATGATGTACCGAGTTGTACTTTCTCTAATAAGCATGTCAAATTTAACATTAAGAACTAAATAGCCGATAGCGAGTACTCAGAAATAGCTCACGTCTTATTTCAATTATTGCATTAAAATTGTGATTAGTATTTGTTGTTCCAGAAGCAGGGCTTGTATAAGCAAATCAGGCTACTTCTTTTCTCCTGTACGGTGTTTTTTTAATTCTTTCAACTTTAGTCTCTGTATTTTGTATTCTCGTACAAATAAATGAAATTACATTATCATAACTTTCAGTGTGCCTGCCAACTCCTGTGGATCTCAACCTCGGCGGCAGACTTACGATATTGCCGAATCAGCTGGGCCAGACGACGTTTGAGGAGATACAGAATTCCCCTGTCGTTGAGATGCTCGACAGTTCGACCAGCAACGCAGAGAACCGACATCCTGAGTTCCGGGAATTTGCATCTACGGTCATCTTCCCGCGATGTGTTCTCTCCGAAGAGGACAACCTTTCCTGGAATTCGTCTAAACCTGCAGACAGCATGGCCTCGTTCTTGTGAGTCACATTTGATTGGGTACTGAGGCAATTAGTCAGGAATTAACATACATTCAAATCTTGATAGTATGCTTAACATCTGCCATCTGATATGTTCATACTATATAATATGTTCGCGCTTAAATTGTTTTAGTTTTGGTTTTGCTTTGAAGGTCTGTGGTCATAAAAGCTACAGTTGCCAGACATCACATTGTGATGCATAGGCCCGGCGCCCATCTCTGTTTCAAAGCCCTGGGGTCACACATAGGTCACTATAGCAGGGGGGTCAGTCCACTGGTAGTGTAGTGTGTTTAGCTTCCATACTCTTCCTCTTAGTAGAGAAAGAAGTATTTACCATTTTAAAAGTCTTTGGTACTACAGCATCCAGTCTTCCTTGGTGGTCTCCCATCCAAGTACTGACCCGGCTGCACGTTGCTTATCTTCAGAGATCGAGGGATCGGGTGTGTCAACGCGCCACGGATCATAACAAGCCTCAAATGTGCAGAAAGAATAGAACGTTAGGTCTAATCTGCAATTTTTATCGTACACTTTAGGGGATTGTGTATAGACGGGAGAATAGAACGGCAAGTCTAACCTGCCTTTTATTGTACATTGTAGGGGCACACAGCTGCTGCCGTGCCGCTCGTGGTGTGAGGAAGTTCTCCACGCGGCAGATGACCGGACGAAGAACCGGTTCCCTACCTGTGACCTGTTTCCGTCACCGCCGGACGCCTGTTGGAACCCGGAGCCAGAAACGAACCACAACGAAGGTAAGGAGTAAGACTGGATCTATGACTATCCACTGGTAGTAGCACCTACAAAATGGTTGATGCCTTTCTCTAGACTGTTTCTGAATATGCGAATTTAGTATAGAAGAGAATTTAGTATTTTACCCTTGTAAGAAGCGGTCGGTCGGTCGAGGACATCATCAGATGCCAACACGGGAAGCATGCTGGACCCTCCTTCTCCACTCCTCCCTATCCTTCATCAGTGAACTTAGTTCAGCTGTGCTGCTCAGTCTGTCGAGCCCGGAATCTCGCTTGAGTGTGTCTATAAAGGTAGTTCTCTGCCTGCCAGGTTTTCTTTTACCCTGGACCGGTTCCCATAAGATCAGCTCACTTGTCACTAGTTCTGGGTGTCGCACATAGTGGCCAGAGAGCTGCATGCGCCTTTGCCTGATCTTATCACTTAGTCTAGGCAGGTTACCATATAGTGCTATGTTCCTTACACGGTCCTCCCAAGACACATTTAGAGCTCTCCTTAGCATTCTGGTGTACATGCCATCCAGTGCCTTCTCATCCTGTACCGTTAGTGTCCAGGTTTCTGAGCCATACAGTAGCACACACTCAACAGTAGAGACAAAGAGGCGTCGTTTAAGGTCGTCAGCCATTCCCGACTGCCACACTCTCCTCATGCTGTGTAAGGCATTCCAAGCTAGTGCTCGTCTCACTTTCATGTCGTGTGCTGTTGAGGCAATCCAGCCACCGAGGTACTTGAAGTCGGGAACTACCTCTAGTCGAGTGCCGTCAAGAGTAGCAACATTCTTGTCTGATGTATTGAAAGCCATGACCTTAGTCTTTTTCGTGTTCAACTGTAGGCCAATCCTTTGACATTGACGCTCGACTGCATTAAGAAGGGTACAAGCCTTTTCCGCAGTGTCGGATATCAACGCAATATCATCTGCGAAGTCTAAGTCCGTCACTATTTTAGCTGGTATTCGACGACTTGCTCTTTCCTTGAGGGTGAAGCCCAACCGCTCTTCCTTCCCTTCGATGGCACATCTCAGTGCATAGTCAAGTGCAACTATGAACAGGAAAGGCGCCAACGTGTCACCCTGAAGTACGCCTGCCAGAATTTGGAAGGGTTCGGTGTCTCCGTCTGGGGTCCTAACCTTGGCCCACGTCTGTGAATACGTCGCTGCTATTGCTGTCACCAGCTTCTCAGGCACTCCATATGCCCGCAGGATGTCCATTTGTTTCCCGCGGTGGATGGAGTCGAATGCCTTCTTGAAGTCGATGAACGTTATAATGCAGCTTAGGTTCTTGTGCGTGACTCCTTCAAGCAGACGCCTGATTGCCATTATCTGTCCCACGGTCGATCTTCCTTGTCTGAATCCATTTTGCTTGTAAGAAGCAAACGTACAGTTCAATGGTCTGGTCGCTGTACATGTACAACCTCATTTCCCCACTTGAAAAGACAATAGACGCGGCTACAAGTATATTCCCGAAGATTACACAACAGACTGCAGGACGACTTTAATACATTGCTTACGCTGACTACTTTAACACAGAGATGATAGACCTATATTTTTAGTAAAATGCTTTCTATGACATCATGATCTCGAAATATGAAACTAACTACCGTTTTTAGTGTAAATAACTGTATTAATTTTCTATTTACCTTCGCCAAGAAGGTCATGTTATGGTTAGAAAATTTTTTTGTGTCCCAGTATATAGGTCAATCTCAAATAACTTTGGTAGCTGAGGATGGAATGTCGCGATATTTGGTATTTGAGTTGCGTATAGCAAGGTTTTGTACGAAAATGGTACTGTTGGCGCTTTCTGTCGTGAGTGCAGCGGGGTGAGTGTGTGTGTGTGTGTATTTGCGTACAAGATAACTTTTGACGCTGTGGATCGTTTTGCATTATATTTGGTAATTATTTAGGGGTTTGGAAAACGACGGTCAAGTTCGATAATGGGCATCCTGGAGACAAGTTGTGGTACTGCAGCGGACCGTCAAAGTTGGCGTTATAGTTATCCTGAAGTGGCAGGTTGAGGATTTTTGGCTAGTGGATACGTCTTTGGGTAGGGAGTAAGTCGTGTAAGTTTGGGCCCCCTGGCGGCTTGTTTTGAACTGCAGTGGGCGATTTTGTTGTTATCTTTGAAAGAGAGTAAATCAAGCAGTGGTTGGTGGATTTGCATTATTTTTGGTAAGTACATACCTTAGGTAATGATTAAAATCCTGAAATGTATTGTATGCAAATCAGGGCTTAATTTACATGATAATTAGAAGAATGTGTAAATCCTTCAATTGACCTCTTTTCTGGACAGTCAGTGCTCAGTGTTTAAATACATCTGTGGTGCAGATTTGTGTTGTTCATGACATATTTGTGTCATCAAAACATAGATGTTATTGTTGCTAACACATTGTTTATTAGTTCTCACTTTGCAAGTTCCATGTTGTTTGTGCTCTATGGGAAGGGGTTTCTCCATTTTGATGTCAAGGGGTGTTTTTCCGGGCCTTATATTGGTGATGCTTACATGTATGTGGCAGGGAAAAGTGGAAGCTTGGTGGTTTGTGGCCTTTTCATTACCTTCGCCAAGAAGATTAAACTTTTGGTTAAGGCTTAAGCCATAGTGTTAGGTGAGTCTTTATGTAGGTCAGTATAACTGGAGAACTGATTGATGGATCTTCATGATACTTGGTATTGAGTAGCGGTCGCAGAAACAAAGGTTGAGTTTGAAAATGGTTAGCCCGGTATCTTTCGTCGGTACTGCAGCGGGCTCAGTGTGTGAGTGCGTGTGTGTGTGTGTGTGCGGATAACATAACTTGAGAAGCTATAAAACCTTTAAGTCATTGATAAAGGCATTCTCCATAACGAACCTTGAATGTTTGGCGAAGGTATGTGTTTCGTGGAACTCTAGTTGTTTATTTATTCATTTTCTCCCGTGACACATCCCCTCAACTGGTCCTCTATGAACGGCCTACATGTTGGCCGATAGGGCTTACCAGTATAAATAAAGGTGAACTGAACTGAACTGAACCGGTTGCAATAAATGTCCCAGTCCTGATGTAGCTTACATTTCGTCCCACACATTCGCCATGCATAAGTTAGTACATCTATTCGATAAATTGCTAGTGTATGGCCGTTTCTCTTTCCCAGTTTGCTACCACGGCAGTGGCATGAACTACCGCGGCACAGCTTCCAGGACAGATTGTGTGGAGTGGTCTAGCGTATGGGCAGTTATTTTCACTGTCTTCACGGAAGAGTACCCCTGGGCTAACCTGGACAGTAACTACTGCCGCAACCCTTATGGGCTCGAGCAGCCGTTTTGTATGGCGGAAACCGGATACGAATACGGCGAGTATTATACGGCGACATGTGATGACATCATGCCATGTAGTAAGTTGTATTTCCAAGATTCAAACTTTCCTGGACCATATTCCCGAGGTCACTCGGACCATATTCCCAAGGTCACTCGGACCATATTCCCAAGGTCACTCGGACCATATTCCCAAGTTCACTTGAACGCATTTCCCAGGTTTTCGGACAAGTTTGAATGAAAACCTGTCCAGAGTCTTGGTCTGTATCTGTATCTATATAGCCGGTATAACCGCCCTTCGGCGTAACACACCAGCTTCTGTATCTGTATCTATATAGCCGGTATAACCGCCCTTCGGCGTAACACATCAGCTTCTGTATCTATATAGCCCGTATAACCGCCCTTCGATGTAAGACACCAGCTTCGCAGGCACGCGGCGCGGCAGCAGCTGGTTATATTACACTGAACAACCCATCACACCCAACATCTGCTCATCGTCTCTAATCTATGCTGAAAATACAAAGCATGATGATTCTTATTTCATTCAGAATCCGTTTGCTTGGACATGGGTCGTCCAAGCTTCGGCAGTAGAAGCCCTGCCAAGAGGTTCTACCGCGTGGGAGAAAAGGTCACGTACACCTGCGACGAAGGGTACACTCTGGACTCCAGACATACCAGCAGAGTCAGGTGCCTCCAAGGGGGCATCTGGCAATATGACAAGCCCAGCTGTTCAGGTGATTGTGAAAGATTTGTTGGTCTGAACAATTCTGCATGTTCTACAAAGATGTGCACTGTAAAGTTAGCGCTTAGAGGAAGATTGAACGTGTCGCATGAACATTTGTAAGTAGGTATGTTTTCTTGAAAGCAGTTGTATCATATTCTTTATGTTTATTGTATTTGGCGCTAAATTCGATCTTCATTTGATGCGTCTTCAGGGTACCCCTGTCACATTATCCACGATCTTCGGGCGTATCGATGGAAGATCGGCCATAGTTAAGATCGACAGAGGGTTGCGCGTATTTTTCACCTGAAAACCGTCCCTGTCACACATAAGCCATACTTTGTACCTTGTACAATTGTTGTGCAATAAGGTATTATCATAGGCGAAGCTCGAGCGATTGCTGCAGAATCGTCGTCCGATCGATTTTTGCCAAATGTGACAGGGTTATAACAATGTGTATGCACCATTCTCCTCCTCAGTGGACATCAAAGGTACGCTGCAAGATGACCTGCTCTACGGGTACAGTCCCAACCAGGCGCCTGATGCTGACACAGTCATCACCTTCAGCGGCGCTGTGGAACAGATCACCGACCTGGTAAGCTTTCAGTTCATCCTCATATGAGGTGCCATTAACGACGTCCGACCATGCATCTCTATCTAGCATGGCGGCTAGCAAATGTAGTCCTTTAAGCCAACCTCCTCTTCCAAAACTTTCTTGAGTGTCAGATTCGGTCGTCCCCTTTTTCTCTTCGCGTCAGGTTCCCAGAGGAGAACTTTGGCGGCCATCTCCTCATGACGGGCTACATGGCCTACATGGCAAGAACCAGTCTTCTATTTTGGATAGTCTTAGTGATCGGGGGAATTCCATTGTACAGTTTTTTGTTTCCGATGCGACTCTGCCAGGGTACATTTAGAGCATAACGAAGCAGACCGGTGTAGTCACCATCTAGTTTCTTGGACAGGGACTTAGTTAGTGTCCATGAGTCTGAACCATAAAGCAAAATAGCCTCTACACATGCTTTAAATACTTTCAGCTTTGTGGTGTTTTGAATGGGGGCCTTCCATACCTTTGTTAGGGCATGGCATGCGCCCAAGCTTGGCCAATACGAAGCAGTGTAAGCTTTAGTATCTTTTATATATGTGAGATTCTTCTGGATTCATTGATAGACGTCTACACAGTACACAGAGATAACAGAATTTAAGTAATTGATGGTGTAACTTTTATTTTTCAGGACGAAAAGAAAGAGCTTCTTGTAGCCACTTTAGTCATCGAATTCGTAAGTAGACGCAGTTATAACACATTCAGGCTCTTTGAAAAAATATTCCATTTTGTCGTTTTGCATTTCGCGACTTTTCCACAAAATTGCACAATATTCAGAAAATGAAATTGTTTTTCAGACCTGGCAGGACAGCCGGCTGGAGTGGCGGCCTGAGTACTACGGGAACATACAGACCCTCACCGTGCCGGGCAGCAGCATCTGGACCCCTACTCTTACACTGAAGAGGAAGTATGTGCTGGTCTCTTCTTAAACTATTTCATATCATCAACATCATATAAAATTTGTTCCTTAAATATGATAAATTGTAATAAATATTATTTTATTGGCAAAAACGATATTTCAACCTCGCAGCGCGTGGTGACTGGGTGTTGTGTGTGTGTATGTGTGTGTGTGTGTGTATGTGAGTGTGTGTGTGTGAGTGTGTGTGCGTATGTGTGTGTGTGTGTGTGTGTGTGTGTGTGTATGTATGTGAGTGTGTGCGCGCGTGTGTGCGCGCGCGCGTGTGCTTGCTTGCATGTGTGTGTGTGTGTGTGTGTGCATGTGCGCACGTTTGCTTACATGAGTGTATGTGTGTGTGTGTGTGTGTGTGTGTGTGTGTGTGTGCGTGCGCGCGTGTGCTTGCATGTGTGTGTGTGTGTGTATGTGTGCATGTGCGCACGTGTGCTTGCATGAGTGTATGTATGTGTGTGTGTGTTTGTGTGTGTGTCTGTGTGTGTGGAGATAGCTGTTAACTTTGAAAAAAGAAAAAAAAAATGATGACATTCTGTTTGTTCCCCCCACAGTGCCGATGGTAAGTACCCAGGCTTGCAAAAGGACGTACCGATCCTGATCAGACCCGATGGTACGGTAACATGGAGGGTGGAGACTCTGACCAGCACCATCTGTGATGCAAACCCGTTCTTCTTCCCTGCCGACACCATGGAATGCCACATCTGTTTCTCTGTGTCCTCTGCGATTGAGCAAACCATAGGTAAGGTGTTATAAATATGCCACGAAAAGATATCATTGATTTTACTTCATTAGTGTATATTGGAGTGGGATAGAGATCCCCTAAATCATTTCAGGTTAGGCCACTTCCAGTAAATTTTATGGATACCATCCTCTGTACATTCAAAATGTAATGTTCGCCGGTAGAAACACAATAGACATTGGAACACAATCTAGGTGCCCAGAGTTTAAAATTTAGAGATTATAAAGTACGCAACAAAAGTTAAAGCGATACAATACGGTAAAACAACCATCATCATCATCATCATCCTTTATTGATTTCAACATAGCAGACATAATAACAGCCTGAATATACAATAAGAAACAATATACTAAAGTAGTAAACAACATCTCCGACGTTAAGTAGCCATTGTTACTACCTACGTGTCTACAGTCTTGTTGTACAGCTTGCTGGCTGTGTGCAGGAAAGAGTTCTGAAATCTTTTAGTTCTAGCTGGGGGGATGGAGAAAGAGTTTTTGTTTCTCAGTGATCGTCCCAGCAAGACTTTTTCTTATATTCAAATATGCAGTGGTACTTGTGTCAAGCAGACTTAGGCTACAGGAAGTAAGTAGTATGGATGACATCAGCTCTCATTAATTTTGGACGATATCAGAAAAATCTCTTCTTGGTCAACAAGACGAGAAACTTCCATAATTGGAAATATGTTGCGTTGTGTCATAATTATTGTAGTTGTAGAAATGACACTAGCGCGGTAACCATGGTTGTAGTTCTGGAAGTGAAACTAGTCGGATAGTTGTAAAAGTGGCATTATTATAGAAGCCATGAAGGTTCACCTCTTGAACACAGGAATGAATGACGTTTTATGTTATTACTACCAATCTCATTTTTTGGCAGTCTGCAGAGGATGCCATCGATACAATGTACTTCATGTTGCCAAAGATTAGAATATCCGAGACAAAGAAAACAAATCTTGCCAGGACACGTCTGTCAATGACAGTTATTTTTAATGATTTGTGAAACACAGAATGCGGAGGGGGCAGTACCTGTGACGTCTGGTCTCCCCCACAACAGGAGGGCGAATGGAATCGGAAAGACAAGATCTTCGCAGAAGGCAACAAGAAGGCATGCTTCGCTGTTCATCTGGAGAGGATCCCCCTGTTCCACATCGCCACCACAATTGGGCCCTGTGTCATCCTGGTGGTGCTGATGACCATCACCTTCGTTATGCCCATAGACAGGGGAGACCGGATCTCATTCGGAGTCACCATCCTGCTCTCCATGGTCGTGTCTCTCGTGTTTGTCACGGAGGTACTTCCCGTGAAAGGAGCGCTGCCATTTTTCGGTGAGGACAGACAATTGTCATATTCTTATTTTTGCACATATCTACAAGACGAAGGGGTCAAAGTATGAAGGGTCACCACCTGTCTTATCCCTATCCAGACGGGGGTGGGGGGTGGCTAAAAGTGCCTGCGCCAACTTTGACGTCGTATAACTGGCGAACGACGTGTGCTAGGACTACGAAACTTGGTGACTTTTCTTGAAATATTGTTGGCAACAATTCTGCGAAAAACATTTTGGTTTTTAATTTTTCGTGTTAACATGGCAACGTACTTCTGACAGGCATATTTTCCCAAATTTACTAATTTCAGTTTGAATTATGGGCTTTCATGGTTTTATTGCTAGATCAAGCTTGTTTATTTATATCATTAACATCCTGTGTAATTTTAAAGTTACATTTCTAATCAAATATTCATAATTTATCTTAATTTGATGGCGTCATGGGTCAAAATCAAAGACGGCGGACAATGTCATTTTCAACGATAAATACATGTAGTTTCTACTCAAATACTGTCAAAATCTTTTATTTTCTTACAAAACACAATCACTTGATCATTTTAGTCCATTTCTATTGGGTTTTAGGGTTTTAGGGTTATATGTGGAAAAAGTCGTATTTTAGAAAATTCAAGCTGGTCGATCCAAGATGGCGGACAAATGACGTCATTTTCTGACGTTATATAGACGTCAGTGTCGTCATTGGTAACAAAAGACTTGGCAGACTTGGACACCAATAAGATAGTCATCATTTTGTTCAATACATTTAAGTATAGCGAAAATTTCATATTTTGACGATTTTAGCCCAAAACATGACATTATGACGTCGTAATTACGTCATATTACGTCATAACGATACCAAAGTTACAGAAAATATATAACTTTAGTAGTACATCATCCCCTTTAAATTTGGTGGTCGTAACCCAAGCCGTTTTGAAATTACGAAGGGGGGTCCCCTGGTCCCAGGAATTAAAAAAAAAAGCCTGGTCTGGATAGGGTTAAGATAGAATAGATAAATAGACCGATTTCTTTAGCTCCTTAGGTACCGAATGGACTTTGAGGTGGGAAATAAAGTTAACGTAAGAACGTTTTTTTATTCAAGAACCTTTAAGTTATTTTCCAACAACCAATCAGATAAAGCCATGAAGAGAAAATTCGGGTAACTGTTAATTGAAAAGAGTAGGGGTCCTTCCCGGTGTGAGTGGATTTGCAGCTTATGCTCTTCAGTGCAAACCTAGTGTTCTGTTTATTATCAGGCACTATGGCCCATATGGACGGACAATTGACAGTACATTTAAAAGAAAGAACAATAATCTACTGTTTAGAATCAAAAATACAGGACTCACATTGCATCTCGTCGTGCACGTGGCCTGTGCACAACGTTACAGTAGTTACTCCAGAAAGTGCTTGTGGAGACAGCATCAGAACATGACAGCACTCTAACAATATCGTTCTCGGACGCCAGGAGGCGAGTCGCAAATGAAGTAGTAACGCCGTAAGATGGTTTACCGGTTATGTACTAAAACAAAACAAATACCATCATTCACATTACAGCCACGCTGATCGTCGCCTGCATGGGGCTAATGGGACTTTTCCTGTTCTTCACCATGTACATCATCAGCCTCCACGACAAGGAGGGGAGTCTGTCTCCGATGGCGAAGACTTTCTTTCTCCACTACATGGCAAAGTATGTACTACTCGTTACAACACAAAGGTTTCAGACTAAAAAGAGTAGATGAGACTGAGAGGCTTGTTTCTTTTCTTTTTTTAAATGAAAATTTTCTATCATCAGCGAAATGGCAAATCTCTTATCCTCAAAAGCATTAAACATATTGTAATTTAGTTTAATAAAGCGGATTGAAGCAGCCCGAACCCGCACCATAGTGGATTTCCTCGAGGACCTTTAAAGGTTTCAGGGAGGAAGGTTTCATTTCGGATTTAGAGAGAGTTCTGTTGAATACTAGTGGTCACATTTGTAATGATCTGAACGTTAGACCATATATATATGGAGACAAACATCAGTGAGAAGCTTCCACATCGTCATCTTTCCTTCTTGTCGACGTTTGTTAAGGTTCCTGCTGCTGGGAGACCTCACAGAGAAGGAGGCTGTGAGCGGGGATGGAGAGGCTGGCACGACCGGCGGGAAGCCGGCCTGGTCTGAGCGGACCAACCGCGACATCCCTGCCGAAGGAGAGGAGGCCACAGGTAATGTCTACAATGACGTGGCTGACGTCTCCGATGACGTGGTGAAGGTCGACGTGGAGACCCCAGCTGCTGTCTCCGATGACGTAGTGAAGGTCAACGGAAAGCCCCCAGCTGCTGTCTCCGGTACAACCGGCGACATCCCTACCGATGCCGTGGCGGGGACCGACGTAGAGACTCCAGCTCATATCTCCGATGACGTGCTGAAGGTCAACGGAGAGTCCCTAGCTGATGTTCCCGATGACGTGCTGAAGGTCAACGGAGAGTCTCCAGCTGATGTCTCCGATGACGTGGCGGGGACCGACGGAGAGTCCCCCGCTGATGTCTGCGGGACAACCCGCCAGCCGTCCGGCCCGCCCACCCGCCTGGAGGCCGCCGTGGAAGAGCAGACCTCCTGCCTGCGTGACCTGATCCGCATCGTTCAGGCGCAGGCGGTGAAGTCCGAGCAGCAGCTGGAGGAGCTGACCAAAGCGGTGAAGTCCGATCAGAAGGCGGAGGAGGTGATTCACAACCTGGAGGAGCTGACCAAGGCGGTGAAGGGCGATCAGGAAGTGTCCGATTACACCCTGCTGACCAAGGTCCTGGACAGGCTGTGCCTTGTCTTGTACGTCACCAGCGTTGCCGTGGCCGTGCCCATTGCCATGTATCTGGGAAACTAAAGATAGTTTTGACGTTTTTCACTGTCATTCAACGCCAAATTTTCTCACCTCGAATTTTCAGTCGCTCATCCACCGACCTTCGTCAGGAGTGGTGATTCAATTACTTTGAGCACGTGACCTAGGGACAGGCATTTACGATTCTTTACTTGTGTCACGTATCCTTAGGTCACGTGCTCAAAGTAATTGAATCAGCACTCCTGACGAAGGTCGACGGATGAGCGACTGAAAATTCGAGTTGAGAAAATTCTGTGTTGAATGACAGTGAAAAACTTTAAAATGGATTATACCAACGCAGGTCAGCTTTCATCCTAACTAAAGGTGGGGTCACACCTGCGTATACATTTAAGTCCGTATAAGGCGCGCATGGGAATATTTGCCTCCGCCAGGCTCCACAGGTCGTTGTAAAAATAATAGAAATTGGACAAACGTAAACAGGTAACATGTGAGAGGAGTTAGCTGGGTCGCTAACCATACTTCTCGGTCAGCTAACTCATCCGGCATGTTATGTATCTATATTTGTCCAATTTGTACTATTTTTCCCGCGATCTGTGGAGCCTGGTAGAGACTAAGAGCGTTGTACGCACTTCAAACGGACTTGAATATATACGCATGTGTGACCCCACCTTAAAGATATTGTTCATGCCCAGGGGCTCTTTGAATACGCCCGAGCACAATCACAGCATAACTGTTACTTATTTATACGCCCGAGCACAATCACAGCATAACTGTTACTTATTTATACGCCCGAGCACAATCACAGCATAACTGTTACTTATTTATACGCCCGAGCACAATCACAGCATAACTGTTATTTATTTATACGCCCGAGCACAATCACAGCATACCTGTTACTTATTTATACGCCCGAGCACAATCACAGCATAACTGTTACTTATTTATACGCCCGAGCACAATCACAGCATAACTGTTACTTATCTATACGCCCGAGCACAATCACAGCATAACTGTTACTTATTTATACGCCCGAGCACAATCACAGCATAACTGTTACTTATTTATACGCCCGAGCACAATCACAGCATAACTGTTATTTATCTATACGCCCGAGCACAATCACAGCATAACTGTTACTTATTTATACGCTCGAGCACAATCACAGCATAACTGTTACTTATTTATACGCTCGAGCACAATCACAGCATAACTGTTACTTATCTGTACGCCCGAGCACAATCACAGCATAACTGTTACTTATCTGTACGCCCGAGCACAATCACAGCATAACTGTTACTTATTTATACGCCCGAGCACAATCACAGCATAACTGTTACTTATTTATACGCTCGAGCACAATCACAGCATAACTGTTACTTATTTATACGCTCGAGCACAATTACAGCATAACTGTTACTTATTTATACTCCCGAGCACAATCACAGCATAACTGTTACTTATTTATACGCCCGAGCACAATCACAGCATAACTGTTACTTATTTATACGCCCGAGCACAATCACAGCATAACTATTACTTATTTATACGCCCGAGCACAATCACAGCATAACTGTTACTTATTTATACGCCCGAGCACAATCACAGCATAACTATTACTTATTTATACGCCCGAGCACAATCACAGCATAACTGTTACTTATCTATACGCCCGAGCACAATCACAGCATAACTGTTACTTATTTATACGCCCGAGCACAATCACAGCATAACTGTTACTTATTTATACGCCCGAGCACAATCACAGCATAACTGTTACTTATTTATACGCCCGAGCACAATCACAGCATAACTATTACTTATTTATACGCCCGAGCACAATCACAGCATAACTGTTACTTATCTATACGCCCGAGCACAATCACAGCATAACTGTTACTTATTTATACGCCCGAGCACAATCACAGCATAACTGTTACTTATTTATACGCCCGAGCACAATCACAGCATAACTGTTACTTATTTATACGCCCGAGCACAATCACAGCATAACTATTACTTATTTATACGCCCGAGCACAATCACAGCATAACTGTTACTTATTTATGCGCCCGAGCACAATCACAGCATAACTGTTATTTATTTATACGCCCGAGCACAATCACAGCATAACTGTTACTTATTTATACGCTCGAGCACAATCACAGCATAACTGTTACTTATTTATACGCCCGAGCACAATCACAGCATAACTGTTATTTATTTATACTCCCGAGCACAATCACAGCATAACTGTTACTTATTTATACGCCCGAGCACAATCACAGCATAACTGTTACTTATTTATACGCCCGAGCACAATCACAGCATAACTGTTACTTATTTATACGCCCGAGCACAATCACAGCATAACTGTTACTTATCTATACGCCCGAGCACAATCACAGCATAACTATTACTTATTTATACGCCCGAGCACAATCACAGCATAACTGTTACTTATTTATCCGCCCGAGCACGATCACAGCATAACTGTTACTTATTCATACGCCCGAGCACGATCACAGCATAACTGTTACTTATTCATACGCCCGAGCACAATCACAGCATAACTGTTACTTATTTATGCGCCCGAGCACAATCACAGCATAACTGTTACTTATTTATACGCCCGAGCACGATCACAGCATAACTGTTACTTATTTATACGCCCGAGCACAATCACAGCATAACTGTTACTAATTTATGCGCCCGAGCACAATCACAGCATAACTGTTACTTATCTATACGCCCGAGCACAATCACAGCATAACTGTTATTTATATACTTCAGCTTTGAATGATCTATATATACAGCTAGAGCTGCCCAATTGTTACAACGGGCTAGTCAATTAACGTTAATAACTTTAATTTTTCAGGTAAAGTAAAATATATTTCCCTTTTTGAATTAAAAGTCGGAGCAATAATGTAATGTCTGCTAAGATTGTAGAGAATATTATACAGACAAGATGTTGTATTCAATGTACTATAAGATAAGGAAAAATGCTTGAATTCCATTTTATGATAATTTCTTTGCATGGTATGTTGTATCTACCCTATCGTATTAACCACAGTGTGGATTGTTTTGGCGGTATTTGTAAATGTCATACGTATAAAATAATGTGTTGAAAATTTGCATCTCAACGTTACAACAGTAAACTGTTGTCTAGAATGTTTTGGTCTTGCCAAAATAATTCTACATCATGTATTTAATCTATTCGTTTATTCATTCATTCATATGAGTAGAAATGCATGCGGTCTTGACCCTATTCAGAATGGGCTTTTTCGTCATCCTGGGAAGGGGATGGCTGGGGGTAGTGCCCATTTATGTGAATTTATTGGTGATTTCTTTAAAAAAAACATCTTAGATTTTGGCCGATGGTGACATCAAACCAGCATAATGAATCGTGAAATTTACATTGAATTTTATAAGATGTAATTGAGTAAGAAATGTAAGAGATTCATCAAGAAAACCTTGGAACTAAATCGTTAAAACCAAAAATCATCAACTTTTGAAAAGGATGATTATAAGCGGTCTACATTTTGTGCAGATTGGCTATTTTACAGCCTCACAACGCCGCCTAGCGGGCAGTAAGAGTGCAGCAACAAAGTGTAAGTGTAGACTACCGGAAGTTTAATATATCAAACTGATTACTTAGTAATTTGTATCCACTACAACATGACAGACAGGCTCCTGACAGCCGCCCCATACACTGGTCATATCTGCACACCCCTAGCCGGTCCCAGTTCCACATACCTCTGAAAATACCCAATCTATCTCAACAACCCGTCTTTAACTGTTGCCATTAAATCCGTTTTTCTGTTTTGACTGGCAGACGTTTCATTGACATTGACTCGAACACCCTTCTGACGCCCATGTAACCTACACCAACGGGGGTGCCATTGTCGTAACACTTAGTTTAGTCCCATTGGGTTGGTGAATCATTGCATAGCAAAGTACATGTACTTTGTACATATTACCTATGTGCTCATTAGCCTTTACCAGGCTCCACATGTACAGGTCGATATGAAGAATTAAAAAAAAAAAAAAAGATTCACCGGTCTTAGTGGCAAGTGTGCAGATGTTGTCACACTGGCAACACCAAATCCGTAGGTGTTTTGGGCACCTCTGACAGATTAGCCGTGAGGCTCGGTGGGCGTCACTCCACCGTCATGGGGGCAGGGGCAGGGGCATGGCGAGTATCGAACCCAGGACCTACTGATTCTGATTCCAACGCTCTTATACTGTATACAGGTCGATATAAGAATAGTCGAAATTGACCAAATAAGGTCGCAAACTGTACTTCTCGGCCATCAAACTCCTCCAGAGTGTTTTCTGTCTTATTTGGCCAATTTCTACTATTTTTATATCGAAGTGTGGAACCTGGTAAAGGTTATGTGTATATGTGTTCATAGCTCGTCACCTTACTACTTACCTGTTATACTTCACACTAACGCTAGACGTCGCTGCTGCAGCGTGGAGAATATGGTCCCAAACACGGAACCAGTTTCACGTTAAGACCTTCGCGTAGCTTACTGTCGCATTTGTCACCTCACTAAAAGGCAAGCACACACACGCATTCCCCTCACGCTTCTCTATTGCCTCCTCTTAACTAAACCCACGACCTGGGCATAGCGGGGTGCGTTAGCTTTGAGGTATAATACCCCTGTCATATTTGGCGAAAATCGATCGATCGGACGACGATTCTGCGGCAATCGCCCGAACCTCGCTTATAATGATAGCGATAGCTATCATCATCATCATAACTTTATTGCACAACAATTGTTAAAAGTACAAATTATGGCTTATATGTGACAGGGACGGTTTTCAGGTGAAAAATTCGCGCAACCCTCTGTCGATTTCTAATTATAAAATATGGCCGATCTTCCATCGATACGTGACAGGGGTATAACTAAACCTACGCCCTAGGCTCAAAGATATATGCTACAGTAGGAAGACAGGAATAGTCACATGCACAGCATCACTGTAATCTGTACATGTACCTTAGAATCTGTTATATTTTATATATATATATATATATATATATATATATATATATATATATATATATATATATATATATCTGTTATAACTCCTAAATCTTCCCTAGTGACCTCAATAAAAAGCGGCCTGCAGGCCGATTTGAGCTTTCATGAAGAAACAAACTAAGGTTCAAATAAAACTGTCCTCTATGCAAGAACCCAAAAGTCTGAAACAATCGTCCGTAAACTGTGCGATCATAAACAACACGTCAACTTTCCTCGCATAATTAAATGTTCTTGTTCGTATTCCTGTACATAATTGTCTTAGAAAAATATGACAAATAGTGCTACATTCAGGTACAGTCGGTTTGCTCTGTCTTTACGCTTTCCGATTTATGATGATGATAATCATAATGTTTAAAACGGAAACAGCGTGTAAGTCTTTGTTTCCTGGGAAAGAGAAGTTTTGTCTGTATAAAGCATGCTGGGAAAATCAGCCTATCCTGGGGACGAGTGTTTAGGCGGGAACCTGAGGGAGTTAGCAGACGACAGGCGACACTGAAATGGCGGCTCTGTCGTACATGTAACTATGAAGATATTCGTTGTGTACTAACGTAGACCATACAGGTACACGTAGCGTCTACAAAGAACTGCTTGGGGAAGGTAGGTCACGAGGAAACAACGAAATGTTCAACTGACTTTAGTAACACATTTGGACGTTTGATTTTTACGTAATTCTGTACCACCATGTATGAGGAAAGATATGTTTATGGAGCCATTAGATCTTTATGTTTATTGTTATTGATATGAATTCAATCATGCAATCCGTATCTTTGTTCTATTTTGTCTGACCAGTGCCACAATTCATGAGTCCCTCGAAACCGCCACCTCACACAATATTAACCGGCCTGTGTGCAGTACCAACCGCCAGAGTTAGAGGTCGCTGCTGTGCGCAGAGTCTCCCACCATTATCATCTGAAGTGTATCTAACTGCAGCGCTCGGAGTTACAGGTCTCAGCTGTTCGAACGAGCACGTTTCCCGTCGCGGTACCGCCGTATCAGGCCGTGGGATTTACCAGCGGACGATCCGTCAAACCTTGTCGGGAGGAGGAACGCCTGGCCCCGCCGGGAACTGTGGAACGCTCCGGTGAATCTTTGCGGCAACATTTCCAAGGTAAGAACGTGTTATAAGGTGTGGTCAAGACTCCGTACGTTAAACATTGAGCTGCGGAGTCGCCAAGAAAAAGCTGGGAAGTAAAATTCCTCCGTCTGTATACTATAGGTGATTTCCTTAGGCATTTGGGGTATGAAAGATTGCTTGATCTCACAGAACACACCTTATATTATACGTGTCTGCACCTCTTGACTTCAGTGTATATATCATGCTGTTCAGCGGACTTGAAGTCAGGATTGTCAGCCTGTAGGTTTCTGTGCCATGGGGTACAATATTCGGTATAGCCATGGGTACAGGAACATTTAGTACATTACTAGGTGTAATGGTCTGGGTATAAGGTTGGACTATGAAGCCTATTGGCTATAGGAACATTGGTGCATTACTGGTGAAGCAGTCTGACTTTATTAAGGTAGTGTTGTATAGTGCCATAGTATGGTATAGAATGCTAACAATTTATTACTGTTATGATAGTCTTGGTCTGAGTTTAGGTAGTGTTTTATAGAGCCTATGGTATAGAATGCTAACAATTTATTACTGTTATGATAGTCTTGGTCTGAGTTTAGGTAGTGTTTTATAGAGCCTATGGTATAGAATGCTAACAATTTATTACTGTTATGATAGTCTTGGTCTGAGTTTAGGTAGTGTTTTATAGAGCCTATGGTATAGAATGCTAACAATTTATTACTGTTATGATAGTCTTGGTCTGAGTTTAGGTAGTGTTTTATAGAGCCTATGGTATAGAATGCTAACAATTTATTACTGTTATGATAGTCTTGGTCTGAGTTTAGGTAGTGTTTTATAGAGCCTATGGTATAGAATGCTAACAATTTATTACTGTTATGATAGTCTTGGTCTGAGTTTAGGTAGTGTTTTATAGAGCCTATGGTGTAGAATAGAATGATTTGTTACTGTTATGATAGTCTTGGTCTAAGGTATTGGAGCACAAAGTTGAAAAATAAACAAACAAATAAACAAACAAAGTCTAAGATATAGGGACATTAGTGGTTCATTAGTACATTGATTACACTAGTCTGAGTCTAAGGTACGTAGTGTTGTATAGAGTCTCATATGGCATGATAGGGCCTAGGAAAGAAATGTTGTTTCCTGTTTCAATCCCGAAAAATTAAGGTGGGTAGGTATATAGGGATTATCTTTTTTTCTTGTAATTTTTTTAGGCTCACCCAAACTCCACCGTTTTATTACAAATTACAGTTGAACAAAGTAAACTGAAATGCATGAGGACACTTCTCTTTCAATGTCAAACTGTAATTTTGTGCATAATAGACACATTTACCCTTCATTAGATAGAACAAGCAGCGTTTTTACTTCAGTAGGGAGCAGGCTGAATAACAGTTCTAACTGGAAGCTATGTGACCCCACTGTCCACCCAAAAAAAAGTCTTAGGGTAGGCAGGTTTTTCTAGGGAAGGTAGGGAAACAGGAAACACAACATTTTTTTTTCCTAGGCCTAATGAGATATCATCAAGTATAAAGTTTCCAACCAAGTAATAATTTGGGCATGATGCTTTTGCTATTTGTGTACAGCTCAAAAACTGAGTTTTATGAAAAGAAAGACAATAATTAAACAGATGATGCAAATAAGGTAGTCATGTAGACCCTGTGCCTCCCAGTCTTTGGTTCCAGACTGCACCGAGTCAGATCTGTGGTTCTTTAAAACTTCAAGTTAAAACATTTAGCACCAGCAGGACAACTTATGTAGATAGAAAACAGAGGGCAGGGAGGTAGACTTGAATCTAAGTTGTCTTAACTAAAAGTTATAGTTACTGTATAATATTCCCTCTAACAAATTGAGGACACCCAGACAAGAACATTATCTCATGGTATGTTACTCTTGTTACTTCTCTCGTCTTGTATGTCCATCTAAATTATAGAGGACCAGTAAATAGAGTAGCAGTGGCCTTGTGGAGGTGTGCACCATTGTGGAGGTGTGCACCATTGTGGAGGTGTGCACCATTGTGGAGGTGTGCACCATTGTGGAGGTGTGCACCATTGTGGAGGTGTGCACCAGTGTGGAGGTGTGCACCATTGTGGAGGTGTGCACCATTGTGGAGGTGTGCACCATTGTGGAGGTGTGCACCATTGTGGAGGTGTGCACCATTGTGGAGGTGTGCACCATTGTGGAGTGTGCACCACTGTGGAGGCGTGCACCATTGTGGAGGTGTGCACCAGTGTAGAACAGACTTGTCGGGACGTCGGGAGGCAATAGGGGGGAATCCAGGAGTGGCTAGAGTCTGTCTGGATCAATACATGGGTGGGCACGGTCATAAGGAGAACTGTTGAGTAATAAGGATGTCTAGGAGGGGAGTTTCAGTTTCAGTTTGGTCATTTTGCTAGGACATTCCTGTTGTCTACTGCCCCGATGATGATATTTGATGGTCAGTCAGGATTCTAACATTTGAACATGGTCGTACAGAGAACTGTTGAGTAATAAGACTAGGAGGGGTGTTTCAGTGTCAGTTTGGTCATTTTGCTGGATGTCAGGACTCTAACCCTTGGTTATTGGTATATTCTGATTTGAATAGCTCTTATTGTCAAAAAAAGTGACACAGTTTAGAACCTCTAGCAACCTCTTTGGAAAAATAAAAATTGGAATAAAAACTTAGATCTAACTATATATGAAATCCACCCTCTGAAACTATATTTGTCAGAACTGTAGAGTAATAAGGTAGTCTGGGAGGGGAGTTTCAGTTTCAGTTTGTTCTTTTTGCCAGGACATTTGTGTCACCCACTGCTGATATGTGATAGTCAGGATTCTAACATTTGGACACAGTCGTACAGAGAACTGTTGAGTATAATAAGACAGTCTGGGAGGGGAATTTTAGTCTCAGTACAGTCATTTTCCCGGGACACTTGTGTCGCCTACTGCCCATATTTGATAGTCAGGATTCTAACTCTTGGCTATTGGTAGTTCTGGTCACTTGAAATTGAATAGCTCTTGCTTTCCAGAAGAAGTGACACATGTTTAGGACCGCTCTTTTGAAAAATGAAAATCGGAATAAAAACATAGATCTAATTATATATGAAATTCACCCCCTGACACTATGTTTACCTCAGTCTAAGATACTCTTTCCCTCAGACACTTTTTTCTCTCTCTCCTTCTCTCTTGCTCCCTCTCTCTCTCCCTCCATCTCTCTTTCTCTCTCTCTCCCTCCATCTCTCTCTCCCTCTCTCTCCCTCTCTCCCTCTCTCTCTCTCTCTCTCTCTCACTCTCTCACTCACTCTCTATCTCTGTCCATTGTACCACTTTTCATGTTTCTTCAATCTGTTTTGCTTCATTTTATTTTGTTCCGACCAAGAAACAACATGTTACCCTGACATGGCCCAAACTTGGCTCCATATTTCAGGTAACATTCCCCAATATCCAGTCCACGATGCACTGGGCTCGGAGCCAGACAGGTTTAATACTCGATCCAGTCACAAACCATGAAGACTAACTACCCGGGGGGAGACTTTTAATGTTCTGGTTTCATTGTGCAATGGCCTAGTGGGTAGAGTGTTCGCCTTGCATTCGGAAGGTCGTGAGTTCGATCCCGGCCGAGTCATACCAAAGACTATAAAAATGGTACATGCTGCTTTCTCTGCTTAGCACTCAGCATTCGGGAGAGAGTATGGAAGTTGAACACACACCACTACCAGTGGAATAGCCCCCTGCTGTAGTGATTGCGTTGTGTGTGGCCCAGGGCTAACGAAACAGAGATGGGCACCGCCCTATGCGCCAGAAATGGGCACTGCCCTTGGCGGGGAAAGGGTTTAACTTTTTTAACTAACTTAATTGTGCAGGTAGTGGTTCCTTCTCCAAGCAGATGTTTTGAGGAGAAATGAAACATTTTCCTATACCTGAGCACCTATTGGTGTCCAGAGTCACCTGGTTCTCAAAGTCACATTCTTCCACCAAGAATTTACTCAGCTTATTCAGCTTGTACAAAAAAACACGGGGCCAGTTTTTACTTCCCGTTTGAGATATGGTGCAGCTGCCAACAGAGTTTAAACCCTTTCTTGGATTCGAACTAGGGTCTCTCAGTTACAAAAGAGTTGTGACGACAAGCTATAAACATGAAGTGTTATGCAGTACGAACAAGAAACAGCCATGACTTCAAATACAAGAGTTAGTAACCTAGGATTGATGTGTTCAAAAATTCGTATTTTCCCAGAACTATCGTAGAGTGGAACTTGTTATCACCAAGCACAGTAGGGGCATCTTCTCTGGGTAGTTTTAAAGAACGCTTGCAGATAGATGTGCAAAAGTTAGGTGTGACGGATCGTTCAGTGTAATATAACCAGCTGCTGCCGCGCTGCGTGCCTGCGAAGCTGGTGTGTTACGACGAAGGGGGGTTATACCGGCTATATAGATACAGATACAGAAGCTGGTGTGTTACGCCGAACGGCGGTTATACCGGCTATATAGATACAGATACAGAAGCTGGTGTGTTACACCGAAGGGCGGTTATACTGGCTATATAGATACAGATACAGATACTACCAGTTGGGCTACGGGGACATTCTTTTACCACAATGATTAATAAATAATACATTATATCAGTTTTGATACTTTTGGCAGTCTGATGTCTTTAAACAGGTAAATTTCGGTTCATTCCTGCTGATTCTGGTGTTTTGTTTGGCATATTTTGGGGTTTTGTAACATTTTTTTTAATGATAAGCCGGTTTTGGCTTTGCAAATATGGGGTGCTGTATACAGTGGAGCGAATGGGTTAGGGATTTCAGAATTTTTTGTAATATTGAACTATTGCTACAAAGCCTTATAATTGCAAATAACTGGTTTCTAGAGTATTGAGAATGAAAATTAGATTTTCCTGTTTAGCATTATGTTTTCAGTTGAGAAAACAACAAATTGACTTGTTTTGGCCCAACAGGTGTGAAGGAGAGGAAAGTGACTGACTTAGATTCACTGATAAAGGCAGGTGTGGCCAGGTATGGGCAGGTATGGGCAGGTGTGACCAGGTATGGGCAGGTGACAATACCTTTGTTATCATTGACAGGTGTACATTATGCAAACATTATCCATTGATTATTGAGATAATGCATTGAATGTATATACATGCTGATAGCTTGATCCTGGTGTTACTTTCTTTCATTAACTTATCATTTCCTGGGCCTAATTGTTCTGATAAAAGATAATTATCTGATATTCAGCCATATGGTTCATTGATCAGGGCTCGAAATACTGGGGTTTTGTGCACCCAGGTGCACCCAAATATTTTCTTGGGTGTATGTATGTAAAGATATCAAAGTGTACAAGTATACATCATATTCTTGACATCTAAGGGTTAGAAAGATAATAAAAATGTCTGTCATGGTACTTGTTTAAGAAGTTGATAGCATGTAACTATATTTTGATGTTAGGTTTTTCTGACACACTGTAGATTGTTGTAGTGTCTATCATGGCATGCTTTAGTAAATATCCTGCTGTGAGGTTAATAATGTGGTTCTGAAATGTGTATGTGTTTGTGGTAGCTATAGACTTTGAAAAGTCTAGCTCTTACTTTAAAAAGTCTAGAACAATCCTGACAACAATGTATAGTTACCACTGAAATACCCTGATGATGGCATGCTTTAGTAAATATCTTGCTGTGAGGTTCTGAAATGTTTATGTGTTTGTGGTAGTTCTTAGACTTTAAAAAGTCTAGAGCAATCCTGACAACAATGTATAGTTACCACTGAAAATTGCTCAGTTAAGAGTATACCCTGATCATGCCATGCTTTAGTAAATGTCCTACTGTGAGGTTAATAATGTGTGTAAATGGGCAATCATGTTACACAGTCCTGAAACATCTGATTCTGGTAGTAGTTTTATTATCAAAGTCTAGAACAATACTGACAACAGTTTATATTTACCATTGAATATTGAATATACCCAGATCATGGCATGTTTTAGTGAATGTCCTGCTGTGAGGTTTTTTTTGTAAATGAGCAATCATAACACAGTCCTGAAATGTCTGTTTCTGGTAGTTTGATCATCAAAGTCTCAAGAAATCCTGACAACTGAGTTCATATTTACCATTGAACATTGCTACAGTTCAGAGTATACAATGATCATGGCATGCTTTAATGAATGTCCCACTGTGAGGTTAATAATGTGTGTAAATAGACGATAATAATACAGTCCTGAAAAGTCTTTTTGTGGTAGTTTATTATCAGATAGATAAATAGATGGATAGATGGTTTATCAAAGTCTAGAAAAATCCTGACAGCAGTTTATATCTACCATTGAACATTGTAAATAGGCTATAATAACAAGACATGAAATGTTCCCCATGCAGTAAACTATTTGAAGACATTGTCAAAATGTTTGATATGGATTCCCTCCGTTTTCCTAGTACAAAGAACGGGTGTCTGACTTTGAGCAGCGTAAGTTGACCCGCACACCTCATGTCGCAGCTCAATTGTCCACATTTTTTCCTTCTCTTATCTACCGTTACTGGGTGTCGCCTGCAAATTAAATTGCAATGATCACAATAATTTGAGTTTTGGTACACATCTATAAAAGACTATATACTTGACAGCTATGTTTCAAAATATAAGTTTTGCATATTATTTCTGAGTGAGCCGAGAACTTATTGATGATCCCTCCTATCAGTATAATGGTTCTAAAAGCACATAGTACTGATGTGTGCTTATTATAATAGATAATCATCAAAGTCTAGACTCTGACAATTGTTATATTACTTATTGATTATTCTAACATGCTTTTATATTAATAACTGCTGTCCTCACTGTACATGGTTGATATGTATCAATGGATCTATAATAATAATACACAGTCCTGATGTGTGTGCTCGTAAGTTATTGATTATCAAAGTCTATGTCCCAGAAATTGTCATTAATTTATTGATTATTCCAACATGCGTCCTTTACTGTAAAGTGCTGATAATATCTATCTTAATGGGTCTATGATAACATATAGTACTGATCTTCATGATGAGCGTGCTGAAAATTTATTAATTATCAAAGTCTATGTCCCAGAAATTGCATATTTTTATTAGTTATTCCAGCGTGCTTTTAGTAAATACTGTCCTTTACTGTAACGTGTAATGATATTATCACTTTAATGGATCTATCATAACACATAGCACTGATGTGTGTATGCTCAAAAGTTATTAATTATCAAAGTTTATGGACCAGAAATTGTCATATTTTTTATTGATTATTCCAACATGCATCAGGAAGTGCCGTCCTCTACTGTTAAGTGTTGATATTATCAGTTTAATGGATCATTAATGGGTCAATGTTACACAGTGCTTAGTAGTTTATTAGGCAACACCAAAGTTATTTGTTGCTTCTCTGAGAAAATGATTGGACCGACAGTGAAAAAATAAAGATAGATTTTTCAAAAGGTCTTGGGTGAAGATAATGGCTTAAATAACGCAAAAAAGCCTAAGGAGTTTTAAGGCACGTTAATGGCATGTTTGATGCAATGAATCCGTTCTTTTGATTTGTTACTTATGTTCTGAATATAAAGCAATGTTTTTAGACATTATGTGTATGTGGCTCCGAATGGTAATGTCATAATACAGCTTTGTGATAGCAAAACCTGTATGGTTTTTCTTGAGACTTAATTCTTTTTTTTCTTCAGGTAAATCCAATGTTTTGAATATAAGGCAATGTTTTTAGACTGAAAATATGTGTATGTGGCTCTGAATGGTAATGTATACAGCTTTGTGATAGCAAAACCTGTATTGTTTTTCTTGAGACTTAATTCTTTTTTTCTCAGGCAAATCCTAGAAGCAACAAATGAAATTGGTGTGGCCTTATCTACGACTCTAGATACTTTTAATAATGTTCTGTCCATACTGTATATGGTTGATATGTATCAGCAAAATGGATCTATAATATTCATATCACACAGTCCTATGTGTGCTAGTTGTAGTTAATTTATCAAAGTTTAGATTCTGACAATTGTTATAGTTCTTATTGAGTTACGTAAGTGCTGTTCTTTACTGAAAACAGAAAAGTGTTGCTACATATCAGAATAATGGATCTGTAATAACACACAGAATAACGATAGAATAACTTTATTGCACAACAATTGTAACAGTTACAATGTATGGCAATGTGAACAACTATATACTAATACAAATAACTAACAACTAATGTAATATAATATAACAGTATAAACAATCTAGTGAGTATCATAAAGCATTATCACAGTACTGATAGTGTGCCAGGCTGGGCATGTAATGGGATCTCCCTGGGGCATTGTGTTGGTCGGCCAGCTGGACTCCAGGGCTGGGAGGGAAATGATGGGGTCATTAGCTAATTACTCATTAATTAGGCACTTCCTTTCTTCATACAGAATGCTCTTTTAAGTTTGTTTGTGTTGTATGAATGGTATATTGGTGAGGGCAGGGGTACCACAATGTACTGCTACACCTGTGTTGAGGACTGAGATGTAATTTTTTTTAATGTTCGAATGAAAGCTCATCTGTGTTGGTAAATTCCTTATTGCAAAAGTTTAAACTTTGTTCCAACACAAAGAAAAGACTCACCATAAATTTTCGGTCGAGCACTCCGACCTTCTTCAGATGAAATGATTCGCTGACTAATCCGGAAGTCGTCGGATGACGTCAGGTAGCAGCGAATCATAAATGTCGGGAAGGCGAAACCTGCCACCATCACGGTTAAACGAGGGTTGATGTGCCGACGACTTCCGGATTAGTCAGCGAATCATTTCATCTGAAGAAGGTCGGAGTGCTCGACCGAAAATTTATGGTGAGTCTTTTCTTTGTGTTGGAACAAAGTTTAAACTTTTGCAATATAAAATTTTTTTAATGTTCTTTAAACTTTGTTTATTTATGAGAAGCTTAAATCATTCTGCAGGTCAGTTTTCATTGTGGTCATGAGGGAATAGGTAGATAATGACGCAGATTCATTGATTTTTCTTCCGAATACAACATTGTATGTTGGAGCATGCCTTGGTTTGAAATGATTCTAATAGAAAAGGCTTCAAACCTAGAAGAAAAGCAGTTTAAAATTTCTTTATTTCTATTTTCATCTCTTCATCATTTCTCTTGCTGAAACTTGACTTCAAAATATGTTCCAAGAGCCGAGGAAATGGATCTATATTTCTTTTTAAACTAGGAAATAGAATTAGCAAATGCATTGCTAGTGAAGCACCTGAAAGTCAGTACCATTTACCACTACAGTTCTGTGCATCACTAAACTTTAAGCAGATCCTGGGGCAATTACTGTCGAATTGAGGTCACCTGAGTGGCGCCGAATGGCAGCTCGCTCCAGACACTTGCGACAGTCGTATTGAGGTTACCTGAGTGGCGCCAAATGGCAGCTCGCTCCAGACCCTTGCGATTTAGCCCCGCCCATGGTAAGCTCCTCGCAATTCAGCCCCTGGCTGCAAAGAGTGAGTAGTCGGCCCGCCCAATAATATAATATATAATACTACAATCATATGGCATAATTGAATTAAAGATAGTACCAAACTGGCCAAGGAGTGTAGTCAGTCAAAAGGTGTCTACAGTCAAACCTGTCTATAGCGGCCACTCAAGGGACTGGTCAAAATTGGCCACTATAGAGAGGTGGCCACTATAGAGAATATGCTAATTATTTGACCACAAGCAATAAGTTACACGTGGTTTTAGTACCGACTGATCTTTATTCACACAATACAGTACTGTACATGTACTGCAATGATTTTTACACTATATGTATTAAGAAAATAAAAAGTTTGAAATGTTCTACAGTTGATATTGTCTGAAGAGACCGGCATAGGGTGACGATACGGCCGCTGTATATGGCCGAACGCGTGCCGAAACATAGATCAGCGGTCCGCGTGGCCGTAATCGGCAGTGTTTTTGTACCTGCGGGACCGGAAATTGTGTGGCCGTGGCCGCGTTGGACAAGTGGCCGCTAAGCCTATTTCTTAATCATTACGAATCCAAGGGACCGACAAAAAGTGGCCACTATGGCCAGGTGGCTGCTATGCAAAGGTGGCCGCTAATACAGGTTTGACTGTATTTGCTATGTAGCAAAACACAGTCCTAAGCCAGCTTCACTCCTCTGCGACCTTTTGATACTATCTTACGCTGCTGTAGGATCTGCTTGGAGAATATACATCACCAGCTGTGTGAGACAGACTGAGTTCAATGTTTGGTGCAGCTCCTAGACTGGTAAATCTCTCCCTGGTCCTGTGTGTTGGGTACGGGACAGGAATTAGCTCGTAATGGATCATTAATAGTTAGATTTATTGCATGACACCTGTACAGGATACAGTGTATGGCAACATGTACATACAATACATACATTCAGAACAGTTTGACTACATAAGTTACTAGTATCTAAAAAACTAGGAAACTAATCTATTTTACACATGGTATATAGTATTGACAATCAGGCTAGCATTATGTGCTGGTTCAGGACAGTATAATATTGTCTCGTTTTTTAAATGCGTTATATATAAATTGACCGACATAGGCAGATATATCAGCAGGACATGATAGTAGCATATTAAACATTTCTGTCTTGTTAGATGGTAACATTATATCAGATTTGTATTTAATACACTGTAACAATTCTTGTCTCTCTCTATCATATGTTGGGCAATCCATTATAAAGTGGGATTCATTTTCAATATTATCATGGCATGTTGGACAAAATCTCTCGCTGGCTGGTGTGTTGTGATGTCTACGACCCCCTCCCTATGGTACACTCATGTGTCCCCTGAGCCATGCATATATCTATTTGGCTGTGTGCCTAAAGGGTAGCCTGTGTGCCCCTTTTCTGTAAGTGTGAGGTGTTGACAGCCTATTTTGATTTTCTGTGATTTGTAGGGAAAGCCATCTTTTTAGTGTAATTTGTTTTGAGGCAACCACATTTTGTGTCATTGCCTTCCTTGATTTGTGAATTAGTGCACTATGTAGCTGGTTGTACACAATTCAGCATAAAGCATTGCCAGAACCCCCCATGCAGACCCTCCTTACATCTGTACCTGCACGTGTACTGGTACAACAGTGCTGCGGCTGTGCACAGTAAATAGCCAGTCACGGATCATTAGTATCCCCCCATGCAGACCCTCATACAGTCTGGCCCTGCACCTGTACTGGTACAAGTCTGGGGCACAGTAAATAGCCAGTCACAGATCATTAATATCCCCCCATTCAGACCCTCCTTACATCTGGCGCTGTACCTGTACTGGTAAAAGTCTGGGCCACAGTAATTACCCAGTCACAGATCATTGATATCTCCCCATGTAGACCCTCCTAGACCAGTAATTAGCCAGTCACAGATCATTAATTCCCCCTCCCAGTGGACCCTTATTGTTTACCCAGTACATGTCACAGTCAGTAGGCAGCCACTGAGCGTCACTGGGCCATCATGTACATGTATATAATGTCTTGTCACTGGGCCATCATGTACATGTATATAATGTCTTGTCACTGGGCCATCATGTACATGTATATAATGTCTTGTCACTGGGCCATCATGTACATGTATATAATGTCTTGTCACTGGGCCATCATGTACATGTATATAATGTCTTGTCACTGGGCCATCATGTACATGTATATAATGTCTTGTCACTGGGCCATCATGTACATGTATATAATGTCTTGTCACTGGGCCATCATGTACATGTATATAATGTCTTGTCACTGGGCCATCATGTACATGTATATAATGTCTTGTCACTGGGCCTGCTGGTATGTGGGTACAGTTTGGTAATAAGAAAGACTTATTCATTAGCCAAACTTTATTGCAAGTTCTTGCCAGTCTGAGGGATCCCTCACAGTTCTACACAAAGACCAGTTTTATGGCCCTCAGTAACCTCATTTGACAAGTGCGTAAAGGTATAAGCATCTCATAAAAAAGGGATACACATCTCATATAAAGGTATAGACACCTCATTCCATGTTGTGATCCTACTTACTATAATAAGTAAATGACGAGTGTTTGGTCAAAAGTGATTAGATTCAAAGGAATGAAGGAATTAACACAAAATTCAGAATTTGTCAAGAGTAGGAATCTGTTGTCTGTTAGACATTTTGTTGCCAAATCCAACAAAAATTGTCCAAAACGCTCCATGTTAAGATGATTTTGGTACCATCTGTAATTTTGAGATGACATAAAAGGTAATAAACACCTCATTCCCTGCGATAATCCTTCCCATCCATCCCCAGTGTCGGGTCGAAAGTGCTGAAATTCCGAGGATTAGAAAACCCGGAGCCTGACCCAGATCCATACGGAATCTGGTGAGGGAAATCATCGGAGGCTTTGAGAGAATTTGGTTAAGATTAGGAGGGAATTACTAACGACCAGTACAGTTCCGTGGTTCACAGACTGTCCAGTTTCTGTCAGTTAACTTTTAGCTACCTCCATGAAATGTCATGGAGGTTATGTTTTACCCAGCGTTTGTGTGTGTGTGTGTGTCTGTGAACAAGATAACTCAAGAACGGTTTGATGGATTAGTTTCATATTTGGTGTGTTGGTGGGGTGTGATGAAAGCTGGAAGTGATTAGATTTTGGGCCCCCTAGCAACTTTCCTTGGTACTGCAGCGCAACTTCCGGTTTTGCTATCTCGTGTTCTGAACATGACTACCATTTACATAATTTATATGAAATTTACAAAAGCTCTAAATTTTCATGGAGGTATGAGGTCGCCGAACTCTAGTTGATACATGTTTCTTGAAATGGGGAAGTGAAAGTCCCCAGACATAATCCCTTATCCTTAAATACTTTCTCAGCAGGTAGCTGGATTAACAGGTGTCAGGTCTCACAATGCAGCAGCCTTGAAAAGGCATGATTAACTTGAGAAGTGAAAGTCCTTCTCCCTCATTCCTTAGCACCTGAAAGACCTTTTCCACATCATTAGGAATTAAAGAGCTGACAGGTTGTCACACCTGATTCTTGAAGGAGATACTCAACTTGATCAGGAGTTACAAGAGTTGTTTTCTCCCCTTCCTAGGTACACATGTATCTCCAGGTTACTTTGGTCTTCTTAGATGGTCCAGGCCTTGCCTTTTATTGTTATTGGGTGGGCCGATTACTCACTCTTTGCAGCCAGGGGCTGAATTGCGAGGAGCTTACAATAGGCGGGGCTAAATCGCAAGGGTCTGGAGCGAGCTGCCATTCGGCGCCACTCGGGTGACCTCAATACGACTGTCGCAAGTGTCTGGAGCGAGCTGCCATTCGGCGCCACTCAGGTGACCTCAATAAGACAGTAATTGCCCCAGGTGCGGCCAAGGTACTGTAGGTTTTGAACCGCTCACACCGCACCATCGCACATGTGGCGGGTTCTTTAACGTGCCCGGGGTGTGGCTCTCCCCAGACACGGGACCTCCATTTAACGTCCTATCCGAGGGACGACTCATTTTCACTTGAGTAAAGTGAGGAAAGTTCGTGTTAAGTGCCTTTCCCAAGGGCACAAATTCGGCAGCACGGCAGGCGGATTCGATCCCGCAACCTCTCGGTCACGAGGCGAACACAATACCACTGTGCCACGCGGTTCCGTGGATTCAAAATGTAAAACAGCTTAGGCAAGCGTACTCAAGTTTGGGCAGTCGCAGATTTGAATCCTAGCTTGACATTGTGTCATCATCTTTGGAAAGGCACACAAGTTCACAGGACCTTTCTCACTCCACCCAGGTGTAAAAATGAATACCAGATGTCAGTTGGAGAGGTGAAAGGCACGGAAATAAGAGGGTTGGTCTTCACCTTTGAACCCTAAACCCACCGTACCCTTACACAGTGTATTACTCACTGCTGCACTCCCCTTACAGTGTCAAAAAGGCTGTGGGGCTGCCTTCACCTTAGCGTATTCAAATCTGGCAGGAAGCAGCAATTTAGCCCCAATCAAGCGGACACTACCATTTAAGCTTCCAGCTGAGGGGAAATTGCCCCTCCTTAGGGACAGCTACTCATCAACTCAATAACACTTATTTCCTGGGCCACACCTAGTCAGTTACTCGGTTCTCATCAACTCAATAACACTTATTTCCTGGGCCACACCTAGTCAGTTACTCGGTTCTCATCAACAATAACACTTATTTCCTGGGCCACACCTAGTCAGTTATTCGGTTCTCATCAACTCAATAACACTTATTTCCTGGGCCACACCTAGTCAGTTATTCGGTTCTCATCAACTCAATAACACTTATTTCCTTGGCCACACCTAGTCAGTTACTCGGTACCCATCAACTCAATAACACTTATTTCCTGGGCCACACCTGTACAGTTACTCGGTACCCATCAACTCAATAACACTTATTACCTGGGCCACACCTGTACAGTTACTCGGTACTCATCAACTCAATAACACTCATTTTCTGGGCCACACCTAGTCAGTTATTCGGTTCTCATCAACTCAATAACACTTATTTCCTGGGCCACACCTAGTCAGTTACTTGGTACTCATCAACTCAATAACACTTATTACCTGGGCCACACCTAGTCAGTTATTCGGTTCTCATCAACTCAATAACACTTATTTCCTGGGCCACACCTAGTCAGTTACTCGGTTCTCATCAACTCAATAACACTTATTACCTGGGCCACACCTAGTCAGTTACTCGGTACTCATCAACTCAATAACACTTATTTCCTGGGCCACACCTGGTCAGTTACTTGGTACTCATCAACTCAATAACACTTATTTCCTGGGCCACACCTAGTCAGTTACTTGGTACTCATCAACTCAATAACACTTATTTCCTGGGCCACACCTAGTCAGTTACTTGGTACTCATCAACTCAATAACACTTATTTCCTGGGCCACACCTAGTCAGTTACTTGGTACTCATCAACTCAATAACACTTATTTCCTGGGCCTCACCTAGTCAGTTATTCGGTTCTCATCAACTCAATAACACTCATTTCCAGGGCCACACCTAGTCTGTTATTCGGTTCTCATCAACTCAATAACACTTATTTCCTGGGCCACACCTAGTCAGTTATTCGGTTCTCATCAACTCAATAACACTTATTACCTGGGCCACACCTAGTCAGTTATTCGGTTCTCATCAACTCAATAACACTTATTTCCTGGGCCACACCTGTACAGTTACTCGGTTCTCATCAACTCAATAACACTTATTACCTGGGCCACACCTGTACAGTTACTCGGTTCTCATCAACTCAATAACACTTATTACCTGGGCCACACCTGGTCAGTTACTTGGTTCTCATCAACTCAATAACACTTATTACCTGGGCCACACCTGGTCAGTTACTCGGTTCTCATCAACTCAATAACACTTATTTCCTGGGCCACACCTGTACAGTTACTCGGTTCTCATCAACTCAATAACACTTATTTCCTGGGCCACACCTAGTCAGTTACTCGGTTCTCATCAACTCAATAACACTTATTTCCTGGGCCACACCTGTACAGTTACTCGGTTCTCATCAACTCAATAACACTTATTACCTGGGCCACACCTGTACAGTTACTCCGTTCTCATCAACTCAATAACACTTATTACATGGGCCACACCTAGTCAGTTACTCGGTTCTCATCAACTCAATAACACTCATTACCTGGGCCACACCCAGTCAGTTACTCGGTTCTCATCAACTCAATAACACTTATTACCTGGGCCACACCTGTACAGTTACTCGGTTCTCATCAACTCAATAACACTTATTACCTGGGCCACACCTGTGCAGTTACTCGGTTCTCATCAACTCAATAACACTTATTTCCTGGGCCACACCTGGTCAGTTACTCGGTGCTCATCAACTCAATAACACTTATTACCTGGGCCACACCTGTGCAGTTACTCGGTTCTCATCAACTCAATAACACTTATTTCCTGGGCCACACCTGGTCAGTTACTCGGTGCTCATCAACTCAATAACACTTATTACCTGGGCCACACCTGTGCAGTTACTCGGTTCTCATCAACTCAATAACACTTATTACCTGGGCCACACCTGTACAGTTACTTGGTTCTCATCAACTCAATAACACTTATTACCTGGGCCACACCTAGTCAGTTATTCGGTACTCATCAACTCAATAACACTTATTACCTGGGCCACACCTGTGCAGTTACTCGGTTCTCATCAACTCAATAACACTTATTTCCTGGGCCACACCTGGTCAGTTACTCGGTGCTCATCAACTCAATAACACTTATTTCCTGGGCCACACCTAGTCAGTTACTTGGTACTCATCAACTCAATAACACTTATTTCCTGGGCCACACCTAGTCAGTTACTTGGTACTCATCAACTCAATAACACTTATTACCTGGGCCACACCTAGTCAGTTATTCGGTTCTCATCAACTCAATAACACTTATTTCCTGGGCCACACCCAGTCAGTTACTCGGTACTCATCAACTCAATAACACTTATTACCTGGGCCACACCCAGTCAGTTACTCGGTACTCATCAACTCAATAACACTTATTACCTGGCATGGGCCACACCTGGTCAGTTACTCGGTACTCATCATCTCAATAACACTTATTTCCTGGGCCACACCTGTGCAGTTACTCGGTTCTCATCAACTCAATAACACTTATTACCTGGGCCACACCCAGTCAGTTACTCGGTACTCATCATCTCAATAACACTTATTTCCTGGGCCACACCTGTGCAGTTACTCGGTTCTCATCAACTCAATAACACTTATTTCCTGGGCCACACCTGTACAGTTATTCGGTACTCATCAACTCAATAACACTTATTACCTGGGCCACACCTGTACAGTTATTCGGTACTCATCAACTCAATAACACTTATTACCTGGGCCACACCTGTACAGTTACTCGGTTCTCATCAACTCAATAACACTTATTACCTGGGCCACACCTGTGCAGTTACTCGGTTCTCATCAACTCAATAACACTTATTTCCTGGGCCACACCTAGTCAGTTACTCGGTTCTCATCAACTCAATAACACTTATTACCTGGGCCACACCTGTACAGTTACTCGGTTCTCATCAACTCAATAACACTTATTACCTGGGCCACACCTGTACAGTTATTCGGTACTCATCAACTCAATAACACTTATTACCTGGGCCACACCTGTACAGTTATTCGGTACTCATCAACTCAATAACACTTATTACCTGGGCCACACCTAGTCAGTTATTCGGTTCTCATCAACAATAACACTCATTACCTGGGCCACACCTAGTCAGTTATTCGGTTCTCATCAACAATAACACTTATTACCTGGGCCTCACCTAGTCAGTTATTCGGTTCTCATCAACAATAACACTTATTACCTGGGCCTCACCTAGTCTGTTATTCGGTTCTCATCAACTCAATAACACTTATTTCCTGGGCAACACCTGGTCAGTTATTCGGTACTCATCAACAATAACACTTATTACCTGGGCCACACCTAGTCAGTTATTCGGTTCTCATCAACAATAACACTTATTACCTGGGCCACACCTGTACAGTTATTCGGTACTCATCAACTCAATAACACTTATTTCCTGGGCCACACCTGTACAGTTACTCGGTTCTCATCAACTCAATAACACTTATTTCCTGGGCCACACCTAGTCAGTTATTCGGTACTCATCAACTCAATAACACTTATTTCCTGGGCCTCACCTGGTCAGTTACTCGGTACTCATCAACTCAATAACACTTATTACCTGGGCCACACCTGTACAGTTACTCGGTTCTCATCAACTCAATAACACTTATTACCTGGGCCACACCTAGTCAGTTACTTGGTACTCATCAACTCTATAACACTTATTTCCTGGGCCTCACCTAGTCAGTTACTCGGTTCTCATCAACTCAATAACACTTATTTCCTGGGCCACACCTAGTCAGTTACTTGGTACTCATCAACTCAATAACACTTATTTCCTGGGCCACACCTAGTCAGTTACTCGGTACTCATCAACTCAATAACACTTATTTCCTGGGCCACACCTGTACAGTTATTCGGTACTCATCAACTCAATAACACTTATTTCCTGGGCCACACCTGGTCAGTTACTTGGTTCTCATCAACTCTATAACACTTATTACCTGGGCCACACCTGTACAGTTACTCGGTTCTCATCAACTCTATAACACTTATTACCTGGGCCACACCTGTACAGTTACTCGGTTCTCATCAACTCTATAACACTTATTACCTGGGCCACACCTGTACAGTTACTTGGTTCTCATCAACTCAATAACACTTATTACCTGGGCCACACCTGTACAGTTACTCGGTTCTCATCAACTCAATAACACTTATTACCTGGGCCACACCTGTACAGTTACTTGGTTCTCATCAACTCAATAACACTTATTTCCTGGGCCACACCTGTACAGTTACTCCGTTCTCATCAACTCAATAACACTTATTACCTGGGCCACACCTGGTCAGTTACTTGGTTCTCATCAACTCTATAACACTTATTACCTGGGCCACACCTGTACAGTTACTCGGTTCTCATCAACTCTATAACACTTATTACCTGGGCCACACCTGTACAGTTACTCGGTTCTCATCAACTCAATAACACTTATTACCTGGGCCACACCTGTACAGTTACTTGGTTCTCATCAACTCAATAACACTTATTTCCTGGGCCACACCTGGTCAGTTATTCGGTTCTCATCAACTCAATAACACTTATTTCCTGGGCAACACCTGGTCAGTTACTCGGTACCCATCAACTCAATAACACTTATTACCTGGGCCTCACCTGGTCAGTTACTCGGTACTCATCAACTCAATAACACTTATTTCCTGGGCCACACCTGGTCAGTTACTCGGTTCTCATCAACTCAATAACACTTATTACCTGGCATGGGCCACACCTGTACAGTTACTTGGTTCTCATCAACTCAATAACACTTATTACCTGGGCCACACCTGTACAGTTACTCGGTTCTCATCAACTCAATAACACTTATTACCTGGGCCACACCTGTACAGTTACTTGGTTCTCATCAACTCAATAACACTTATTTCCTGGGCCACACCTGGTCAGTTATTCGGTTCTCATCAACTCAATAACACTTATTTCCTGGGCAACACCTGGTCAGTTACTCGGTACCCATCAACTCAATAACACTTATTACCTGGGCCTCACCTGGTCAGTTACTCGGTACTCATCAACTCAATAACACTTATTTCCTGGGCCACACCTGGTCAGTTACTCGGTTCTCATCAACTCAATAACACTTATTACCTGGCATGGGCCACACCTGTACAGTTACTTGGTACTCATCAACTCAATAACACTTATTACCTGGGCTACACCTGTACAGTTACTCGGTACCCATCAACTCAATAACACTTATTTCCTGGGCCACACCTAGTTTGTTATTCGGTTCTCATCAACTCAATAACACTTATTTCCTGGGCCACACCTGGTCAGTTATTCGGTTCTCATCAACTCAATAACACTTATTACCTGGCATGGGCCACACCTGGTCAGTTACTCGGTACTCATCATCTCAATAACACTTATTTCCTGGGCCACACCTGTGCAGTTACTCGGTTCTCATCAACTCAATAACACTTATTTCCTGGGCCACACCTGGTCAGTTACTTGGTTCTCATCAACTCAATAACACTTATTACCTGGGCCACACCTAGTCTGTTATTCGGTACTCATCAACTCAATAACACTTATTTCCTGGGCCACACCTGGTCAGTTATTCAGTTCTCATCAACTCAATAACACTTATTTCCTGGGCCACACCTGTACAGTTATTCAGTTCTCATCAACTCAATAACACTTATTTCCTGGGCCACACCTGTACAGTTACTCGGTTCTCATCAACTCAATAACACTTATTACCTGGGCCACACCTGTACAGTTACTTGGTACTCATCAACTCAATAACACTTATTACCTGGGCCACACCTGTACAGTTATTCGGTACTCATCAACTCAATAACACTTATTTCCTGGGCCACACCTAGTCTGTTATTCGGTTCTCATCAACTCAATAACACTTATTACCTGGGCCACACCTGGTCAGTTACTCGGTTCTCATCAACTAAATAACACTTATTTCCTGGGCCACACCTGTACAGTTATTCGGTTCTCATCAACTCAATAACACTTATTTCCTGGGCCACACCTGTACAGTTACTCGGTTCTCATCAACTAAATAACACTTATTTCCTGGGCCACACCTAGTCAGTTACTCGGTTCTCATCAACTCAATAACACTCATTTCCTGGGCCACACCAGGTAGTCTGTTATTCGGTTCTCATCAACTCAATAACACTTATTTCCTGGGCCACACCTAGTCTGTTACTCAGTTTTCATCAGTTTCTTTATACTGTATTCCAAATGGAGACCAGATCACTCATACATGACTGTACTGTTATCGATAATAAATATTTTGTTGTTCTATACACAGCCTTGTAGTACTATTGTCTATGTTGCTATTAGCTGCTATTGGTTGCCATACATTGTACCTTGTGTGATTGTTGAGCAATAAAATTCATGCATTCAATACACTCATTGATTCATTCATTCATTCATTCATTCATTCATTCATTCATTCATTCATTCATCCATCCATCTATTCATTCATTCATTCATTCATTCAACTCAATAACAATTATTTCCTGGGCCTCACCTATACAGTTATTTGGTTCCCTGGACATTCATGAACATTTATCTGGTAAGAAAATCACTGCCATGCATTACCGGATTCTTTATTCACTCAGTGAACCAGACATACAATCACAGCTGAGGTTTCAGTGACCGCCTGTCACCTTCTTCATGGCAATGCTGATTTGTTCTTGATGAGAACTGTTCAGTGCAATAACTGGGTCTGAAGTGCCCTGAAGAACCAAAACATAAAATCGCAGCAGACGTTTTGATGACAGTCTGTCACCTTCTTCGGGACAATACTGACCAGGTTATTGCAATAAGACAGCTCCAATCGGTATTGCCCTAAACAAGGACACTAAAACCTCGGCTGTGATTTTATGTCTCAGTTTACAGTGAATAAAGAACAGTGTTATCCCTTTTTCAGACATTTTAGAGTTACAACAAAGCAAAAGGACAACACATAAATGGAGGGTTTAGAGGAAAACATGAACGTGAAAAGTTTATACACTCCATGAAACTGTTTCCTATATTTTAAGTATAGACTTTCATGTCAGACTCAGTTTTTTGAATGAATGAATGACTGGTTTATTAGCGCCAAACAAGTGCGCAAGTACAAGTACATATCATTGCAGTCATACAAGGCTGAATTAGTGTATGATAAATAATACATTTGTTAAAACAACTGTTAACAAAGATACAATGAAACTCAGTACGCTATTTTTGAATCTGGAAGATCTGCATCTAAACTGTGAGTAGTTGTCCTTTGTACGCAGTTCCCTCCCATGAACACTACCCCATTTTTGGGGTAACCAGCTGGAGAATAAATTTGATTTCTTGATTTAATACCAATTTAAAACCAACAAACTGTGTGGGTGTGGCCTTTCAAAGACATGTACCATTATAATCCTCTGCCATAAGGAGGGTCTGCATGGGGGGGTCCTGACAACACTTTAAACTGCAATTCAGATGAACCCCCTATGTCTTACTCTGAAATCAAGTAAAGCAATTTCTTGTCGCAGCTAGTGCTAGAATTTCATGAATATGCCCTAATTCCTGCAGAATTATGACATGGCTGCACATGCCTTTCAGTAAAGGGCCATGTAGGTTTTCCTAAAGGTCTCCAGCACCATCGCAGGTACAAACGACTCGGCTATCATATCTGTCTGCAGGTTGCTGATAAGTGCTAGTGAATCTTTAATACTGCTTCTCCCTGGGGATGTGCCAGGAGGTTGTATGGGATATCCCACAAGCATCTGCAGGAATTCCACAGAGAATAACAATCATTGTGTATATTCCACTGGGATTGTACAGATTCTGTGAATGGTCGCCCTCAGTCATTCTGGGGAAAGTTGACTCCGGGGAAAGTTGTGGTGGATTATTCACTGAAGAGTTGTGCATGTTACAGGAGATTTTTCTGTGAACTGTTGCAGACATTCTGTGGAAAGTATTGAGTTTTCCAGGAAAATTTGTTGTGGATATTCCAGGCAGACTTGGCATAATTGGATTTCCTGAAGAGTTGTTGGTGATTATTCCAGGAACTTATAGGCTGAGACATTTTTGGTGCAACATACAGGCGTCAGTCAGACCTTCTCAGGTGAGATTTTAATTGTTAAATTGAAGTAATATGTTAAGTCAAGTACCTTACCATTGCCTATCTGTATCTGTATCTATATAGCCAGTATAACCGCCCTTCGGCGTAACACACCAGCTTCGCAGGCACACGGTGCGGCAGCAGCTGGTTATATTACACTGAACGATCCGTCACACCTAACTTTTGCACATCTATCTGCAAGCGTTCTTTAAAGAAATCCAGAGAAGAGGCCCCTACTGTACTTGGTGATAACAAATTCCACTCTACGATAGTTCTGGGAAAATACGAATTTTTGAACACATCAATCCTAGCTTGGTAACTCTGGTACTTGAAGTCATGGCTGTTTCTTGTTCTTTTTTGAGCTGAAATATACCACACTAGTTCAGTTAGATGTGGCAAGGTGGTCTTGTGGTTGGGCTTATTGCCCTTCATGAGGTTACTGGTTAAGGTAGACTTGTACCCTGACAGTAGGTCTGCATCTGGTTTTCTTATTCAAAAGTGTAGATGTGTTGTTCGTGGGCCAGTTGTTTAGGGATGGGAAGGGTTACCATTGAGTCTTTTTTATTGTTAAATTTCCTGCAGTTACAGCCTCACTGAAAGTCATTTAACAAAGGAAATCATAAAACATACCGTGATTCATGGTGCCCAATCCAGCCTTTTAACGAATTTCTGTGGCCATGTAACGGTAATGTTGATTGGTTATGTTTAAAGTTGTATCATCCTCCGGGTCTTACGTACCGTCCAATCAAATGATTTATGAGTTATATCATTTGTGAAAAGCTTTTTCATAGCCGTTTAGTTGTTTGAAGTCATTTATCTTGCAGGTGTAAACAAACCATTTTCCTGCTGTGTAGACGTCAATGGTCTCGGTGGGTAGCAGTCTGAGATGTGTGGAAATATGCTTAAGTGAATGATGAATTACAGCTATTACATGTTGTGTAATAAGACTAATAATGAAAACTTGTAATGTCTTGAGAATTGCCTCGATAACTCTTCATGGCAGGACACAACAGGTTTGTAATGAAGAGTGCAAACTGCTATCCAGACAGCTTTATTTGATCCACACACACCGGGAAGGACTCCCTGTGACTTGTTTTCAATAAGTGTGCTCAAAGTCTGCTCAAAGTGTGCTCAAAGTGAACGTCTGACCGTTTCCAAAACCATATCCAGTTGCTTGAGTTACTATTTTTGGCGTATCTTATTACCTGGATGTCTAACCTACATCGACGTATCAAGGATGATCCATAGAGCTCGTTGTTGGACTCTCTTACGCCATGCCAAAGCCGCTGGCGTCCCAGCGCAGCAGACACAGACGTGTGGAAATGAGTGGGTGATGAATGGGAACGGAATCAGGCCGACGGGGAATAATTACTGAACAACACGACCATAATAAGCTTCATAAGGCAGCTAATGGAACAATCATGGGGGCAGGGAATGATGGGCATGCATGATGTAGAGCAGGGTTCGTAATACACATACTTAACTTGCAATTTGCGCATAATTTTTGAGATTTGCATGTAAAATTATTCTGAACTTGCAATCTTGCATGTTGAAAATACCTGGCCTATTGGAAAAATACTGAGGAATTAGACCCCCTACTCTTAGACAAAAAGACAAATGGACGTGTGTCTTAATCCTTTCTTGTTTTTGCCAGTAACTTTCTCCGGTAGCTTTACTAGATGTAATCAAAATTCACCGATTCAAGCTAGCGATACTCGTCGCCATCACCGCCTAGTTGTATTTTGCATGTAAATTTTTCAAATTGCACGTAAAATTTTTGCCAACTTGCAATTTTGCATGTAGCAAAAAAAAAGTATTTCGATCCCTGTAGAGGTAAACACTCCGAGTGACTCAGTTCTGGGGACTATGCTGAAAACAGGATTCCTCACTTGTATGATAAGGCCACACCAATTTAATTTCTTGGTTCACGGATTCGCTCGCTCCTATTTTTTGGAAAAAAAAAAAAAAATTACCATTCAGCAAATTTTCACCATTACTGAAACCATTCACCAACTTCCTGGTGTAGCAAATTGGCCTTTATATTATAAGCGCCTTAAAGTGTGGGTACAGGTGCTGTTACTATACAAGAATAGTGTTTTTGTACTTTTTTCAAGCTGAAAACTTTTTTTCTTTATGTTTTGGATTAGCCGTTACCTTTACCCCAACCATTTTACAATTTTTATTTTTATTTCGCCCTTTTGCTCCATATTTTTTATGAAAAATCCGTGAACCAAGAAATTAAATTGGTGTGGCCTTAGCGATGTTGTTCACAATGAGGTCAGACTCAGTACAGGTTAACACTCCAAGTGGTGCAGTTAAACTTTAAGGAACTATCCTGAAAACAATGTTCCTTGCTTGCACAATTAAGAATGTTGTTCACAATGAGGAATATTGTTAATGATTAAAGCAATGTACAGGTAAACATTCCTGGTGTTACCATTTAAGGAACTTTCCTGAAAATAAGATTTCTTGCTTGTACAATTTGGATTATTGTTCACAATTATTTCTTTCTTCATTGTTTCGTGATAAATAATAAAGTATAGTGTTTTATTTGCAAAATCATACCTGAATGCTAATTGCATGTACAGTCTCAAAGACCAGGAGTGTGATAGTGTGATACATAAAACTGGTGACTAATCAACTATGTAATATGGTTCCATGTCTACTATTGTCTACTAGTGTTTACTATTAATAAATAGAAAAAATATTGAGTTCCAAATCTTCTTTAAAGGTAGTGGTTAATGAACTGTATTGTGCCACCAAGAAAATTCCACTATGGTCCTTTTGCTTGGCACAATTTGGAATAATGTTCACACAATTAGGTCACAATGTGCTGTGTGCATCTTGAAGAATTAGGAATATTGTTGACATGATTGGGAAAATATGTTGGAAGAATTTAGGATAATGTTGGCACAATGTAGAATTTGTCGTCACAATATGGAATTTTGTTGTCAAAATCGGGAACATACTTTGTCAAAAATTTGTTGTCACAATTTAGGTCATTGTGTGTCATCAAAAAAACATTCCCAATTGGTGCAATTAGGAATTTTATTGGTACAATTAGCAATAGATTTTATGGTGTAAAAACATATGACGTTACCACAGTTAAGAAAAATGCATTAAAAAATGCCCAAATAGTCCAAGTTGTAACAATTAAGATGAATGTGGTCACAAAGTATAAGTTAACGATAATGTTTGTGCATAAGATTTCTTCTTACTAGGTAATGTGGAGTTTTGCATTCACCAGTAGAAATATTGTACCAGGATCTTATAGACAATCTCTTTCAAATTGGTTATACTAAGCACAGATCCAATTGTTGCATGATTTTGCATGATTGGTAATTCTAAGTGTTCGATGCATAAACATACACAATTAGGAGTATTAACTGTAAGTGCATTTAAGTTTGCGGGGATTTAGTTTCGCTGTAGAGAGGAAAGGAGTCTTGCAATGTTTTTTATTTCACCACTGAATAAAAGGTTTAGGTAGGCAGAAGAAGGATTTTCACTGTATTTTCATGTTCTCGGTGAAAAGGTCACAGAAAAAACAACAACGTACAGTAGAAGCCATTTGACTGCACACTCCAGTGCATTTTGTGCAATGTTACAACAATGTAAAGTTATGCAGCTGCCCCATATCGCTATACGGGACTTTTGGATTCCGTGCAATTAACAGAAGTGTCCGGTTATCCATAGTGCAATGAACTGGCTTCTACTGAAAAACCACTGCATAAATGTCTGCATTTAAAGTACTAAGACCTGGTGCTCCATAATTATGCATGTTGTTCCAATTAGGGATTCTGTTTCTATGATTAGGATTTAAATTTCTATTGGCACTAGTGGGAGTCGTGCATGGTCCCAAATTAGTCAGTGTTGTTCCAATCTAATGAGAAGCAAGCTGGTCCATATGCATGTTGTCACCATTAGAAATTCTTGTTTCAAAACATCCCACTTAGTCACACATAATTGTAAGGCCATGTTGATTTGATTATATGGATGACATCCTATGGGAACTCCAAAGCTGATGCGAGCATGCGAATAAAAAAGTTTGGCCAAAAACAGTTGCCTTCATTACAGGGCTCTAGCCAGCTAGAATTTATTTTCCGTCAGCCAATTCCAGTCGTCATGAAAACTGCGAAAACTTATTTTCCCATGACACTACAAAGTAGTAAATGTTGCCATTGAGACCTTGAAAAAACGGTTTTAATGAGATTATCGTATGCAAAAGAGCGCCGACACACATTGTCAACAATCATAACAATAGCAAAACAAACAGTGTGTGGCTTTTACGGCCGTGGACGGCTTCCCCAAGCCGCCTGTAGCTTCCACCAAGGAGTTTTGTCCGTCAAGGTTGACGGATTGCTTTTAAAATTTTTCCGTCAGACACAGCGAATTTCCGTCAATTGACGGAAAAACGGACGCTGGCTAGAGCCCTGCTTCATTATGAAATTTACGTAGTCTGGAAGGTTGAACAAATGACATATGCAGAGTATTGCATACTGAAAAATAGATTCTTCATTTTTGTTGTTACAGTCTTCTTCTTTGACATTGGAATTGACGTTGACATTAGTGTATGTTTCCCAACAAATTGTTCTTTTAATGTACAGCATATTTTTGCTATTTTTAGAGCTGCTTTGTATGATTCAAAGCATGGTGGAAACCTTTTTTTATTTCTGCAAATTGACAAAAACTGATGCACACACGGATGTCATCCATATAATCAAATCAACATGGCCTAATTGTGGTTTAATGGATAATCCTGGAACATTTCAGGTCATCACAATAACAACAATCCATCATAGAATCTCAAGCTTGTCACAATTAGGAATAAATAATTTGTTTCTCAATCTTGGATACACATGGATCCATTCAGCTGTATTGAGATTTTAATTGTCTTGGCAGTCGTACAGTAGTTGTAAGTGTACAGCAGGAGTCGATAGGACTTCACTGCAACTTGTTACCTTAAAAGAGGATTATATTTTTATGATTTGAGGCTAAAAGTATTTGATTGTTTGTTTCTCTGTACAATTGTGAATTTTCTCTGTTAGGCTTTGTAATAGCAGTAGTGTAACTATTACATACCAAGGAGAGGCAAGATTTCCCTAAAATATCTGAATGGTCTTATTATTCAGTACCAAGGACAGAGCTAAATATCCACTAAATATCTGCATAGTCTAATTGATCAGTACCAAGGACAGGGCAAGATTTCTCCTAAAATGTATGAATGGTCTAACTATTCAGTACCAAGGACAGGGCAAGACTTCCTATAAAATATCTGAATGGTCTAACTATTCAGTACCGAGGACAGGGCAAGATTTCTCCTAAAATATCTGAATGGTCTAACTATTCAGTACCAAGGACAGGGCCAGATTTCCACTAAAATATCTGAATGGTCTAACTATTCAGTACCAAGGACAGGGCAAGATTTCCCTAAAATATATGAATGGTCTAACTATTCAGTACCAAGGACAGGGCAAGATTCCCATTGAAATATCTGAATGGTCTAACTATTCAGTACCAAGGACAGGGCAAAATTCCCCCTAAAATGTATGAATGGTCTAACTATTCAGTACCAAGGACAGGGCCAGATTTCCACTAAAATATCTGAATGGTCTAACTATTCAGTACCAAGGACAGGGCAAGATTGCCCTAAAATATATGAATGGTCTAATTATTCAGTACCAAGGACAGGGCAAGATTTCCACTAAAATATCTGAATGGTCTAACTATTCAGTACCAAGGACAGGGCAAGATTGCCCTAAAATATATGAATGGTCTAATTATTCAGTACCAAGGACAGGGCAAGATTTCCCTAAAATATCTGAATGGTCTAACTATTCAGTACCAAGGACAGGGCAAGATTTCCCTAAAATATCTGAATGGTCTAACTAATCCATACCAAGGACAGGGCAAGATTTCCCTAAAATATCTGAATGGTCTAACTAATCTATACCAAGGACAGGGCTAGATTTCCCCTAAAATATCTGAATGGTCTAACTATTCAGTAACAAGGACAGGGCTAGATTTCCCCAAAACATATCTGAATAGTTAAACTATTCAGTACCAAGGATAGGGCTAGATTTCCCCTAAAATATATGAATGGTCTAATTATTCAGTAACAAGGACAGGGCAAGATTTCCCCAAAACATATCTGAATAGTTAAACTATTCAGTACCAAGGACAGGGCTAGATTTCCCCTAAAATATATGAATGGTCTAATTATTCAGTACCAAGGACAGGGCTAGATTTTCCTAAAATATGTGAATTGTCTAACTATTCAGTAACAAGGACAGGGCAAAATTTCCTCTAAAATATCTGAATGGTCTAACTATTCAGTACCAAGGACAGGGCTAGATTTCCTCTAAAATGTATGAATGGTCTAACTATTCAGTACCAAGGACAGGGCCAGATTTCCTCTAAAATATATGAATGTTCTAACTATTCAGTGCCAAGGACAGGGCAAGATTTCCAGTAAAATATATGAATGGTCTAACTATTCAGTACCAAGGACAGGGCAAGATTTCCCTAAAATATCTGAATGGTCTAACTATTCAGTACCAAGGACAGGGCAAGATTTCCCTAAAATATCTGAATGGTCTAACTATTCAGTACCAAGGACAGGGCAAGATTTCCCTAAAATATCTGAATGGTCTAACTAATCCATACCAAGGACAGGGCAAGATTTCCCTAAAATATCTGAATGGTCTAACTAATCCATACCAAGGACAGGGCAAGATTTCCCTAAAATATCTGAATGGTCTAACTAATCCATACCAAGGACAGGGCTAGATTTCCCCTAAAATATATGAATGGTCTAACTATTCAGTAACAAGGACAGGGCTAGATTTCCCCAAAACATATCTGAATAGTTAAACTATTCAGTACCAAGGACAGGGCTAGATTTCCCCTAAAATATATGAATGGTCTAATTATTCAGTAACAAGGACAGGGCAAGATTTCCCCAAAACATATCTGAATAGTTAAACTATTCAGTACCAAGGACAGGGCTAGATTTCCCCTAAAATATATGAATGGTCTAATTATTCAGTACCAAGGACAGGGCTAGATTTTCCTAAAATATGTGAATGGTCTAACTATTCAGTAACAAGGACAGGGCAAGATTTCCTCTAAAATATCTGAATGGTCTAACTATTCAGTACCAAGGACAGGGCTAGATTTCCTCTAAAATGTATGAATGGTCTAACTATTCAGTACCAAGGACAGGGCCAGATTTCCTCTAAAATATATGAATGTTCTAACTATTCAGTGCCAAGGACAGGGCAAGATTTCCAGTAAAATATATGAATGGTCTAACTATTCAGTACCAAGGACAGGGCAAGATTTCCCTAAAATATCTGAATGGTCTAACTATTCAGTACCGAGGACAGGGTAAGATTTCCTCTAAAATATCTGAATGGTCTAACTATTCAGTACCAAGGACAGGGCAAGATTTCCCCTAAAATATATGAATGGTCTAATTATTCAGTAACAAGGACAGGGCAAGATTTCCCCAAAACATATCTGAATAGTTAAACTATTCAGTACCAAGGACAGGGCTAGATTTCCCCTAAAATATATGAATGGTCTAATTATTCAGTACCAAGGACAGGGCTAGATTTTCCTAAAATATGTGAATGGTCTAACTATTCAGTAACAAGGACAGGGCAAGATTTCCTCTAAAATATCTGAATGGTCTAACTATTCAGTACCAAGGACAGGGCTAGATTTCCTCTAAAATGTATGAATGGTCTAACTATTCAGTACCAAGGACAGGGCCAGATTTCCTCTAAAATATATGAATGTTCTAACTATTCAGTGCCAAGGACAGGGCAAGATTTCCAGTAAAATATATGAATGGTCTAACTATTCAGTACCAAGGACAGGGCAAGATTTCCCTAAAATATCTGAATGGTCTAACTATTCAGTACCGAGGACAGGGTAAGATTTCTTCTAAAATATCTGAATGGTCTAACTATTCAGTACCAAGGACAGGGCAAGATTTCCTCTAAAATATCTGAATGGTCTAACTATTCAGTACCAAGGACAGGGCAAGATTTCCTCTAAAATATCTGAATGGTCTAACTATTCAGTACCGAGGACAGGGTCAGATTTCCCCTAAAATATCTGAATGGTCTAACTATTCAGTACCAAGGACAGGGCAAGATTTCCCTAAAATATCTGAATGGTCTAACTATTCAGTACCGAGGACAGGGTAAGATTTCCTCTAAAATATCTGAATGGTCTAACTATTCAGTACCAAGGACAGGGCAAGATTTCCTCTAAAATATCTGAATGGTCTAACTATTCAGTACCAACGACAGGGTAAGATTTCCTCTAAAATATCTGAATGGTCTAACTATTCAGTACCAAGGACAGGGCAAGATTTCCTCTAAAATATCTGAATGGTCTAACTATTCAGTACCAAGGACAGGGCTAGATTTCCTCTAAAATATCTGAATGGTCTAACTATTCAGTACCAAGGACAGGGCTAGATTTCCTCTAAAATATCTGAATGGTCTAACTATTCAGTACCGAGGACAGGGCAAGATTTCCTCTAAAATATCTGAATGGTCTAACTATTCAGTACCGAGGACAGGGTCAGATTTCCCCTAAAATATCTGAATGGTCTAACTATTCAGTACCAAGGACAGGGCAAGATTTCCCTAAAATATATGAATGGTCTAACTATTCAGTACCGAGGACAGGGTAAGATTTCCTCTAAAATATCTGAATGGTCTAACTATTCAGTACCAAGGACAGGGCAAGATTTCCTCTAAAATATCTGAATGGTCTAACTATTCAGTACCAAGGACAGGGTAAGATTTCCTCTAAAATATCTGAATGGTCTAACTATTCAGTACCAAGGACAGGGCAAGATTTCCTCTAAAATATCTGAATGGTCTAACTATTCAGTACCAAGGACAGGGCTAGATTTCCTCTAAAATATCTGAATGGTCTAACTATTCAGTACCAAGGACAGGGCTAGATTTCCTCTAAAATATCTGAATGGTCTAACTATTCAGTACCAAGGACAGGGCAAGACTCCCATTGAAATATCTAAATGGTCTAACTATTCAGTACAAAGGACAGGGCTAAATTTCCCCTAACATATCTGCATAGCCAAAATATTCAGTTCCAAGGGCAAGGCTAGCTTTACCCCTAACTTGCAAGAAAATCTAGAAATAAGCCGATGTGGTCTAAATACTCAGTGCAAAGGAAAGTGGGCCAAGTTTCTACTAAAATGTCTGAAAGTCCAGAAAATAAGCTAATTGGTTTGGTTTGGTTTGGTTTACAAATTTCAAAAAAACAAATTGAATTGAAGTGGTCTTACCATTTAATATCATGAAATGTGAACCAAATCATTCCTGAAAAATATCTGTGAATCCAGAAAATAAAATGTCGTGGTCAAACAGTTCAGTACTAAGGACAGGGGCTAAATTCCTCCTGTAAAAAGTCTGTGAACCCAGAAACTGACTTGGAGTGGCCCAAAGCCCTGAAATCTAACAGACTTCCTGACCCCTGCCAGTTACCACCCATCCCTGTCCAGTACCCGGCATGTGGTTTGTGTAATGACCATTTGTGTGATCTAGCCATCCAGAACCAGGTACAACAGGCTAGACTTCTTCTGAAAAATGTGTCTGGGAACCCAGAAAATAAATGGATACAGTCTAACAATTTAATACCAAGGACGAGCTAAATTCCTCCTATTAAATGTTTGTGAAACCTGAAAATGAATGGATAAAGTCTAACAATTTAGTACCAGGAACAGGGCCTAACTTCCCCCTGAAAAATATCTATGAATACAGAAAATAAATGTCATGGTCAAATAGTTCAGTACAGGGACAGGGGCTAAATGTCTCCTGTAAGAAGTCTGTGAACCCAGAAACTGACTTGGAGTGGCCCAAAGCCCTGAAATCTAACAGACTTCCTGCCCCTGCCAGCTACCATCCATCCCTGTCCAGTGCCCGGCGTGTGGTTTGTGTAATGACCATTTGTGTGATCTAGCAATTCAGAGCCATGGACAACAGGCTAGACTTCTTTTGAAAAGTGTGTCTGGGAACCCAGAAAATAAATGGATACAGTCTAACAATTTAATACCATGGATGAGCTAAATTCCTCCTATTAAGTGTTTGTGAAACCTGAAAATCAATGGATATAGTCTAACAATTACGTACCAGGAACAGGGGCTAAATTCCTACTCAAAAATATCTGTGAACCCAGAAAATAAAACGGTGTCATCCAAAAATTCAGTACCAAGGACAGGACCTAAACTTCCTTTTGTAAAATGTCTGTGAAACATGAAAATGGATTTATTCTTAAAATCTAATATTGTGGACAGGAGGCACAAATCCTTTTGAAAAGTGTCAGTGATCCCAGAAACTGCCTAGGAGTGGCCCAAAGCCATTAAATCTAACAGACTTCCTGACCTCCTGCCAGTTACCATCCATCCCTGTCCATCGCCCTGCATGTGGCTTGTGTAACGACCTGCGCTGAGTAATAACTATTTAGACACTAAGCCCCTGTAAATGGAAGCTGTTCACCTCGGAGTGGCTGATGCTGGCGTGTCTCGAGGGAAGCTGTCATTATTATAGCTGCCTCGCAACCGGGACCTCAGGCAACAGCAAGGCAGTTTGGGGGTTTCAGATTTCTAAAATCAGAATTCATTAAGAGGTACAAATGGAAAATTAAATGGAAGTAGGCATCTTTCAGAAGCACTGTGTGTGTTTGTGGCATCTAGTACTGTAAATGCATTTAAGTTCGCGGGGATTTAATTTCACGGTAGCGGGAAAAATGACTTTTCGCGGTAACGCCATAGACTGCAGTCTAATACCTTAATAGAATAATGTTCGCGGTGGATTTAAGTTCGCGGTGAAGTTGCCGCCGCGAAAACCGCGAATATTAATCCACCGCAAATATTTCTGCATTTACAGTAATTTATTCGGTCTCCAGCTTTCATTTTCTTTCGATCTCACTTATAGATTTCAGGCAACAACACAGCAGTTTGGTGGTGCTCGGATTTCCTACAGTAAAATTCAGTACGAGGTGAAGATGGAAATAATTTAAGACTGGGAGATTATTTGCAGAATGGGTATGAACACTGGGCTGTCTTAAGCTTTAATTATGTTTCCATCCAACGCATTGCTTTGGAGGTGATGTTGGTGATTTTTGCTGTTTAATCTGTCATTTTGAATTTACAAATTATAAGCAGATTTTCATCAGTTTCATTACTTGCAGTTCAGGGTTTTGGAATGAAGGTGGTGAGTTTTCATTCTGTTACAACAAGCAAAATTTCCACCCCGCAACAGAAGGATGGTCCTGGAGAAATGAGGATTCTTTCTGTCGTGTCTGTCCATTTGCAGGGCTCGAAATACCACCTGCATATGCAGGTTAGTGCAGGTAAAATTGGAGCTGTGCAGGTATTTCTGGTATTTACCTGCACCTAACCTGCACTGGTCCATGTAATGGGTTTTATACATAAATATCATATGGTGTAGGTGTATGTGGATTGTTATTAGCTGTTATTACTATATATTACCACCTATAAAGTATACAAGACAAAATAGCAATGGTTCCTGATTGATGAACAATTTTAGTATGATCCATACTTCCTACATTCAGGGTAGTACAGGTAAAATTTGTCTGGTGCAGGTAATTTTCTATGTTACCTGCACCAGTGCAGGTATGTAGAAAAATGTAATTCGAGCCCTGATTTGTGTTACCACAGTTACTTCCATGTGCTGTCAGTGAGATGTGCTATAATGTTATAAAGGTATATAAATGTCTCACCACAAGGTGAGGGCCGCGTAGCACAGTGGTAGTGTATTCGGCCCGCAACCGAGAGGTCGCCGGTTCGAATCCGCCTGCCGTGTTGCCGGTCTTGTGCCCTTGGGAAAGGCACTTTACACGACTTTCCTCACTTTACTCAAGTGAAAAATGAGTCGTCCCTCGGATAGGACGTTAAATGGAGGTCCCGTGTATGGGGAGAGCCATACCCCATGCACGTTAAAGAACCCCCACACGTGCGATGGTGCGGTGTGCGTTGGTGCAAATCCTTCTGTCAAAACCTAGGGGGGAAGCTCTAACCTTCTGTCGGAAGTTGGTGATTCACTTCAAATCACCCGGATTGAGGCCTGGCGACCTCTGTCTCGTATCAGCCACATGGTGATCTACATCATTCACCCGGACGGGTGTGTCACCCCGTAAGGGGCGGTATAACCCGTCGTTGTGCGAACATGTATATAGGGCTCCCTTGGAAATCAGTTACTACGTTAACTGAAGGGACTACCCTAAAGATCAATAAATAAAAGGTAACAGGAAGTGTACAACAAAAGGTCAGTTCCGAGAGTGGCATTTATCAATGACCTTAGCTGACAGATAACAGACGTTCCAGGTCATGAGGTCAAAGCAAGGGTAAAGGTCAGGCCTTGTGTTTGGTCTGTCTGGGATTTGGCAGTTACCGAGGACCTCTGCATTTTTGGTCAAACTGAGATGCAGGGCTCGAAATACCAACTGCATATGCAGGTTAGTGCAGGTAAAATTGAAGCTGTGCAGGTATTTCTGGTGTCTACCTGCACCTAGCCTGCACTGGTCCCTGTACTGGGTTTAAAACATAAATGTCCATAGTATGATCCATTGTTCCTAAATTCAGAGTGGTGCAGGTAAACTTTGTCTGGTGCAGGTAATTTTCAATGTTACCTGCACAGGTATGCAGTAGAAAGGATTTCGAGCCCTGAGATGGTTATACGATGCCAACTAACTGCATTGCACTACTTAAGCTAACAAAAGGCGTAATGTGACCCCCTATAGTCCACACAGTGCTTGGACCTGGACAGTACCTGTACCTGAATTTTCTGTGTCGGTACCCACCCCCTATAGTCCATACAGTGCTTGGACCTGGACCGTACCTGTACCTGAATTTTCTGTGCTGGTACCCACCCCCTATAGTCCACACAGTGCTTGGACCTGGACCGTACCTGTACCTGAATTTTCTGTACCAGTACCCACCCCCTATAGTTCACACAGTGCTTGGACCTGGACCGTACCTGTACCTGAATTTTCTGTACCGGTACCCCCCCCCCCCTATAGTCCACACAGTGCTTGGACCTGGACCGTACCTGTACCTGAATTTTCTGTAGCGGTACCTGCCCCCTATAGTCCACACAGTGCTTGCAGCTGGACCGTACCTGTACCTGAATTTTCTGTGCCGGTACCCACCCCCTATAGTTCACACAGTGCCTGGACCGTATCTGTACCTGAATTTTCTGTACCGGTACCCACCCCCTATAGTCCACACAGTGCTTGGACCTGGACCATACCTGTACCTGAATTTTCTGTACCGGTACCCCCCCCCCCCCCCCTATAGTCCACACAGTGCTTGGACCTGGACCGTACCTGTACCTGAATTTTCTGTAGCGGTACCTGCCCCCTATAGTCCACACAGTGCTTGCAGCTGGACCGTACCTGTACCTGAATTTTCTGTGCCGGTACCCACCCCCTATAGTTCACACAGTGCCTGGACCGTATCTGTACCTGAATTTTCTGTACCGGTACCCACCCCCTATAGTCCACACAGTGCTTGGACCTGGACCATACCTGTACCTGAATTTTCTGTACCGGTACCCCCCCCCCCCCCCCCCCCCCCTATAGTCCACACAGTGCTTGGACCTGGACCGTACCTGTACCTGAATTTTCTGTAGCGGTACCTGCCCCCTATAGTCCACACAGTGCTTGCAGCTGGACCGTACCTGTACCTGAATTTTCTGTGCCGGTACCCACCCCCTATAGTTCACACAGTGCCTGGACCGTATCTGTACCTGAATTTTCTGTACCGGTACCCCCCCCCCCCCCCCTGTAGTCCACACAGTGATTGCAGCGAGTGTTTCTGTATGCAGAGAGTTCCTCCTTGTCCTGGCTGCTGTGTTTGATGTGTTCTCTGCGATTTTGGTCAGACCTTCACGGTTACACTATGCCAATTAACTCTATTTCTGCATGGAACCACTTGCTAACAAAAGACGTAATGCGTCCACACAGTGATTGCAGGGAGTGTTTCTGTATGCAGAGAGTTCCTCCTTGTCCTGGCTGGTGTGTTTGATCTGGTCTGTGGTCGTCCATCATGTGAAATCAGCGCATCTCCGCCGGGAGATATGAAAGCACTCGCCTCAAAACTGCCTCCAACCCAAAATCCTATTATAACTCCCTTCAGCAAACTCATTCTCAGAGATAAACCTAAAGAATTCAAAACTATCTCCTCAAAACTGCCTCTAACTCAAAATCCCATTCCACTTGCTCCACCAATCTCTAACAGCATTCTCAAAGATAAAACTAAACTTGCTGCAGGAATATCTTTCATTTGTTGATTAAAGATGGCAGGAATTTAATACTATCTCCTCAAAACTGCCTCCAACCCAAAATCTCATTCTACTTGCTCCAACAAGCCCTAACAGCAGTTCTTAGAGATAAACCAAACTTGCTATACAGGAAAATCCTGTGTTTTTTTGTTGATACAAGATGGCAGGAATTTAAAACTATCTCCTCAAAACTGCCTTCAACATAAAAATCCTATTATAACTCCCTCCAGCAAACTCACTCTGAGATAAACCGAACTTGCTGCAGGAATATCTTGTTTTTTCATGATTCAAGATGGCAGGATTTTAAACTATCTCCTCAAAACTGCCTCCAACCCAAAATCCTATTATAACTCGCTCCAGCAAACTCACTCTCAGAGATAAACCAAACTTGCTGCAGGAAAATCTTGTTTTTTCATGATTAAAGATTGCAGGAATTTAAAAGAATCACTTTGCCTCCAACCTAAAATCCTATTATAAGTCGCTCCAGCAAACTCATTCTCAGATAAACCTAAACTTGCTGCAGGAATAATGATTCTTTCATTTGTTGATTCAAGGTGGCAAGAATTTAAAACTACCTTGAGTCCTCAAAACTGCCTCTAACTCAAAATTTCTTTCTAAATCACTCCAACAAGCCCAACAGTTGTTCTCAGACTGAGATAAACCAAACTTGTTACAGGAAAATCTTGTCTTTCATGATTCAAGAGGGCAGAAATTAAAAAAAATCTTATCACAGCTGCCTCTAACCAAAAATCAGATTCTATTCCACTCCAACAAGCCCTAACAGCTGTCCCCTGAGATGAAATAAACTGTCTACAAATACTAAGTGCCACCAGATAAATTTATGTGGGATCTAAGCATAGATTAGTTAAGACCATGACAATATATTTTATCCGCTCTTGGACATTTAAAGGTGAAAATACAGCAAGCAGATGTCATGGAAGCAGTGGGAAGAGATCCTCAGGCTTTGTTTTTGAACACAATGTTTTATCTTGTTATAATACCTGTACGCATATCTTCCAAATCTGAGAACCAGAAAATTAAATCGAAGTGGATTCATTGTAATTCAAAATGGCAAAAAACTTAAAGACTGGCAGTCTTTTCCCAACTACCTCTAACTGCCAATCTCATCCTAACTCTTTCCAACGCACCTCCCAGCTGTTCTTAGAGATAACCCAAAACTTGCCACCCGGAGAATCTGCACAGGACTTAGATATCAGAGATTGGGTGTGTTGAAATTCAAATTGACAGGTTCAATTAAAACTTCTCTTCAAACTGCTTCCTACTTGGAATTCTGCAGAACTCACTTAAACAAGCTCCAACAGCTGTCGTCACAGATAAAACTGTCCAAACTTACCACTAGGAAAATCTGCATAGGTTTCGACTGGTTCCTCGGAATTTCAAATGACTGGAATTAAAACTCCAGTTACTTTTACTCCAACGCGTCCTAACTGATGTTCTCACAGATAGTCCTGTCTTCCCAAACTTGTCACTAGAAAAGTCTGCATACTAGGGGTGGGTAACGGTACAGAAAATTCCGGTCCAGGTCCGGTTCAGGTCCAGAGGATCAGGTCCAGGTCCGGACCTGAACCTGGACCTTATTCATTATGTGAAGACTTGATACTCAAAACAATTGTCATTTTGCTACAAAGAAGTCTGTTTTGTATAGTATTCGACTCCCACTGGCGTTTTAAAATCCTACAAGACTAACTGCCTCTGTGCGATTGACTGTAAAAATTCGTAATAATGACTATAGACTTTACTCTGCTTCGCTCTTGTTTTTGCCTCGACCGGTAACCCCGAAAACGTGTGAATGCCTGATCATATAATCTGTTCATTTTCCAATCGGTCCAACATCCGGTCCACCAAATTTTTTCAGGTCCGGTTTTTCTGGACCGGTCCAATGAGAAAAAACGGTTTTGTACCAGTACACCGTACCGATACCCCTACTGCATACTGTTTTTCTTTCATGTTCCAAATTGCAAGAATTAAACGAGTGCCTCCAACTCCCACTCACTCCAACGCATCTTAACAGCCGTTGATACACTCTCCCAAACTTGCCACTAGGAAAATCTGCATACTATAAATATTAGCTTTCTGGGGATTGGTTTCAAGTGGCAAGAATTAAGCGAGTGCCTCTAGCTCAAAATTCATTCCAACGCATCCTAATAGCCATTTACACACGTCAGATGAACCTCGGTCTATCTAAACTTGCCTTTAGGAAACTTTGGATATGTTTCAAGATTGGGTCCAAGTAGCAAGAATCAAACCAGACTGAATTGCCTCCAGTGCAAACTCACACCCACACATCCTATAACTGCAGTTCTCAGAAATAAACCCAACTTGCCACTGGGAAAACCTGACAGTGTGTGGGATTCAAGATTAGTTTATTGGAATTCAAAATGGCAGAATTCAACTCCAACAGTGTAACAGTGGGGTTCAAGTGCTGCCAAACTGACCACGACGACAGCTCTGAGCTTTTGGCGTTGTGGTTAGCATGTTAGATTTGTGATCCGACTGCCTGAGTTCAGTATGGGTCCAAATCGTGGGAGTCAGGATGTTGCTTGAACTTTCTGTTCCTACTCGCCCCCTTATTCTTACATTGGTTCTCACACCAGCCCTGTGAGTAACAGGCTAGAGATGTGCCACACAATGAATCCCACTGTTACAGCAACATTAAATTTAAAGCGTTCTCATACAAACTGCCTCCGATTCTACTTCCCTTCCTGACTCCAACGAAGGCCTTAGCAAACAGCCGTCCTCAGAGATAACCAAAACCTGCCACCAGGAGGATCAAATACAACTTCACCGAGTAATTCCCACCAGGAAACCTTTATATGATAGAAGATTCAGCGACTCAAAATGTGTCCCAAATGGTGCGATGGCAGACATAAAAGCCATCGAAACTTCCGCAGACAAGCCCAAACAGCCACTCTTCCGCCTCCGAACACTTTGTGATGACAGGTTTTCCTGCCAGGAAAATCTTTCTATGATTGCAGATTGCAGATTCTGGGATTCAGAATGTGTCTGCAGTGGTGCAAAATACAACTGGCTATAAAAACACTCCCATCCAAACTGCCTCAGACTATCCCTGACATTTATCGTACCTGATAAAGCTGCCTGCTGTAACGTTTCGAATACAAATCTGTGTGATAACTTAAAGTAATTCTCACCAGGAAAATATTTATTGTGGAAGCTCATCTATGTTGGAAGTTATCATTATAATTTATAGTATAATGCTAAACCTTCTCCCAACTCAGATGTGTTGGATCACTGGTGACCAAACACTTACAGCATAAAGAGAATGGTGGGCAATATAAACATGCTGGTACATTTGATCAATTGCTGATGTCATGTATGGGCGAGATCATGTGTCAATAAGGTCATGTGTCTGTGACAGTATTGATCCTGAAGAAGCCAATAGTGGATGTTGAAAATTTGATCTCTGTACACCTTGGTCCACACTGATTCAATTTCTTAGTTTTTGTTATTTTTTAAGTAAAAATATAGGACATCATATTAAAGCAATGAGCTGGGAGGAAAACTTAAATATGACTTTATTCACTTAATAAAACTGAGTCCACCAAGGCATAGACCTCCAAGCTTTGTTTTCATTAAATGCTTTTTCAGTTAAGCATTTTTTTCTCAAATCTGAGAACCAACGAATTAATATGCCATGGCCTTAGTGTTGGAAGAAAGTTTAGCATTGTATCAGGAAACTCTTTGTGTGATTGAGGATTCCACATTCATGGTTTCAGACTCTGTCTGTTATAACTTACCAATGACAGACATGGATTCAAAGCACTCACAGCAACTGCCTGTGATAAACTCACAGTTAAGCAAATTTTTCTCGAATATGAGAACCAACAAATTAAATTGGCATGGCCTTAGTGTTGGAAGAAAGTTTAGCATTGCATCAGGAGCATCTTTGTGTGATTGAGGATTCCACATTCATGGTTTCAGAAACTGTCTGTAATGACTACAAATGACAGACAAGAAAGCTGCACTCACAGCAACTGCCTGTGATAAGCCCAAACAGCCCTGCTGACAGATAAGCCTCTACTGTTTCTACAGAAAGGTTTATGTGATGAAAAGTACTATCCAGTGGAAAAACTGTGTGAATCACTGAAGTTCAAAATCATTATCAAGGTTCAAGATACAAAATGACAGATGGAAACCTTCCATCCCAGTCCGGCTCAAGCTAGAGTTCAATTCCTGCATAGTATCAGCCATGACTTCTAAAACTTGCTGTAAGAAATCTGTAGATGTATTACAAAGCAATTACTACAGGAAAATTCTTATGTGATTGAAGATTCCAAATTTGTCTTTAATTTTGTAAAATATAGATAAATGGTCTAAAATATACTTAATAGATAAATAAAAGATCTCTCATGATAGCTGAACCAGCTCCACTGCTGAAAAAAGCCTCTCCTCTAGCCTCAACTATCTTTGTGATCAAGTAGCAGCCAACAGAAAAGCCTGGAGTGTTGTTTTAATTGTTTCACTGATGCTGCAACTGACGGAGATTATAATCGCTCTCCCCCAAACTGCCTCTAACTTAGCCTTAACAGATTTAAGGGACTCATACAGTGGTGAAAATATTAATAATGGTCTACACAAGTCTGTCTTGTACACTTTGCTTCAAGCACTATCCGTGCAATCAAGCACTTAGCCAGCAGAAAAGCCTGGAGTGTTGTTTTAATTGTTTCACTGATGCTGCAACTGACAAAGATTATAATCGCTCACACCCAAACTGCCTCTAACTTAGCTCTAACGGATTTTAGTGACTCATAACTTTCTACAGTGGTGAAAATAATAAGTAGAACCTATTATAACCAAGTTTTCACTGACTGGACGTCCCTCAGCCTACAGGAGAGGCTAACCCTGGCTAGGGAAAGACACACCTGGAGGCAACTCTCTATCTTCATGGCTACCTTTTTGTCCCCCCCAACGACCTGGAGGTCAAGGGACTAGGTAGGAAGGTAGGTAGTAAATGGCCACCCAGATTTCTCTGTTTCTCTGTGAAGATAGGACTGTAACTTACCTAAAGGAAGAAGAACACCTCAAATCATGACTCACATCAGTGGCTATTATTACACACTCAAGGTTCTAAGGGAACTGTTAACTTATCAGTCAGGCTTGCTTTCAGGGATGAGTTCAAGGCAGTTTGGGTGTGAGTGATAATCATTGTAATCTTTGCCATTTGTAGCTTCAACTTCATGATTCTGACTCCAGTGAAACAATAAAAAAACACTCCTGGTTTAACTGAGGGCTTACCTGATCGTGTAGATAGATGGAGCAAATTGTAGAAAAAAGACTTCTAAGAGAACTGTACGACGTTATCTTAAAAGCCCACCCATATACATGCTGTACCTGTACCTGATATCATGTTAAACTTTTTATAGACACTGGTTCAGAGTCAGCTTTTTTCTGTACCTTTCCCAGGTTAACCCTCAGTAATACAGTCAAACCTGTCTATAGCGGCCACTCAAGGGACCGGACAAATGTGGCCACTATAGACAGGTGGTCTCTGTATAGAGGTGGCAACTTGTAGATAAAATACCCAAGGGACCGACAAAAAGTGGCCACTATGGACAGGTGGCCCCTCTGTAGAGGTGGCCCCTAATACAGGTTTGACTGTATTTGTATGTTGACCTGAACCCATCAGTTTGGGGCTCCTAACATTCCTTACCAGTTCCTGTACCTGTTGTTATGTTTAGGTATGCAGCACTAGTCAATTAGTCTTGTTTCTATACCCTGTGCCTGTAAATCCAGTATTTTGTATATTGGACAGACCAGACCTTTACCTGTACCTGTACCTGATATCGTGTTTAGTCACTGTTTAGTCAGGGTCAGCCTGTTTCTGGTAACCTTTCCCACAGTAATGTTTGTATGTTGACCTGACCCCACCATTTTGGCTGTCCTGCCTCTGTGATCGATGTTGATGGACCCTGCTGTACCTGTACCCGATGTTATGTTTAGGTACACAGCACTATAGTTCAGACAGTCTTGTTTCTCTATCCTGTACAGTTTGACTGTCCATGATACTGCCATGATGTTTGTTTGTTGATCAGGATGGTGTTTACTTCTAGATTGACTTTCAGATGATTGATATGGATAGTTGACTGACAAGCGCTACATGGCGGTTTCCTAGGTGATCCTGCAGTAATGTTTGTATGTGGATCATACCTGAGCCCACGGTAATGTTTGTATGTGGATCATACCTGATCCCACAGTAATGTTTGTATGTGGATCAGACCTGAGCCCACAGTAATGTTTGTATGTGGATCATACCTGAGCCCACAGTAATGTTTGTATGTGGATCATACCTGAGCCCACAGTAATGTTTGTATGTGGATCAGACCTGAGCCCACGGTAATGTTTGTATGTGGATCATTCCTGAGCCCACAGTAATGTTTGTATGTGGATCATACCTGAGCCCACAGTAATGTTTGTATGTGGATCATACCTGAGCCCACGGTAATGTTTGTATGTGGATCATACCTGAGCCCACAGTAATGTTTGTATGTGGATCATACCTGAGCCCACGGTAATGTTTGTATGTGGATCATACCTGATCCCACAGTAATGTTTGTATGTGGATCATACCTGAGCCCACGGTAATGTTTGTATGTGGATCATACCTGAGCCCACAGTAATGTTTGTATGTGGATCATACCTGAGCCCACAGTAATGTTTGTATGTGGATCATTCCTGAGCCCACGGTAATGTTTGTATGTGGATCATTCCTGAGCCCACAGTAATGTTTGTACCTGTACCTGTACCTGTACCTGATGTTATGCTTATATATGCATCACCAGTTCAGTCTTGTTTGTAATGTTTGTATGTTGACCCGATCCCATCAGTTCCAGGTTCCTGCCTCGATGATCAATGTTGATGATTAAAACAAGAGTAACACATCCTGCATGATGGACCCTGCTGTACCTGTACCTGATGTTATGTTTAGGTACACAGCACTCGTTTAGACAGTCTTGTTTCTCTATCCCGTGCAGTTTGCCTGTGATACTGCCATAATGTTTGCATGTGGATCAGACCTGATCCCACTATAATGTTTGTATGTTGAGCAGGACTGTGGTTCCTTTTAGATTTTAGATTGACTTTCAGATGATAGATACGGATGGTTGACTGACAAGTGCTGCATGATATTGACGTGTCACACGGCGGTTTCCTAGGTGATCCTGCTGTAATGTTTGTATGTTGACCTGACCCCATCCGTTCCGGGGTCTTGCTTCACCTGTACTTGATGTTATGCCTGGTCACTAGCTCAGACAGTCTGTCAGCTTGTTCCTTACCATCCTAATCTCCCAATTATGTTTGTATGTTGACCTGACCCCATCAGTTTGGGGGTCCTGCCTCCGTGATCAATGTTGATGGGCCCTGCTGTAGCTTTACCTGTACCTGATGTTATGCCTAGGTTTAGGACTAGTTCAGACAGTCTTATTTCTCTATCCTGTACAGTTTGCCTGCGATCCCCTGTAATGTAAGTGTGTTGACCTGATCCCATCAGTTCTGTGTTCCTACCTTGATGATCGATGTTACTGTACCTGATGTTATGTTTAGGTTTAGCACTATTTCAGCCAGTCTTATTTCTCTACCCTGTGCAGTTTGCCTGTGGTCCCCTGTAATGTAAGTGTGTTGACCTGATCCCATCAGTTCTGTGTTCCTACCTTGATGATCGATGTTACTGTACCTGATGTTATGTTTAGGTACACAGCACTATTTCAGACACTCTTATTCCTGTACAGTTTGCCTGCGGTCCCCTGTATATAATGTTAGTGCGTTGACCTGATCCCATCAGTTCTGTGTTCCTACCTTGATGATCGATGTTACTGTACCTGATGTTATGTTTAGGTTTAGCGCTATTTCAGACACTCTTGTTTCTGTACCCTTTGCAGTTTGCCTGTCATCCCCAGGCCTGTAATGTTAGTGTGTTGACCTGATCCCATCAGTTCCGAGGTCCTGCCTCTGTGATTGATGTTGATGGTTGAAACAAGAGTGACACATCCTACATGGTTGGGTTACCAGTACCTGTACCTGTATACCTGTACCAGTACCTGTACCTGTATCTCCGATGCTATGTTTAGGTACGCAGCACTAGTTCAGTCTTGTTTGTAATGCTTATATGTTGACCTGACCCCATCAGTTCGGGGGTCCTACCTCACTGATCGATGTCGATGATTAAAACAAGAGTAACACATCCTACATGGTCGGGTTACCTGTACCAGTACCTGTACCAGTACCTGTGATGTTATGCTTGGGTACGCAGCAAAAGTTCAGTCTTGTTTGTAATATTTGTATGTTGACCTGACCCCATCATCAGTTCCAAGGTCTTGCCTCGATGATCGATGTTGATGATTAAGACAAGAGTAACACGTCCTACATGGTGGGGTCACCTGTACCAGTACCAGTACCTGTACCTTACGTTATGTTTAGGTACGCAGCACTAGTTCAGTCTTGTTTGTAATGTTCGTACGTTGACCTGACCCCACGGTAATGTTTGTGTGTTGACCCGACACCTCGATGATCGATGTCGATGATTAAAACAAGACTGACACATCCTACATGGCCGGTTATTGGCATGTCGCACGGCGGTTGACTCTGATAGGAAATCAATCTAGAAGTAAACACAGTGTTCAACCAGAAGATTTAGGACACACAGTCTTTAGTCATTGATTCTTGACATTTTTGTGCAAAACTTAACAAGAGGACGTCTTGGAAATAAAGGGCTGTTATGAAGTCTTTCATCTGACCATATTTACTCCCTGACTTTGACTTTGTTAGGATCTACAATCAGCTTGATGTTTCTGTTGTCTATTCTCCCTGCGGTCCTGTCCATGAAGAAAATTAAAACGTAACAGTATCACAGGAGAACAACAGAAAAATCACATTGAAATGCAGTAAGATACGTAATCATACTGCAGAAATAAATAAAAATACAAGTTATAACTGTTCATAGAAAGGTACAGTTTGAGTTTCCTTTAATGGTCAATGATACTGGCAGAAACAGTATTTATTCATCTTCTTCTTCTCTTTTAAACAAATAAGGTCAATGATCTGGAATAGACAGCTGTCACAAGTTACCTGAAGTGTAGCGGACACCACATTACAGGAAAGAGGTAAAGAGGCTGGTCACCCTATATATAAATGTGTTAGAGTAAGAATAGGCAGAGCAGTAGTTTTTCAAGCTAGACTATGTGAAGGCAAACATCATGTATTTGTATGCAAATGCTGCCTTTCTACTTCGTTACTGTGTTTCTCAACAACCACAGATTCAGAACCATGGACAGGTGAGGTGGTTTGAGTTAAGAGCCCAAAATACTGCTCAGGGCACTTCTGTCTTGGCTAGGAATTGTAAATCATGTTTGTGAATAGGTGTAGGTATAACTTAGTAATACATGAAGACATTTTGGATGCACTAGATGATAAAGTCATGGAATGTTCCTGGACACCTCTGTTGTCTATTCTTCCTGTGGTCCTGCATATGAGGTACATCAATACAATATCACAGGGAAATGCCAGGAAAATCACACTAGAATACCAATGTTTGCATGCAAATGATGCCATTCTACTTCGTTATTGTGTTTCTCAATGACCACAGATTCAGCACCATGGACAGGTGTGGTGGTTTGAGCCCAAAGCTAACAAAATACTGCTCAGAGCACTTCTGCATTATTTGGGGCTTGTAAATTATGTTTGGAGAATAGGGCAAGGTGCAGCTTACATGTACATGTACATAAAAATCAGCCTTGTCAAAACAAGGCGGCAGGCGGCGATTTTAGCGGCCTACTTACATTTTTCCAGCCAGCTACTTTGGGGTAGAATTTCAAAAAATAAAAGTTTAAGTCCAGTGCTCCCTGTTACAAAATCCCCCAGCAATTTGTTTTGATAAACCTCTGGCAGTTTTCTGATAGTTGGCCCCCGGTTAGGGGTCATAGCGGGGAACCTATGCCGAATTTTTTTGAAATTCAGGATTTTTTTGTCAATTCAAAGTTTAAAGATAACAATAAAAGTTACCCAAAATACACCCCCAAACCATATTTAGGGGTCTAAATTTAAAAATTTTCCCAGGGGGAGGCCCCACAGACCCCCCCTATGGGGCCGGGGGACACCCCCTCCCGTACCTACCCCCCGCTCACCACTTCGTGGCTCGCTGCAAGCCGCTACGCGCCTTGCCTGCTACTTTCATATATTAGCCCCCTACTCTAAAAGTTTGTGACAAGGCTGATTTAAATCTAGGTGCACAGAGAATGTCTTGGGTGCACACAAAAAGATAGCCATGGAATTTTCATGGACCAGTTTAGGTTAGATGCATGTAGACATAGAATTACATGCATGGTCAAAGCTGTACCTGTGCTAACCTGTATACTGCAAAGAATACCTGCATGGGCAGGTGATAAGCAAAATGTAAGCCCCTCCAGGGTTGAACAAGTTTTCTAAAATCCACTTGTCCTATCGGGCAAGCACATAAAAAATGTACTTGCCCGAACCAATTTTTCACTTGCCCAAAATTCAAATGTCACTGTTACTAGTACATGCATTTTCACTTCCAGCAATGGAATTCTCTGTAGACAATTGCTTGATGTCATGACTGTAAAAAGTATATCAAAATTGCACTAAAATCAATGGAAAAATCTTACTTGCCCGATCGGACAAGTGGGGTAGGAAATGCACTTGCCCGATTGGCATTTTCACTTGCCCGGGACTATAGGGTTAGTGGACTTGTTTATCCCTGGCCCCTCACAACTGCTATGACCTTAACTGTCAGCGGAACCTGGACAGACACCACAGGGGAGGCATCACCACAGAGGCAAGGCAGAACCGAAACTGCCATCCCTGTAGGCCATACCAAGGCATCTGCTTGTCTCTCAGACATCTTTAGATAGAAATTTAAAAATATCCTTTTTTTATTACAGTATTAACAGCCTCCTTGTATTTTGCAAATAGTTGTAGCTTGTTTCTGACTTGACTAGAATTAAAACAAGGTGTGATGTGTCATTTCTGCCCCCCATGTGACGGTTTGCGATATTTTTATGCAATAACGATGACAAACAAAATCCAATGAAAATATGATGCATGGACTCCGAAGAAAACTAGAGTCTAAACTTTAAACTGTGTGTATCAAGCTTTCTCAGCTTCTGCTGATATTTAGGGCAAACTATGACATGTTAACAGTGACTTTATGGTTAAATATATTTTTCAGTTATTCCTGCAAGCTAAAATGAAGTAGTATCTTGTATAACATCCAAGAAACAACAATTTAACTTGATGTGGCCCAGTGATTGAACTGGGGGTAACCTGATCCCACCTGCAGCTGACTGTTACATTAACTGCCAACTGTGATGTTCATAAACCCCTGGGGAGCCTCAAACATTGGGTATCTGTCAACTTGATGTTTAGAAACCCCCGGGGAGCCAAAAATATGGCGTAGCTGACAAATTTGATGTTCAGAAACCCCTGGGGAGCCTCACGCATGGGGCAACTGACAAATTTGATGCTCAGAAACCCCTGGGGGGCCTCAGACATTGGGTAACTGACAAAGTTGATGCTGAAAACCCCTGGGGAGCCTCAGACATTGGGTAACTGACAAAGTTGATGCTGAAAACCCCTGGGGAGCCTCATTTTGGGGAAATTGGGTGACCGCCATCTTTGACATGAATTAGACATCCAGTTAGAACATCAGGTAATAAAAATAAATCAACCATTTGGATAAATTCTCTAACAGCAGACAGTATGTCTTTTCCAAGTGACTGAGACTTGGTCTAATGAGTGTGGTTCAGAAACCCCCATGGGATCCTTGAACATGTAAACTGCCAGCTGTGTTTCTCATAAACTCCTGTGGAGCCTTAAACATGAAAACTGCCAAATGTATTGTTCATAACCCCCTGGAGAGCCTTGAACATGTTATGATTGCCAACCATCCAGAAACCACAGGGGATCCTGAAACATGACTTAACTGCCAACTCTGTTGTTCAGAAACCCTTGGGGAGCCTTGAACATGAACACTTACACCTGTGCTGTTTATAAACCCCCAGAGAGCCTTGAATATCTGACAGAACCCAGAAAGCAGCCCTTGTATCCTTGTAAAAGGCATAACAAGTTTTGCCAAATTAGCATATCAACAAGGGTACAGAAGAAGGGGAAGGCTGTCACTGTCTACAATTAAGGGGAATTGCATAGTAGTTACACCTTGTATTGTCAGGGGTCATATTCCATGTGTACAGTCAACTATATAATGTATGAATGGCCACATCACATCAAAATTGTCACAAACCAAATATAGACACTTTATTGACACATGAAGGGTTCGTTGTTGTAGCAAATTTCATCCCTTCTCCATATCGCCCAGACATGTCAGTGACCACCTTTGTACCAACCATTTACCTAACCTCTGCTAGATAATGGCCACATCACATCAAATTGTCACAAACTAAATGTAGACACATGAAGATTTCAGTGTTGTAGCAAATTTCATCCCTTCTCCATATCGCTCAGACATGTCAGTGACCACCTTTGTACCAACCATTTAGTATACCTAACCTCTGCTAGATACTGAGAGAAACTTGTTACAGACCAAATATAGATCTAATAGATACTTTAACCATTGCCACATAAACAGTTGTAGCAAATTTCATCCCTTCTCCATATCGCCCAGACATGTGAGTAACCACCTTTGTACCAACCATTTACCTAACCTCTGCTGGATAATGAGAGAAACATGTTACAGACCAAATATAGATACTTCAACCATTGCCACATAAAGAGTTGTAGCAAATTTCATCCCCTTTCTACATTGCCCGTTTGCCTAACCTCCGCTGGATAATGAGAGAAACATGATTCCGGCTGGCGGGCGGATGTAAAACGAGCCCTAGAGGATGTAATACGAGCCCTAGAGGACCCTTAGAGCAGAAGTTTGAGTGATTCGGTACTCGTGAGGTCGCCGCGTTCGACTGTTCCCCTCCGTAACGAGCCACGGGGTCATCCTTCTCTGCCAGCAAGGTTGATTTAAGAAAGGTCGGGCAAAATGGGAGTCAATTTGCCAAACTAGATGACTTTGTGGTCTGGATGTCAAGAGAATGGGCTGGAGATGAAACAAACTGCTGGGAGGGCCACTCCAGATTATTTCCTTGGTTCTTTTTATAGTAAAACAAAGTGACTTTGTGGTCTGGATGTCAAGGGAATGGGCTGGAGATGAAACAAGCTACTGTAAGGCCACTCCAAATTATTTTCTGGGTTCTTTTTCTAGTAAATTAAACAAGAGTCAAGATGATTTTGTGGTTTTGGATGTCGAGGATATGGGCCTGAAATGAAGGAAACTACTGGTAGGGCCACAACCAGGGTTGTAGCCAGCCTGAAATCATTTTCCGTCCCCTCAAATATAAATCCTCTCTAGCGTTGAAGGTATGACATTCCTAGAGGGGGTCCTGGCGCCTACGGCCCAGAAAATTTTGAAATCTAGACCATTTAAAACACTATTTCCTGCATTTTGAGGTGTAAAGTTTGCTGGTAGACTAGCTGTTCAGCGGCATCTGTCTTGGTATAAATATTACACAAGGAAGACAGTTTCATTATATCTTTAAATATCGAATTTTGTCTGTCGCAGAGGACGGAATGGGCAAAATGTTTTTCCGTCCCCAGCTGCAAAGTTCCGTCAAAGGACGGAAGGATGGGTGCTGGCTACAACCCTGGCCACAACAAATTATTTCCTTGGTCTGCAGACGTTTTATAGCAAGAAGTCAAAATGAAAGTAGCACACTGGGAGGAGAACTCGCGATAGAGTAGAACCCAATAACAGATTAGTCCTCTAGGTATGCTTTATTGTTACTTGACTGTATAATTAATGAATGCTTTTAGTTTGATAGGAATGAACGTAAAATAAAGGTTATTACATGATATTATCATAAAAATTATATTTCGTCCCTGAAACTGTTTATGTTGATGGGTTAATTGTTTGTGTTTTGAAGAGGAAAAGATAAAAACGGAGGACACGAAAGAAAACATGAATGTTAAGATATCCTTCAAACTGTATGCACTTTCATTTATTCAATATTCATGTCAAAGGTCTCCATTAGCAAGTAACGCTGGTTCACCTTTATCCGTAGAGTAACCTATATCCGTTGCTTTTACTAACAGGGTATGTAGTGATATCAAGTCAACGGGTGGTGGTTTCAAGCTGCAATTATCCTGAAAATATTGCAATTTTAAACCAACCTGCGTCGACTTAATATCTGTTCATACCCTGTTTTAGAAACAACGGAAATAGGTTACCCAACGGATAAAGGTGAATTAACGTTATACTGTAACACTTTTCTGTTTTGAGTCATAATAATTAATAACATGTACCTGATAAAAAATGCCAAACCTTGAACACATTTAATTTAATGTTACCCACACCTACAGTAACACTTCGAACACTTAAAGCACAAATCTTCGTATTCATTTTTGACTATACTGCTGCTGGGATCCCTGTCACAGGGGTAGGCAGCTGTCGGATAGTCTTCACACGGTGCTTCTATGCGGCTGGTCTGTCCAGTGAGTCCAGCTCTGGGCTTCAACTTTATGGTTTGCCTTGATGGCCGGACCCTACCTTCTGCACCCGCAAGCTAGCAAAGCCCGCGGCAATACCGGCTGCTCGTCGGTGACTGCTACCGGCACTGCCTGTGCCTTTATCTGTATGAAGAACTTTCCATTTCGGTTTGGATAGGGCTTATATACTTATAAAGCCTATATATTATACTTATCCAAACTCCTGACAACATACCAAGGCATAGACTCCCCCTTGGGTTTATTAGAAGTGAAATATGATACTTCATTTCCATAATGATAACAGTCTTACAGCTTTATCTCTGTCGTAATTGAATCAGCAGAATTCGTGTAACGTCGTTAGCGCTCGTGCGAACCAGATTTCTGTCCTGATTAGAAAAAGGGATGATACAACAATTAGGACAGAGTGAATTTGACGTGCTCGACTGGTTTCTCCTGTTAGATCTCATGTACTGGTATTGATCTGTTCTGCCTGTTTATTCTAGCCGTGCGGAGGAAGAGTGATCAGGGCTGGAAATACCACCTGCATATGCACTATAGTGCAGGTGAAATTGGAGCTGTGCAGGTATCTCTGGTGTCTACCTGCACCTAACCTGCACTGGTCCATGTACTGGGTTTTATACATACATGTCATATGATGTAAGTGTCTGTGGATTGTTATTAGCTGCATTGAATGTTACTACATGTACCTATAAAGTATAAGAGAAAAAATAGCAATTGTTCCTGAACAATTCTAGTATGATCCATACTTCCTAAATCCAGAGTGGTGCAGGTAAAATTTGTCTGGTGCAGGTAATTTTCAATGTTACCTGCACCAGTGCAGGTTTGCAGAAAAAAGTATTTCAAGCCCTGGTGATGGATATCACTCAGAACATCTGGAAGTCATGAATAAAGTCTGAGACTCTTTTTACACAACCATTGCTTTATTCTCACCGGTGTTTTGGTGACCATCTGTCACCTTCTTCACCGAAACTTCAGTGAGGATATAGCTGCAATGGTTGTGTATAAAAGAGTCTCTTTATTTATGACTTTTGGATGACCAACCTGATGAAAGGATTCATTTATTTATTTATTTATTTATCTATTTATTTGCCAATGATACAACTCATTACACGGATCTGCCTAGGCAGCTTTTGGGCTGGTATCGGGGTTATACCGCCCCTTACGGGGTGAGATACCCTTTCATATGCGCCAGGTCTCCCGTCCGGGTGAATTCATGAATCCGGAAGTTATCTTCAAATTCTATACTAGAAAACAACAATTACTGTTGTAGAACTTCAAATGTTGTTAACCTGGATGTCCTATCTTTGCCAATGTAAAGTTGATTAATCATATTTTTTTGGTGACACAGGTATTCATTCAAATTTTTCATATTTGAAAATCTAAGACAAAACATTGTCCAACAGAACTAAGTTTGAATCACACAGAAACACAGGTTTATGTTAATTTATAAAGCAATACCAACTTAATTTATTGGCACCAGAATCTTAAAAGATATGCTTTTAGCGGACAGCTATTATGAAAACAAAACCGTAGGACCTGAGGTTTCTACCTTAGTGCACTCAGTTCTATTGAGTAAAGTGATATTTAAGTTTTCCTCCATGTCCCCTGCTTCAATGACATCTACCTGCTATTTTTTAAGCAAAAGATATCTGAAAACCAAAGAAATGTATTGATGTAGCCTGAGACTAATGCTAGAATCAGCAGAGTCTAATAGTATGCAATGTTACACTGTTAGTGCCGGTAAGAGTTAGGGTTCCGCACTGGTAAATGTCTGAAACCAGAGAAATGTAGTGACATTGCCTGAGACAAATGCTAGAATCAGCAGACTGTATGTATGTAACATTGTTAGTGCCAGTAAGAGTTAGGGTTCCGCACTGGTAAATGAGGAGTGATGTGCCTCCTATCGTGCCCATATCATGCTCTGCGGATCTTTATGAGAAAAGTGGCACCTTTAATAAGTGTCTGCGCCTTCGTTAGCGATCACAGATTACTTCTCGTTAGGAATGTCGTTTGTCAAATTCCTACTTGATTCATGGTACAGTGTCATGTAGTGTTTAGGAAAACATACTTTCCCCGACATTATCTGTCGAAAGGAGTTAAGTAGAGTTATTAGCAAGTTTGCTGTTCTTTTATGGCAAGAGCTGTATAACATTTTTTGTCTATTGTGATATTCTGTATGCATTTGTTAGGCCACAGCAGGTAAATTTTCTTGTGGACATAATTAGTTTTGCCTGATTTTTGAAAAAAAAAGAGACTTTTTCTTATTTAGGAATGTTCAGATAGAGAAAAATGGGTAATTAGGTTGTTGTAACCTAAAAAAAATGTATGTAGAATTGAAACTATAGAGGTAGACAAATGAGCTTTTCGCACCAGGGTTGGAGAAGTTTTTTCAATTTCACTTGTCCTATCGGGCAAGCACATAAAAGATTTACTTCTTGCACCAACTTTTCACTTGCCCAAAAGTCAAATGTCACTTTTGTATGAATTTTGACTTCCACCAATGGAATTCCTATGATTGCTTTTATTTCTATAGGTTGACCAACGTTTGATGACATGAATGTAAATAGTAACAACTTTGAACTAACAAAATCTCGCTCAATGGAAAAATCTTACTTGTGTGATCAGGCAATTGAGGTAGGTCATGCACTTGCCCGATTAGCACTTTCACCTGGCCAGGACAGTCGGGCTAGTGGACTTGCACACCAGGACAGGGTTGGAAATGAAATGCTGACACACCAGGAAAGGACAGGTTTGGTAACAAATAGCCGTTATTGTCCACCTGACCTTGCCCTGAATGAACCTGGCCTGTGGGAAATCAGGGTTCAAAGGAAATAAATCCTGACATCTTATCATTACCTGCCTCCAGTTGACTGGGCAGCATCAGACTCGGCTTAAAGCACAGATTAAACCATGGATTACTGTTCAAGGTCATCTTTGAGCAACCAGACATCATTGGTCATGACAGATATTAAAAGATCAGCAGTAGAAAATTGCTAAAGGATGACTGACATCATTGAGCACTCAATGAAATAGAAAAAAAAATCACCAATAGTTGGCCAATAGCCCTGGTCTTGTAGAATACCCAGCCTGTAACAGTACTATTACTAGCCTACATTTGCATAACTAGTACCAGCCTTTACCTTTGCTAGCCTAAACCTATTACCAGCCTTTACCTTTGCTAGCTTTTACCTATTACCAGCCTTTACCTGTTACCAGCCTTTACCTGTTACCAGCCTTTACCTGTTACCAGCCTTTACCTGTTACCAGCCTATTGTCATATTGCCAGCTTATACCTATCACCAGCCTATACCTATTACCAGCCTATACCTTCGCTAGCCTATACCTATTACCAGCCTATACCTATTACCATGCAGTCTATAGCTATTGTCGGCCTATACCTATTACCAACCTATACATATATACCTATTGTCAGTCTATACCTATTACCAGCCTACACCTATTGTCATCCTATACCTATTACCAGCCTACACCTATTGTCATCCTATACCTATTACCAGCCTACACCTATTGTCATCCTATACCTATTACCAGCCTATACCTATTACCAGCCTATACCTATTACTAGCCTTTACCTATTACCAACCTATACCTATTACCAACCTATACCTATTACCAACCTATACCTATTACCAGCCTATACATATTGCCAGCCTATACCTATTACCAACCTATACCTATTACCAGCCTATACCTATTACCAACCTATACCTATTACCAACCTATACCTATTACCAACCTATACCTATTACCAACCTATACCTATTACCAGCCTATACCTATTGCCAGCCTAAACCTATTGCCAGCCTTTACCTATTACCAGCCTTTACCTATTACCAGTCTATACCTCCTGCCTATTTGTGACAGCTTGTATGGTACAGGGTGGTTTTAACCTCCATCCAGCTAAGGTAGGCTTTTGGCACCTCGTTTGTATTTGTGATGCGATTAGGCGGAAGGTTAATTAGTTGTAAAGCCTGCTGGTACAAGATTGAGCTGCTGAATAATTCTGTGCGGAAGTGTCCTTCAGAAAGGCGCCCGTTTCCTTCCCAGCGTTTATCTGTGTTGGAACAAATTACAGATAAAGAGGATCAATGTGGCCAGGCAGCGAGGAGAGGAGCTTATCTTCCCACCCATCGGTTGGAGGAGTCTATCTGCGCACCGCAGGAAAGGCGTCGATTGTTCCCCATTTCACACGCTTGGACTCAGGAAAGGCCACTCACACTTATCTACTGGGTTTTATATCATTTCCTTTGTGAAGAAGGTTGTGTTTTGTTAAATAGATAACTCAAGAATGCGTGGATGGATTATCTTGATATTTGGTAGGTGGGTAGGTCTTGATTAGACATAAAAATTTGTATTTTGGGCCCCCTAGCTGCTTGTTATGGTACAGCAACATAACTCCTAATTTTCATAAATTCTGATCTGAATGTCATTATTGTGTTTCTAAATCTAAAGTCCAACAAAACATAATAACAACTATGTCCTAACCATTCAGCACCAAGGACTGTGACAACATTTTTACTAGAGATGTCTTGTAGTGGCCAGAAATCTATGAGGTCTCCAGGACCTACGTGTACTTCCTTTCCTATGTTCAGAGACTACCATGTTGTTGATGTTTGTGAACCAACAAATCCCAGTTCATCATTATTTTTATAAATCTAAAACTCATCAAATAATGTACATGGCTTACTCATTCAGTATCAAAGATTGTTACAAAATTTCTACTGGAGAAATAGCCAGAAGTCAGGAAAGGTACATCAGGCCTGGATCTTCTGCCTGTGCCATCCACCCATGTTCAGACACCACCATGTTCTATAAGTCTGAAAACCAACAAATTCCATTTTATGATTACAGTAATGCAGTAATGTTGAACTAGATGGAAAATGGAGCTTATCTTATGGGAACCGGTCCTGGGTAAAAGTAAACCTGGCAGGCAGAAAACCACCTTTTTAGACACACTCAAGCGAGATTCCGGGCTCGACAGACTGAGCAGCACAACTGAACTACGTTCACTGATGAAGGATAGGGAGGAGTGGAGAAGGAGGGTCCAGCATGCTTCCTGTGTTGATCACTGATGAAGGATAGGGAGGAGTGGAGAAGGAGGGTCCAGCATGCTTCCCATGTTGATCACTGATGAAGGATAGGGAGGAGTGGAGAAGGAGGGTCCAGCATGCTTCCCATGTTGATCACTGATGAAGGATAGGGAGGAGTGGAGAAGGAGGGTCCAGCATGCTTCCCATGTTGATCACTGATGAAGGATAGGGAGGAGTGGAGAAGGAGGGTCCAGCATGCTTCCCATGTTGATCACTGATGAAGGATAGGGAGGAGTGGAGAAGGAGGGTCCAGCATGCTTCCCGTGTCAGGGCTTGAAATACTTTTTTCTGCATACCTGCACATGCAGGTAACATTGAAAATTACCTGCACCAGACAAATTTTACCTGCACCACCATGGATTTAGGAAGTAAACAGTCAATGCAGCTTATAGCAATCCAAATACACCTCATCATACTATTCATATATATAGGACATTTATGTATAAAACCCAGTACATGGACCAGTGCAGGTAAGATGCAGGTAGACACCAGAAATACCTGCACAGCTCCAATTTTACCTGCACTAAGGTGCATATGCAGGTGGTATTTCGAGCCCCCCGTGTTGACATCTGATGATGTCCTCGACTCGAATAGAAAATGGCTCAAATTACCATGCTTTTTGATAGGAAGTTATCACAACATCAAAACAGTCATCAAACAATCACAATAGATAAAGCTAGGTCAGGTTACGTGGTGTAGTTGTAGGCCACCATGTGATTATGTCTGGGAACCAGCAAACTCCATTAGCACTGCCTAAGTGTGGAGAAGTCTGGAGGTCACAGAAGCTTAAGATGCAGTCAGAAATCTTCTATCTCAGATGTCCTTGGGAGAAAATGAAACTCCTTGAAGACTTAAGGAATGGTGATTGTGAATTCTCCTCAGGGCAGGGTGGGATTGCCGCGAGTGTGCTGCTTGGATGAACAGGTGCAAGAGTGAGCTTTTCTGGGGAAAATACTTCATCTATAATAATGGATCTTTGTTTTACAGCAACTTTGAACATTACATAATAGTTTTTTCTACAACAATGGCCTTGGTCCCTTTTCTAGCTTAATCATGATTGTGATCGAAGACAAAATGATTCTCATCTTGTTCATGAACACTCAATATCATGCTTCATGAGCAGTCACCCCAGGGCAGTGTGGGATTGCTGCGAGTGTGCTGCTTGGATGAACAGGTGCAGGAGTGAGCTTTTGTGGGGAAATATCTTCTACAATCACGGATCTTTCTTGTACCACTTTGTAACATGCAAACCTTGACTGACTTTTTCCAACAATAAATTAAACTTGGTCCTTTTTCTGGTACATTTTACCACCCAGAACAAACGAATCTCATCTTGTTCATGAAAACACAATATCACGCTGCATGAGCAATGCAGTGAAGTTCCCTGAGCTAGCTATTCTTTTGTTCTTGTAAATAATGTAGAGATGGGGGTTGAATCAGTTCTGTGTCCCTTACAGCTTCAGATAGCAGCTCTATAGTGTTCTATGTGAGGACTACAGGGCACAATGGTCCGTGGGGAAAACTTCATCTATAGTCCATGTAAATGTTTTATTTGGTGAGGCTCTCGCAGGCAACTTGTACACCTGAATTCCAACCTTATTTCACAGATTGTAAAACAATAACCACTCAAAAAGAATGACTTTTCACAGTCAACTTAACTAAACCATGGCAGGATAATTGATAAAAAATCATGTTAGACAATGACATTGTGAAGTTATAATCAGTGCAGATGATGGCTTTGTGCTGATGGTTCTGCCCTGTAATTGTATGTGTCAATGATGGATAATTGAATGAATGAATGAATGTGTAAATGTATGAGTAAATGATTGAATGAATGAATGACCCTTGCTATAATTTTTGCCCAGTATTCCTATAAATTCTGTAATTCACGGTGCCCTATCAAGAAAAGTACTGGGTAAAAGTGACTCTGCAATGTTCTGTGTGAAAACATCAATAATTTAGGTCAGGCTTTTGACTCCATTCTGTATATTTGACAGGTTTAGATACCTGATATATAGGATGAATGAATGAAGACTTCTGTTGTACATGTTGTGCGGGTTCAGATACCTAAGATAAAGGATGAATAGTGAAGACTTGTGTTGTACATGTTTGGCAGGTTCATACCTGATATACATGATGAATGAATGCAGACTTGTGTTGTACATGTTTGCCCCGTGTTCACCTCAGTTATTAATGATTCCCCAGGGGCAGGTTTATGTAGGGTTTGATCAGGCACCAATGTCAGGGGGACATCGGCTGGACATCTCTAACATCAAAGTCCGAAGTTCTTTGTGGATTAGGACAGGGTTTCAATGGACAGTACGGTAAAGTGATAGTGATAGTAGTGGCTCCAATGTAGACTGGAGTATATGGACTATCTAAACTAGAAACTGTAACTAGAATGCACCAATGTCAAGGGGACATCTGCTGAACATCTCTAACATTAAAGTCCCAGGTTCATCGCAGGTCAGGACAGGGTTTCAATGGACAGTGTAGTAGTGTCAGTGATAGTAGTGGCTTCAATGTAGACTGGAATATATGGACTATCTAAACTAGAAGCTGAAAAGTACCAATGTCAGGAGGGACATCAGCTGGACATCTCTAACATCAAAGTCCCAGGTTCATTGCAGATTAGAAAAGGGTTTCTATGGACAGTACAGTACAGTGATAGTGATAGTAGTGGCTTCAATGTAGACTGGAGTATATGGACTACTTAAACTAGAAACTGAAAGTTAACTAAAAAGCACCTGAATGTCAGGGGGACATCACCTGCACATCTCTAACATCAAAGTCCCAGGTTCATTGTGGATTAGAGCAGGGTTTCAATGGACAGTACAGTGATAGTGTCAGTGATAGTAGTGGCTTCAATGTAGACTGGAGTATATGGACTAAATAAACTAGAAGCTGAAACTAAAAAGTACCAATGTCAGGGGGACATCAACTGGACATCTCTAACATCAAAGTCCCAGGTTCATTGTGGATTAGGATAGGGTTTCAATGTACAGTTATAGTGATAGTGTCAGTGATAGTAGTGGCTTCAATGTAGACTGGAGTATATGGACTAAATAAACTAGAAGCTGAAACTAAAAAGTACCAATGTCAGGGGGACATCAACTGGACATCTCTAACATCAAAGTCCCAGGTTCATTGTGGATTAGGATAGGGTTTCAATGTACAGTTATAGTGATAGTAGTAGCTTCAATGTACTATATGGACTACTTAAACTAGAAACTGAAACTAAAAAGTGCCAATGTCAGGGGGACATCAACTGGACATCTCTAACATCAAAGTCCCAGGTTCATCGCAGGTCAGGACAGAGTTTCAATGGACAGTACAGTGATAGTGATAGTAGTGGCTTCAATGTAGACTGAATGATTTTCTTCTTCTGGATTATATAGACTGGATTATATAGATTACTTAAAGTAAAAACAGAAACTAAAATGCACCAATGTCAGGGGGACATAGGGTGGAAATCTCCAACATTCAAGTACCACTTTGTAGATTAGGACGGGGTTTCAATGGACAGTACAGTAGTGTCAGTGATACTATCACAGTGATAGTAGTGGCTCCAATGTAGACTGGAGTATATGGACTACTTAAACTAGAAACTGTAACTAGAATGCTCCAATGTCAGGGGGACATCAGCTGAACATCTCTAACATCCCAAGCAAAGTCCCAGGTTCATCATAGGTTAGGACAGGGTTTCAATGGGCTATACAGTACAGTGTCAGTGATAGTAGTGGCTTCAATGTAGACTGGAATATATGGACTATCTAAACTAGAAACTGAAACTAAAAAGTGCCAATGTCAGGGGGACATCAACTGGACATCTCTAACATCAAAGTCCCAGGTTCATTGTGGATTAGGACAGGGTTTCAATGGACTATACAGTACTGTCAGTGATAGTAGTGGCTCCAATGTAGACTGGAGTATATTATGGACTTATATATATCTAAACTAGAAACTGAAAGTTAACTAAAAAGCACCTGAATGTCAGGGGGATATCAACTGGACATCTCTAACATCAAAGTCCCAGGTTCTTTGTGGATTAGAGCAGGGTTTCAATGGACAGTACAGTAAAGTGATAGGGATTTGCAAACTTATGCACACTGTAGACAGTTCAGACTGGTTCACTGAAACATGAAGAGTAGGAAACTGTTTAAGGCTTCAAGTAAAATGTCACCCTTGTAAGACCATTCAGGACAGGTTTATTGAAATGTGGAGGACAGAGAAGTATGGAAAGGCCACCAGTCAATCATGTGTCTTTAACTTTAACCATGGGCCATTACAGATTAGGGGCAGGTTAGACCAGTAAATGTTTGAGACAGGTAAAATAAAAAGGGTCACCAGTTTACTGAAGTAAGAGCATTCAGGACAGGCCAGGGATTATTGAAATGCGGGGCCGAAAAGTATGGGAAAACTTGAGTCAATTTTCTCTCATCAACTTTCTGCTGAAGCTTGTCACCCTGAAGCTCTCAGTGTCAGCCTTAAATGGGAAGGGTCAACACCTTAATTGCTGTAGTGAGTATGTCCTGCAACGCCAGTTCACCTTTATCCATAGGGTATGGTAACCTTTATCCGTTATTTTTAAGAACAATGTACTATTTAGGGATATCAAGTCGACAGATGTTGGTTTCAAACTGCAATATTTTGAAATTGATACAATTTGAAACTACCATCCATCGAAAAGAATAAGAGCATTTAGGGCAGGATTACGGAAGCATAAAGAGCAAGGAAGTGTGCAAAGGCTTAAAGTAAAATACTACCCAACGAATGTACTGGTCCAGGTGTGAGACCATCCAGGACAGGTGTATTGAAGTGAGGTGTTGAAAGGCCACCAGTCAAATATCTTCTGTAACTAGCTTCAGTCATGGACAGGTGAGACTACAGGTGATGCTTCAGACAGGTGAGCAATGTCACCGGTTTCCTATGGTAAGAGCATCAATGACAGGTGTATTGAAGTGAAATGATCCTTTTGACAGGTGAGGTGAGAAAGGTCACAAGTTCACTGGACAGTTACATTAAAGTTTATTGAATTGAGGTGTGGAAAGGCCGCCAGCCAATCATCTGTCTGTAGCTTCAGTCATGGACAGGTACAAGTACAGGTCAGGTGCAGGTGAGATTGCAGGTGATGCTTTTGACAGGTGAGGTGAGAAAGGTCAATAGTTTGCTGTACAGGTTTATAGTGAGGTGTGGAAAGGCCACCAGTCAATCTCCTGTCACTAGCTCCAGTTGTGAACGAGTACAAGTACAGGTCAGGCACAGGTGAGACTACAGGTGATGCTTCTGACAGGTGAGGTGAGAAAGGTCACAAGTTTACTGAAGTAAGAGCATCAGTGACAGGTGTATTGAGGTGAGGTGTGGACAGACTACCAGTCAATCATCTGTCTGTAGCTTCAGTCATGGACAGGTACAAGTACAGGTCAGGTGCAGGTGAGATTGCAGGTGATGGTTTTGACAGGTGAGGTGAGATTTAAGGTCAGGAGTTTACCGTACAGGTTTATTGAAATGAGTAATGGAAAGGCTACCAGTCAATCTTGTGTCTATATCTTCAGCCATGGACAAGTACAAGTACAGGTCAGGTGCAGGTGAGATTGCAGGAGATGCTTTTGACAGGTGAGGTGAGAGAGGTCAATAGTTTGCTGTACAGGTTTATAGTGAGGTGTGGAAAAGCCACTAGTGGACAGGTGCATGAACAGGTCAGGTGCAGGTGAGACTGAGAGTGATGCTTTTGACAGGTGAGGTGAGAAAGGTTATCAGTTTACTGTACAGGTTTATTGAAATGAGTTATGAAAAGGCCATCAATCTTGTGCTTGTAGCTTTAACCATGGGCCATTACAGATTAGGGGCAGGTTAGTCAAGTAAATGCTCAAAGCAGGTATGGCGAAAAGGTCACCAGCTTAATACTGGAGTAAGAACATGAATGACAGGATTATTGAAATACACAGAGCAGAGAAGAGTGGAAAGCCTTCCAGTCAATCATGTGTCTTAAAGGGGCATTCCACTCCAGAAGGGAGTATTGTTTTCCAATAGATAATATGTCAATGAATTACATAATCAGCTGAATTTTGTGGAATTCATCTTGGGATGAATTACGCGACGTGTGTTTTGTAAAACAATAATGACACTCACTAAACCCATGCAGACCCTTCCCATGCATTCCCTATACGCATAGACACTTTGTTTATCGTACATATTTTCAGAATAAATGAGGTACGCTAAGCACAACGAGAAGGCAAATTGCTCATAAGATAGCAAAGAGTACAAGAACAAGACGAGATTTCTTAGCGAACCTGAAATTAGTTTTGTAACCTTACCTAAAAGTTTTGCATTGTATTCAGCCATAGGATTAATTCAATTAGGGGGTACTTGGGGAGTTTAGTAGAAGACTGAATGCTTTTGAGGCACGTGGAGCAACTGGGTACTTTATTGTATAATGTGAAGTAGTGTGCAGTTATTACTTCCTAAAATTAATATCTATTGGAAAATAACACTCCCGTGTGGAGTGGAATGCCCCTTTAAGCTTTAGCAATGGTCAAGGACGTTACATCAGCAATGGTCCAGTACACTCATGTTAGGGGCAGGTTAGCCTGGAAAATGCTCACGGTGGGTACACTGAAAAAGGTCAACAGCTTACTGGAGTAAGAGCATTTAGGACAGGGTTACTGAAACGTGGAGATAGCAGAACTGTACAGAGTTATTAAGTAAAATGTCATCAGATTTGACTGGTGAATACCCAAGGCAGGTACATTGTAAGAGGAGAAAGGTCACCTGAGTTTGCTGAAGTAAGAACATGAATGGCAGGTTTATTGAAATGCACAGGGCAGAAAATTATTCTTACTCCTGACCTTTCTGGTGCAGCTTGTCACACTGAAGAGTTAGACTTTCAGCCAAGTGTCTATAGCGTTTGATCCATGGACCAGTTTGGGGTAGTCTCTACCAGACTCCGGATCGCTGGAAAATCGTAGAAAAGGAACAAATAGAGAGGAATATAACCGGCCAGGGAACAGCTCGCGATTCTCGCGATCGCGTGCTGTTCCCTGGCCGGTTATATTCCTCTGGCCGGCTTACTCCTCTATTTGTTCCATTTCTACGATTTTTCCAGCAATCCGGAGTCTGGTAGAGACTAAGTCTGGGGTCGGTAGACTGATCAAATTGCTGCAAGCGGGTATACTAAGATGAAAAAGGTCACCGGTTTACTAAAGGGCAATGACCCTAATTGACGCAGGCGCAGAAGGCCCAAAACGAGTCCAATCGGCATACAGTATTTTAGCCTATTTTTGACTTTTAGCAGGAAAATGTTAGAAACATTTCATATTGGTGAGACAGTGTAGGGTGCAGACGTTCAGATTAGGCCAAAAAACAAGGTTTTGGTTGATTTTTTTAGCCTGTTCTGACCCCTAATTTGAAGTGGTCAGTCCCTAACTTGAGGTCACGTGATGCCAAGATGGCGGCAAACACGAAGACTGCAGGACCTTCCACCGGTCAGAAAGTTTAAATATTAGACTTTTGGACACTTGAGATAGCGGGCTGCTGTTTGGGGTGTGTTCTTATGACCTGGAATGTTCACGGATGAGATTATGACACCCTGAACTTGCTAATTTTTACATTATCGCCAAGCGGGTATACTAAGATGAAAAAGGTCACCGGTTAACTAAAGGTGGACATGTTTATTGAAGTGCACATAGCAGAGAAGAGTGGATCCAGTCAATGATGTGTCTTTAGCTTTAAGTTTAACTTTGGACCAGTCCTGTCTGATAGATGCTCAAGGCGGGTACGATGAAAATGATCACCAGCGTCTCCAAATAAGAGCATTCTGGACAGGTTTATTGAAATGCATGGTGGGAGAATTGGGGATTGAGTTCACTCAATTCTCACTCCAAAGCCGTGCCTGACTCAGGTGGGGAGGGTCATAGTGTTCTTGACAGATTCATTGAAACATGTAGCAGAGAAATGAGTCTTTAGATTGGCCATAGACCAGTACAGGGTAGGTGCAGGTAGACTAGAATGCTCAAGGCAGGTAAAATGAAAAGGGTCACATATTGGCCATAGACCAGTACAGGGTAGGTGCAGGTAGACTAGAATGCTCAAGACAGGTAAAATGAAAAGGGTCACATATTGGCCATAGACCAGTACAGGGTAGGTGCAGGTAGACTAGAATGCTCAAGACAGGTAAAATGAAAAGGGTCACATATTGGCCATAGACCAGTACAGGGTAGGTGCAGGTAGACTAGAATGCTCAAGACACAGGTAAAATGAAAAGGGTCACATATTGGCCATAGACCAGTACAGGGTAGGTGCAGGTAGACTAGAATGCTCAAGACAGGTAAAATGAAAAGGGTCACATATTGGCCATAGACCAGTACAGGGTAGGTGCAGGTAGACTAGAATGCTCAAGACAGGTAAAATGAAAAGGGTCACGTGAGCATTCTGGACAATATATTGAAATGCACACGGGCAGAGAAGTGTGGAAACACTTCCAGTTATCCTGCAATTTTCTCTCATCACTTTCCCTCCAAAGTATGTTCCACAAAAACTCACAGTGCCTGTCTTAGGTGCAGGTAGAAGGATAAATGCTCAAGGCAGGTAAAATGAAAAGGGTCACAAGAGCATTCTGGACAGGTTTATTGAAATGTAAAGTGCAGAGAAGAGTGGAAAGACTTCAGCGTTATGTCAATTCTCTCCCATCACCTTTTCCCCGAAGCAAATCCGGCCTAATCCAGCTTGAGTTTTATGGGAAGGTCACCAATTTGCACCAATAACAGGTGTACTAAAGTGCATAGGGCAAAACAGAGTGTGCAGAGACTTCAACGTTATATCAATTCTTTCTCATCACCTATCTGCTGAAGCTTGTCACTCCGAAACTCACAGTGTCTGTCTTACAGATGGAAAGGGTCACCTGTGGACCAGGTTTATTGAAATGTATGGGACAGAGAAGTGTGGAAAGACTTCAGCGTTATGTCAATTCCTTCTCATCACCTGTCTGCTGAAGCTTGTCACCCGAAACTCACAGTGTCTGTCTTACAGATGGGATGGGTCACCACCTTGCTGTAGTGAGAGTGTTCTGGACAGGTGTATTAAAATACAAGGGTCAGTGTGGAAAGACTTCAGCGTCCTCTCAGTTCTCTCTCATCACCTTTTCCCCGAGGCACATCCCCCTAATCCAGCCTGTTTTAGCTGGAAAGGTCGCCAGTTCGCTGCGGTACCTGATACAAGTATAAGAGCATTTAGGACAGGTGTATTGAAATGCAAGGGTCAGTGTGGAAAGACTTCAGCGTCATGTCAGTTCTCTCTCATCACCTTTTCCCAGAGGCACATTCCCCTAATCCAGCCTGTTTTAGCTGGAAAGGTCGCCAGTTCGCTGCGGTACCTGATACAAGTATAAGAGCATTTGGGACAGGTGTGTTAAAATGCACGGGTCAGTGTGGAAAGATTTCAGCGTCCTCAGGTCAGTTCTCTCTCATCACCTTTTCCCGAGGCACATCCCACATAACCAGCCTGGCTTAGCTGGAAAGGTCGCCAGTTTACTGCGGTACCTGATACAAGTATAAGAGCATTTAGGACAGGTGTATTAAAATGCAAGGGTCAGTATGGAAAGATTTCAGCGTCCTGTCAGTTCTCTCTCATCACCTTTTCCCCGAGGCACATCCCCCTAATCCAGCCTGTTTTAGCTGGAAAGGTCACCAGTTTGCTGCGGTACCTGATACAAGTGTAGAGCATTTAGGACAGGTGTGTTAAAATGCAAGGGTCAGTGTGGAAAGATTTCATCGTCCTGTCAGTTCTCTCCCATCACCTTTTCCCAGAGGCACATCCCCCTAATCCAGCCTGGCTTAGCTGGAAAGGTCGCCAGTTCGCTGCGGTACCTGATACAAGTATAAGAGCATTAGGGACAGGTGTGTTAAAATGCACGGGTCAGTGTGGAAAGATTTCAGCGTCCTGTCAATTCTCTCTCATCACCTTTTCCCAGAGGCACATCCCACATAATCCAGCCTGGCTTAGCTGGAAAGGTCGCCAGTTTGCTGCGGTGAGACGTTGGGTTTATTGAAGCGTAAAGGCAGGAAGTGCCGCGGGCTCTACGGGCGATCCAGGAAGTGCCGCGGGCTCTACGGGCAATCGTCGGCCATTAGGTTCTCCCTCGGGCCAGCGAATGGTACGTCAGTTGCTTTCCCGCTGTTGGGTTTGTTGGGAGTTATCCAGCTGTAGCACCAGACGTACACACTCCCGATTGATTGACGTTATGAGTAATTTAATGTATTGCATACTATGATATGGTTAAGAATGTTAATGATTGATTTATGCTAGTTGTCTGATCGACATCATACGTCTAAATTGTTGTTATGTATTTTATTGATTGTGTGTAGAGGACTCCAGGAAGAATAGTTCAATGTAACTAATGGAGATTCCTCATAAACAAACAAACAAACACTCTGCTTTCTATCACAATAGATTATTAATTTTTGTTTCCACATTGTTTTTCTTTGACCTTGGAATTGATGTTGACATTAGTATCCATTTTCCTATCTATATTTTTTATCTACAGCATTTATTTTCTTCTTTTGCAGCTGTTTTGTAACGTTAGTTCACCTTTATCCGTGGGGTAACCTATGTCCGTTGTTTTTCAAAATAGCGCATATAGGAATATCAAGTCGACGGACGGTTGTTTCAAATTGTAATATTTTCAAAGTATAGCAGTTTGAACTCACATTTCGTCAGCATGATAGCCCTAAATACACTGATTTTGAAAGCAACGGATATAGGTTACCCCGCGGATAAAGGTGAACTAGCATTACAATTTAAAGCATCAGTTTGAGAGCTTTTTTTTTTTTTTTAAATGCCCAGAAACTTATGCGCATTAAGATGTCATCCATACAATGTATATTCGAATCAATATCACGTAAAGGCCATACCAGTTTAGCTTGTGTGCAATACTAGTACAGTAGAAGCCGCTTACTTGCACGGCCTATTTGCCAGTGAATTTCGTGCAATTATTCGGCGGGTGCAATAATGCGAAGTTGTCTAGCTGGACCGCATCAGTTTGGGATTTGGGGATTTCGTGCATTTAACAGAAGTGTGCGTTAATCCATTGTGCAATTAACTGGCTTCTACTGTAGTTTTAAAGATTGATGAATCATAGGTTAACAAATCCTCAAACCAACCAATAGATTTGTCCCAGCCTAACGACACAGATGAGGCCCCACGGTGCAACACACCAGCTTCACAGGCTGGTGTAATTAACGGTGATCGTTATTGCACGTTCCTGCCCCAAGGCTAATTGCGAGTGAACTTAATTAAGATACAAGAGGATAATTATATTAGATATGGAGGAACTTGTCACATAAATGCCCCTGTGGCAACATTGTTGAAACAATCTTGAGAGTTGATTTGCAACATTGTAGCCGAAGGCTTAAATTGCAAGTACATGGTAGAGACATGAAAGACATTATTGTGACAGGAACAGTGTTTGTCACTATTTTAACAATAGAGTCATTCAAAGACTAGAGTCTGCTATACCTACATGTAGGTAATGACTTGAAAGTTCATCTGTGTTGGTAGAAGACATTCTGGAAAATTTTAACACGTGTTCATTTCTTGACAAAGACTGGAGCTGTTCATTTCTTGACAAAGACTGGAGCTGTTCATTTCTTGACAAAGACGGGAGCTGTTCATTTCTTGACAAAGACGGGAGCTGTTCATTTCTGGACAAAGACGGGAGCTGTTCATTTCTTGACAAAGACTGGAGCTGTTGATTTCTTGACAAAGACTGGGGCTGTTCATTCCTTGACAAAGACTGGAGCTGTTCATTTCTTGACAAAGACGGGAGCTGTTCATTTCTGGACAAAGACGGGAGCTGTTCATTTCTTGACAAAGACTGGAGCTGTTGATTTCTTGACAAAGACGGGAGCTGTTCATTCCTTGACAAAGACGGGAGCTGTTCATTTCTGGACAAAGACTGGAGCTGTTCATTTCTTGACAAAGACTGGAGCTGTTCATTTCTTGACAAAGACGGGAGCTGTTCATTTCTTGACAAAGACGGGAGCTGTTCATTTCTGGACAAAGACGGGAGCTGTTCATTTCTTGACAAAGACTGGAGCTGTTGATTTCTTGACAAAGACTGGAGCTGTTCATTTCTTGACAAAGACTGGAGCTGTTCATTTCTTGACAAAGACGGGAGCTGTTCATTTCTGGACAAAGACGGGAGCTGTTCATTTCTTGACAAAGACTGGAGCTGTTCATTTCTTGACAAAGACGGGAGCTGTTCATTTCTTGACAAAGACGGGAGCTGTTCATTTCTTGACAAAGACTGGAGCTGTTCATTTCTTGACAAAGACGGGAGCTGTTCATTTCTGGACAAAGACTGGAGCTGTTCATTTCTTGACAAAGACTGGAGCTGTTCATTTCTTGACAAAGACGGGAGCTGTTCATTTCTTGACAAAGACGGGAGCTGTTCATTTCTGGACAAAGACTGGAGCTGTTCATTTCTTGACAAAGACTGGAGCTGTTCATTTCTTGACAAAGACGGGAGCTGTTCATTTCTGGACAAAGACGGGAGCTGTTCATTTCTTGACAAAGACTGGAGCTGTTCATTTCTTGACAAAGACGGGAGCTGTTCATTTCTTGACAAAGACGGGAGCTGTTCATTTCTTGACAAAGACTGGAGCTGTTCATTTCTTGACAAAGACGGGAGCTGTTCATTTCTGGACAAAGACTGGAGCTGTTCATTTCTTGACAAAGACTGGAGCTGTTCATTTCTTGACAAAGACGGGAGCTGTTCATTTCTTGACAAAGACGGGAGCTGTTCATTTCTGGACAAAGACTGGAGCTGTTCATTTCTTGACAAAGACGGGAGCTGTTCATTTCTTGACAAAGACGGGAGCTGTTCATTTCTGGACAAAGACTGGAGCTGTTCATTTCTTGACAAAGACTGGAGATGTTCATTCCTTGACAAAGACTGGAGCTGTTCATTCCTTGACAAAGACTGGAGATGTTCAGTCAAAAATTTGAGTGAGTCCAATTTCTGTGTTAGAAATTACAGTTCAACTTTTCCATAATACATGTAGGTTGGTTTATTAACATGTCAGCATAATCAACCCCAGTCAGCCTGCTGAACTCATGGGGGGCAAAACTACTATTAAACTCTGATGCCCCCATAAGCTAGGGCGTCTGCCAGTCAACTTAGATATAATCAGTGCAGTCAGTGGGACCTGTTGTTGGAGTAATTACAAAACCACACTTTTTAGCTGGGGTCGTGACGTAGTGTGTGTGTGTGGGGGGGGGGGGGGGTGCACTCTGCATGTGTGTGTGGGGTGTGTGTGTGGGGGGGGGGGTGCACTCTGCATGTGTGTGTGGGGGGGGTGTGTGTGTGGGGGGGGGGTGCACTCTGCATGTGTGGGTGGGTGTGGGTGGGTGTGGGGGGGGGTGCATTCTGCATGTGTGTGAGGGAGACACTCAAATGAAACACCACTGCAGTCCATGGGACAACTCCTCATCTAGGTTAGGAGGAGACAGGTGTGGTGACGTATAGACAGGTGAAAGTGTCTTGAGACAGGTGTAATGAGGTGAAAGTGTCTTGAGACAGGTGAAAGTGTCTTGAGACAGGTGTGATGACTTACAGACAGGTGAAAGTGTCTTGAGATAGGTGTGATTAGTTGAAAGTGTCTTGAGGCACGTGAAAGTGAGAGTGTCTTGAGACAGGTACAGACAGGTAACAGGCCAGTGATCCCATTGCCAACTGCCCACTTGAGACATGTGAAAGTGAGAGTGTCTTGAGACATGTGAAAGTGAGAGTGTCTTGAGACATGTGAAAGTGAGAGTGTCTTGAGACATGTGAAAGTGAGAGTGTCTTGAGACATGTGAAAGTGAGAGTGTCTTGAGACATGTGAAAGTGAGAGTGTCTTGAGACAGGTGAAAGTGAGAGTGTCTTGAGACAGGTACAGACAGGGAACAGGCCAGTAGCTCCCATTACAAACTGCCTGCCCACTTGAGACATGTGAAAGTGAGAGTGTCTTGAGACAGGTGAAAGTGAGAGTGTCTTGAGACAGGTGAAAGTGAAAGTGTCTTGAGACAGGTACAGACAGGTATCAGGTCAGTGGCTCCCATTACAAACTGCCTGCCCACTCGGGTGGGAAATAACTGCAGGTTACGGAGCTGCCCTTTCTATTAAGTCAGGTCGGGGAAATCTCAGAACATCCTGACATGTTCAGGAATTTGGGCCGGAGCCAAAACTGTGACTAATGGAGTTTTGTGGTCTGTGTGTCTCTCTATCTTTGCCAATGAGAGATAGAGGAGGGAGAGAGAGAGAGAGAGAGAGAGAGAGAGAGAGAAGGAGAGAGAGAGGGAGGGAGATATCTCAGAACATCCCGACATGTTCGGGAATTTGGGCCGGAAGCAAACCTGTGACTGATGGAGTTTGGTGGGGGTTAATATCAGTCTTTCTATCTTTGCCAATGAGAGATAGAGGAGGGAGAGAGACATGAGAGAGAGAGAGAGAGACAGAGGGAGGGAGGGTGAGAGAAGGTGAGGGAGAAAGAGAAAGGGAGAGAGAGAGAGAGAGCAAGCCTTGTTTAGTCCAAGTAGACAACAACAAATAGTTTGAAGCTTGCACCCTATCAGGTCTTTCATTGTCATAACAAGTGACAGATGAATCACATTATCAACATGTTTCATTATTAATTCTGTAATTAAGGCTCTGCTTTAATAAACTTTGCTGACTTGCCAAGACCTCTCCCAGCTTTCATTCATGATAGATGGCAAAAGACAATAACAAATTATTCAGTACCAGGGACAGAACCTAATTTGAAATCAGCTACTTATCTATTATTTTTTCTTCCAGCTACTCATCATCATTGGTCAGCAGTTACTATTTTTTCATCTTATCAAGTGATTGTACAAAATCTGATGCACGTTTCTGGGGGAAAAGCTGTGTTCCAACTGCAAACTTTCAGCTTGCGTTCTGTGCTTAGCCTGTCTGGGTTTGAAACGAAGTTGCACCAAATCAAATGTGGTTGCGTTTGCAAGTGTGCAAGTGCGCTGCGTAAGTATCAGGTACTTTGCTGCAGGTCTGCCCTTATTGTCACTACCAGTGGAAAATGGATTGAGAGACGTTTCATGTTGAAGCTTCATTCCTCCGAGGCTGTGCTAGACCCTGGCTGTTACCCAAGGATCTATGATCTTACTGGCTAGGTTGGTAACTCTGGTACTTATATCATACTTTTCGTTCCCGAAAGCTGTCTAGCTGGGCCCCGGTTCAAAATTGTGACGTAGGCCTAACAGAACCACCACAATCTTACTGGCTAGGTTGGTAACTCTGGTACTTATATCATACTTTTCGTTCCCGAAAGCTGTCTAGCTGGGCCCCGGTTCAAAACTGACGTAGGCCTAACAGAACCATCCACATTCTTACTGGCTAGGTTGGTAACTCTGGTACTTATATCATACTTTTCGTTCCCGAAAGCTGTCTAGCTGGGCCCCGGTTCAAAACTGACGTAGGCCTAACAGAACCACCACAATCTTACTGGCTAGGTTGGTAACTCTGGTACTTATATCATACTTTTCGTTCCCGAAAGCTGTCTAGCTGGGCCCCGGTTCAAAACTGACGTAGGCCTAACAGAACCACCACAATCTTACTGGCTAGGTTGGTAACTCTGGTACTTATATCATACTTTTCGTTCCCGAAAGCTGTCTAGCTGGGCCCCGGTTCAAAACTGACGTAGGCCTAACAGAACCACCACAAACTTACTGGCTAGGTTGGTAACTCTGGTACTTATATCATACTTTTCGTTCCCGAAAGCTGTCTAGCTGGGCCCCGGTTCAAAACTGACGTAGGCCTAACAGAACCACCACAAACTTACTGGCTAGGTTGGTAACTCTGGTACTTATATCATACTTTTCGTTCCCGAAAGCTGTCTAGCTGGGCTCCTGTTCAAAACTGTGGCGTAGGCCTAACAGAACCATCACAATCTTACTGGCTAGGTTGGTAACTCTGGTACTTATATCATACTTTCCGTTCCCGAAAGCTGTCTAGCTGGGCCCTGGTTCAAACCTGTGACGTAGGCCTAATGGAACCACCGCAATCTTACTGGCTAGGTTGGTAACTCTGGTACTTATATCATACTTTTCGTTCCCGAAAGCTGTCTAGCTGGGCCCCGGTTCAAAACTGACGTAGGCCTAACAGAACCACCGCAATCTTACTGGCTAGGTTGGTAACTCTGGTACTTATATCATACTTTTCGTTCCCGAAAGCTGTCTAGCTGGGCCCCGGTTCAAAACTGTGATGTAGGCCTAACGGAACCATCACAATCTTACTGGCTAGGTTGGTAACTCTGGTACTTATATCATACTTTTCGTTCCCGAAAGCTGTCTAGCTGGGCCCCGGTTCAAAACTGACGTAGGCCTAACAGAACCACCGCAATCTTACTGGCTAGGTTGGTAACTCTGGTACTTATATCATACTTTTTGTTCCCGAAAGCTGTCTAGCTGGGCCCCGGTTCAAAACTGACGTAGGCCTAACAGAACCACCACAATCTTACTGGCTAGGTTGGTAACTCTGGTACTTATATCATACTTTTTGTTCCCGAAAGCTGTCTAGCTGGGCCCCGGTTCAAAACTGACGTAGGCCTAACAGAACCACCACAATCTTACTGGCTAGGTTGGTAACTCTGGTACTTATATCATACTTTTCGTTCCCGAAAGCTGTCTAGCTGGGCCCCGGTTCAAAACTGACGTAGGCCTAACAGAACCACCGCAATCTTACTGGCTAGGTTGGTAACTCTGGTACTTATATCATACTTTTCGTTCCCGAAAGCTGTCTAGCTGGGCCCCGGTTCAAACCTGTGACGTAGGCCTAACAGAACCACCGCAATCTTACTGGCTAGGTTGGTAACTCTGGTACTTATATCATACTTTTCGTTCCCGAAAGCTGTCTAGCTGGGCCCTGGTTCAAAACTGACGTAGGCCTAACTGAACCATCCACAATCGGGCGATCCTGATGAATCGGGTCCTGCTCTGCCCCAGAGGCAAACGCTCGCTTCTCACCAGTTTTATGAGCAAGGCAAACGCAGAGATGAATTTTATGGAGGCTTGCTTATCTCTGATCCGCAGGGTTTTTACTGGCATGGAGAATGCATTGGTGGGGGGATTTAGGCAGGGGTAGTGCAGTATTCTGTTTACTATCATTTACCTAGTCTCAAAAATATCAAAATCAACAAAAATCACCAAATGCAAGGTTTAAGATTTTTACTAGCATGAAGAATGCATTGGTGGGGGGATTTAGGCAGTGGTAGATCAGTATGGTGTTTGCCATCAAAATTAACGAATATGTCAATATTATCATCTAATACCAATATTTATCATTTGATAAGTTTTTTACTGTCATATAGAATTGAATGCATTTGTGGGGGAAATCTAGGCCAAGGTAGATCAGTATGGTGTTTGCCATCACTTCTAAAAAGTATCAAAATCAACAAAATGTTATTTTATCTAATGCAAGATTTAAGATTTTCACTGGCATGCATGGAAAATGCAACTGTGGAGGAGATTTAGGCCGAGGTAGATCAGTATGGTGTTCATCATCACTAATACCGAGTCTCAAAAATAAACAAAAATACATACTATCATCTAATGCAAGATTTAAGGTTTTTAGTGGTATGTAGATGCAGTTTGTAACTTCTGGGTCCACAAGAGATGCTGTGGCATAAGAGGGAGTCTGCTAGCTATGCAGAACTACACATGTCCGCGGTGTCGAGGGGAAGCTAGGCCACTGGATGGCCGCCCTACAACACAAGTCACTGTGGATGAAGTGGTCTTGGACGTGGAAGCCAGCTTCTGTTACCTTGGGGACATGCTCTGTGCTGGTGGCGGATGTGAGCTTGCAGTCACCACCAGATCCTGCGTTGCCTGGGGTAAATTCAAGAAGCTCCTGCCCATCCTTACTTCCAGGCACCTACCCTTCAAAACCCGTGGCAAGGTGTTTGACTGCTGTGTACGTGCGGCCATGCTTCATGGGAGTGAAACCTGGGCACCTACCACCTCGGATCTACAGCGGTTGCGCCGCAATGACCGTGCCATGATCAGATGGATTTGTGGCGTCAAACCCCGGGATGAGACCCCTTCATCTAGCTTACTTGATAAACTTGGTATTCTGGACATCATCTCAGTGCTGCAGTCCCGCCGTCTTAGATGGTTTGGGCACGTTGAAAGATCTAGTGACTGCATCAATAAGATCACCAAACTGAAAGTATCTGGCAACAGAGGTCGTGGTAGACCTAGGAAAACCTGGAGGGACTGTGTCAGCAGGGACTTGAAGGAGTGCGGTCTGACAGGGGTCGACCCACTGGACAGAGCCAAATGGAAGCGGAGTGTGAAGACTGGCCGACTGCTGCCTACCCCTGCGTCAGGGAACCCAGCAGCAGTATAATCTAACCATGGATAGTGAGTGAGTGAGTGATTTGTGCAGATTTATTGCAGTTTGCTGTATGTCATCACAAAAGATAGATAAGGCCACACCGATTTAATTTCTTGGTTCACAGATTCGCTCACTCCTATTTTTTGGGAAAAAAATAAAAATAAAAATTACCACTCAGCAAATTTTCACCATTAATGAAACCATTCACCAACTTTCTGGTGTAGCAAATCAGCCTTCATATTATAAGCTCCTTAAGGTGTGGGTACAGGTGCTGTTACTGTACAATAATAGTGTTTTTGTACTTTTTTCAAGCTGAAAACTTTTTTTCTTTATGTTTTGGATTAGCCATTACCTTTACCCCAACCATTTTACAATTTTTATTTTTATTTTTATTTCGCCCTCTCGCTCCAAATTTTTTAGGAAAAAATCCGTGAACCAAGAAATTAAATTGGTGTGGCCTAAGATAGAGATAGATGGTGTTTATTGGGAAATTACAGTGAGTTTTTTCTGCACTGAATTACAGCACAAATTTTCTACCTATCTAAAACATTGAGGGGTTTCAACTGGCAGATCTCAAGCAAATGGTTTCCAAAATCATATCCAGTTTATCAAATGTCAATAAAACGAGTAAAAACAAAAAAAAACTCAACCATCACCAGCCTGGCCCCGTATTGAGCACCATGAAACCAGCTCGCACGTTTTATGGGACCATAAAAATGTTCTACTATTTATATCGTTTCCTGACTAAGACATCATTTTAATCTCCATAACTCTGATGGGTTGATGACTGGCAGTTAGAACGAGTTGTACTTAAGTGAACCATGGTACGTAAAACATGTTGAAATATTACTGTTTTAGGTATAAACTCCAAATTCATTGCAGTAGAAAAATGACTCTTAAGCAATTTCATGCAGAACTGCAGTGATCTGTTGAAATACAGGAAAGTCTTGCAGTTTTAATTATAAATCTTTTGAGTCCAAAAGTTTTTGTTACCCCCATAAAAAATGGAGGTATTGTTTTGAGTGTGTCTGTGTGTCAGTGTCTGTATTTCTGGATATTTGTGGTCGGCATAACTTTAGAACCTCTGGATGGATTGTGATGATATTTGATATGTGTGTAAGAGTTTGGAGGACTATAGTTATGTTCAATTTGCCCCCACTGGTATGTGACCTTTGGCTACTGCAGAAGTTTTTGTATATTTTTTCCTTGACATGCTATTGTCTTCTATTTTCTGTTTACAGATAGCTTTTGATGTACAATGTTGGGAAGAACAGGTATATGTATTTTTGGACCGTCTAACAGCTTACTCTGGAACAAAGTTTAGGTCTAGATGTTGTTTTCATTTGTGGGTTGTTGAACTTAGAAAATAATGCAGAACCGGAAAATGCTCATCATGAACATGGGTGTGTTGTATTTTTACTACCTCAGTTGCCACGCCCCAGGTGCAAAATGATGACACATAGAAAATAATGCGGAATCAGAAAAGGAACATGAGTTCTGTGTGTTTTAGTTATTACTACCTCAGCTGAGTTGTAGTTATTGCTATCCCAGCTGCCACACCCAGTGCATAATGCTGACACTGCAGAACACAACACACCTGTCAGGGACCAGGTGAGACACAAAGGTGCTCACCCATGGGGGGGCGGTGGGGGTGGGACCCCAGGGGGGTGTACACCAGGGGGGGTGGCCAGGGGGGCATTCTGTCGTTATGTTGTAAACATGGCTTACTCAATTTTATGTTGTTAGGAGTTGTCTGTTGCAGTTTTATCAGCCTAGCCAGTATTGGCTTTATAGCATCTCCTGAGAGCCTTTAAATAAATTTGCCAGTTATATCACATCACTAAACTGTCTTCATGTTCTGTGATAATAGCAAAACTATTACTTCAATACAATGCATACATTCTGGAGCAGGCACATTGTTCATAATGAAAACAGATGTTTGTCAGGAAAACAACTCAGTTGCAGCCCCAGGCAATGACATCTGTTATTGTTATCAGCTACACCCTACAGTTGTAATTACAGTGAATTATGCAAATTAGAATGGTTCACATTTGAGTGGCTTTTGCATACAGTCCTCTGGAGTTGGTAAATTGACATGTTCAAGTTTTTCTGTACTTGTGTTGAATTGTTCTGCCAGTTCATTCTAGTGATGCTGAAGAAGAGTGATGGATGTCACTCAAAACTTCCAGAAGTAAATCTCCATTTTTTATCCAGTTGCCAGGATGAATAAAATGTATTTGAAAACCACAGTGAAATTTAATCATTGATAACGAAAACAGATGTTTGTTAGAAAACAACTCAGTTGCAGCCTCAGGCTATTGTAGATCACAGGTGTTTACGATTTGAACCACGCCCCTTTCACTCAACTCATAAATCATTTTCCAATTTTACGAGTTAAACAGACATTTTGATATTCAAATAAAGGCTTGGCATTAACGACATTGTCATCATAAAGATTTTATGTGCTAATGCCACAGATGAAGTCATTTCAAATTGAGAAGGACCCGAAGACTGATAGAAGTTTATTGGTACCGGTAAGCCCTTAATTTTGCTTGTTGGTAAGAGCTTTACTTTGTGCATGGAAATAGTGTTTAAAATCTGTTGTTTGTGATTCCACTAAGTACTTTCAGTGTTATGTATTTATAATGCTGTGCCCTTCCAGTGTCAGTGCTGTACTTTACGTTCATGCCCCACTCCCCACAGTTTATGGAAGAAACAGGCAGATAACAGACTATTCATCCCACACTGTTGGTTCAGATGATTATTTACTCCTGCTACAGGTTTCAGGTTACAGTTTTACCAGAGGTTTCGTGTTACAGTTTTACAGTAAGAGGTTTCAGGTTACAGTTTTGTATTGTGTCAGGATTTGGGTTACAGTTTTACGTAAGAGGTTTCAGGTTACAGTTTTACGTAATAGGTTTCAGGTTAAAGTTTTGGCAGCAGGTTTCAGGTTACAGTTGATAGTATCAGGTTTCAGGTTGCAGTGTCACAGTAACTGCTTTATGACAGGTTTTGGGTTACAGTTTTACGTAAAAGGTTTCAGGTTACAGTTTCATAGTATCCAGTTTCGGGTTACAGTTTTATAGTATCAGCTTTTGGGTTACAGATTTATAGTATCAGGTTTCGGGTTACACTTTTATAGTTTCAGGTTACAGTTTTATAGTATCAGGTTTTGGGTTACAGTTTCATAGTATCAGGTTTCAGATTACAGTTTTACAGTAACTGCTTTACGACAGGTTTTGGGTTACAGTTTTATTTACGGTAACAGATTTACTGCAGCTGTAGCCATGCGAATCCATCTGTGGAAGCCGTTTTATGGTCTGGTTTATTTCCTGATCGTAAACATATCTTCCGTTGTATTCGTAGTTTCTGAAATCAACCTCGTATACTGCTCGCATGTAGTTCAACTTTGATGGCTGTTAAAACAATTACTGCTCTGTCAACAAGAACAGGCAAAATTTGGGTTTGGGTTAGAGTAAAACTGTTACTCCTTTTATATAATTCCTTTGACCCAGGTCGCATAGCTCATATGATCATGTTTACGACAGAAAATTGAGGACATGTTTGGGGCATTGTTGAATGTCTGGTACAATCCTAGCTACACACATCTGCATTTATATAGGCAATCATTGGTAAGCACCTTGTTTATGCCAATCTTGGGTCAGTATAAATAAAATGTGCATAAATTTGAGCTGTCTTAATCATGTTGTTTTACCACAAAGTGAAAAGAACAACAAAATAGGTATTACTAATCATACAAGAAAAGGTTGTCACCAATCCTGTGCAACAATTATCATCAAACCCCCTTTTACCATTATAACATACTTTGAAAAAGAAAGAAGAATCTTGTGTGACTTTCTGGACATTTTTATCCCATAAGAAATATCTCAACTGCAGCTAAAGTGGTAGCAGCCTCACAGTTGAGCTCCTGGACCCGATAAGGAGGTCACCGGGAGACCCTGGTTCCATTCTGGGTACGGCATCTCAGTCAGAGAGTGAGCATAGTGCACTCCAGGGTTGTAGCCAGCACCCGTCCTTCAGTCCTTTGAAGGAATTTTGCAGCTTGGGACTGAAAAAAGTTTTCCCCATTCCATCCCCTGGGAGAGACAAAAATTGATATGTAAAGATATAAAAAAAAACTGAAACCCATGTGTTCTTCTTCACCAAAACAGATGCCATTGAACAGCTTAGTCTACAAGCAAAATTTGCACCTCAAAATGCAGGAAATAGTGTTTCAGAGGGTCTTGATTAAAGAATTTTCTGGGACCAAGACCCCCTAGAAATGACGCTCAACGTCACGCCATGCCTTCAGTGCTTGATAGGATTCCCATTCAAAATCAAGGGGACTGAAAATGATTTCAGGCTCTGGCTACAACCCTGGTGCACCCGTCTTTTGTAAGGGACGTCACATGGGGGTTCTGCATTTGTTTGTTTGTTTGTTTGAACCTTTATTTATTCATGAGAAGCTCAAATCGGCCAGCTGGCCGCTTTTATTGAGGTCATGAGGGAGGTCAGGGTCATATAAAATATAATACAGATACAGATCACATTGAGTACTATTAGATTCATCAACCTATATCACTACACATACTTGGTACAAAACATATAGTGGTGCAGATGGCTCAGTGTTCATAGTCCGTGTCCATTCGTTTTGGTCAATAACTTTTACTTCAAGAGTCTCTTAAAGCTGGTCAGATTTGGAGCCGTACGTGTGTCTGGTGGTAGGTTGTTCTAGATATTGGGTCCACGGTAGGCAAATTTCAAATTTCAAATTTGCCTCAAGCACATTAAACATCCTCACTCCTCAGATGAGTACCTACTGGTAGTAATAATACAACAAGGTTTAATAAGTGATGGATAATCCTCTGTTACTGATCTCCCTGCCCCCGAGGATTGTGGGTACAGCGACCCAGGCACATGTGACCCGCGATGACATCATGTCGCCCGAGCGCCGCTCCGTAGGATCCTCGCGCAGGTCTGGAGAAGGGAGATAAGGAACGAGACGTGTTTTATTGCTTTCTTAGAGACACCAGCCAGGCCGTACCCACTCATTATATTGGTTAGCAGACTTCAAACTTCAAACAGTGGAAGTTGACACTTGCAGGGCTTGAAATAACTTTTTCTGCATACCTGTACTGGTGAAGGTAACATTGAAAGTATTACCTGCACCGGACAAATTTTACCTGCACCACTCTGAATTTAGGAATTGATCATATTAAAATTGTTCAGGAACCTTTGCTATTTTGTAACAGTCAATGCAGCTAATAACAATTCACATACACCTACGTCATGATACATTTATGTATAAAACCCAGTTCATGGACCAGTGCAGGTTAGGTGCAGGTAGACACCAGAAATACCTGCACAACTCCAATCTTACCTGCACCACCCTCCATATGCAGGTGGTATTTTGAGCCCTGCATTTGGCAACCATTTTTTTGTTGGTTATGGTATGCAAGAAGTTGAAAAAATTATCATGAAATAAAAGATTGACACAAAAATACAGTTTCAGTGAGTGAAATTCAATACAACATAGTCAAAACTTAAATTTTACTTTCCACCCAAGCCTAATTGTTTTTGTGATGTCCCCCAGGTAATTTCACACATAAATATGTGAGAAACAATAAATTAAATTGGTATGGCCTTACCTGCAAGATTATTAGCCACAGTCAGGACCTGTATTACTAAAACCCTACATCATAAACCTCATTTTCAGTCTGACCTAGTTCTGATGCCCCCCTCCCCTGCATGTGCCCTGCATTATAAATTCTTACACGCAATAAGTTTGTTCGTTTGAGTTCAATTTGTCCATTCGTTGGTTGTCACATTCACTAATTAAGGCCAGCCCTTTGTTACAAAATGAACGAATAAATCTAGTGGTGTCGGGCGTGGCATAACGTGGCGCCGGGTGGGGTGTTACTTGTAGAGTGTTCAGCTCGGAATCTATATGTCCTGAGTTTGATCCCCATCGTGCCCCTGACGTTTAGGAGTGCATTATACTGGGGATGTTGTGTTGGAAGTCTCTTTAGAAGCATTCCTTTGGGATGGCTTAATGTATCTTTTTTCACAGTTTCACTGTATCTAATATACCGAGTATATCCACCCTTCAGCGTAATGCACCAGTACAACTGCCCTACGGTGTAACACACCAGCTTCTGAATCTGCATCTATTCTATATAGCCAGAATAACCACCCTTCAGTGCAACACACCAGCTTCTGTATCTGTATCTGTATCTATATAGCCAGTATAACTGCCCTTCGGCATAACACACCAGCTTCTGTATCTGTATGTATATACTATTAGCCAGTATAACCGCCCTTTGGCATAACACACCAACTTCTGTATCTGTATCTGTATAGCCGGTATAACCGCCCTTCGGCGAAACACACCAGCTTCTGTATCTGTATCTATATAGCCAGTATAACCGCCCTTCAGTATAACACACCAGCTTCAGTATCTGTATAGCCGGTATAACCGCCCTTCGGCATAACACACCAGCTTCTGTATCTATATAGCCGGTATATTACCGCCCTTCGGCATAACACACCAACTACTGTATCTGTATCTGTATAGCCGGTATAACCGCCCTTCGGCGAAACACACCAGCTTCTGTATCTGTATCTATATAGCCGGTATAACCGCCCTTCAGTATAACACACCAGCTTCTGTATCTGTATCTATATAGCCGGTATAACCGCCCTTCAGTATAACACACCAGCTTCAGTATCTGTATAGCCGGTATAACCGCCCTTCAGTATAACACACCAGCTTCAGTATCTGTATAGCCGGTATATTACCGCCCTTTGGCGCAACACACCAACTACAGGGGGTTAAATTAATATAGTCAGATTCAAGTTGACATTTCTCCAGCCCGTCTGTTTATGTTCCAAATTTACCAGTCCATAACCTGTCTGGGAACCCTGACCTTACCCTGCAGCCTTATTATCCATGGTGTGTTTACGTTTATGATCTACGGTGTGTTTACGTTTATTATCTAAGGTGTGTTTACGTTTATGATCTACGGTGTGTTTACGTTTATTATCTACGGTGTGTTTACATTTATTATCTATGGTGTGTTTATGTTTATGATCTACGGTGTGTTTACGTTTATGATCTACGGTGTGTTTACGTTTATGATCTACGGTGTGTTTACGTTTATGATCTACGGTGTGTTTACGTTTATTATCTACGGTGTGTTTACGTTTATGATCTACGGTGTGTTTACGTTTATTATCTACAGTGTGTTTACGTTTATTATCTACGGTGTGTTTACGTTTATGATCTACGGTGTGCTTACGTTTATGATCTATGGTGTGTTTATGTTTATGATCTACGGTGTGCTTACGTTTATGATCTACGGTGTGTTTACGTTTATTATCTACAGTGTGTTTACGTTTATTATCTACGGTGTGTTTACGTTTATGATCTACGGTGTGTTTACGTTTATATGGATCTACGGTGTGTTTACATTTATTATCTATGGTGTGTTTATGTTTATGATCTACGGTGTGTTTACGTTTATGATCTACGGTGTGTTTACGTTTATGATCTACGGTGTGTTTACGTTTATGATCTACGGTGTGTTTACGTTTATTATCTACGGTGTGTTTACGTTTATGATCTACGGTGTGTTTACGTTTATGATCTACGGTGTGTTTACGTTTATGATCTACGGTGTGTTTACGTTTATTATCTACAGTGTGTTTACGTTTATTATCTACGGTGTGTTTACGTTTATGATCTAGGGTGTGTTTACGTTTATGATCTACGGTGTGCTTACGTTTATTATCTATGGTGTGTTTACGTTTATGAGCTGTTGTGAATTTACAATCTGCATTACTCAAACCTCCAAATCATAAACCCCATTTTCAATCTGACCTAGTTCTGATGACCCCCCCCCCCCCCCCTGACGTGTTATGCTGTAAATCCTTGGATCACACCAATTATTTCCAGGTCCTTAGATTTAATGGGATGACAAGAAAGAGGGAGTCTGAACTAAAAACATCTTGTGTGTCACACAGTTTCAGATGTAAAATATAGTCAGATTCAAGTTCAAATTTCTCTGTGTTTACATTCCATGTCTGAGAACCCTTATCCTCTAGGCTTATGATCTAAAGTGAGTTTTTCACGTCCTGCATTACTCAAACCTCTAAATCATAAACCCCATTCCCAGTCTGACCTACTTCTGATGTTCCCACCCTGGCATGTGTTTTGCAATAAAGTCTAGGATCACGCCAATTACTTTTAGGTCCTTACATTAACTAGGATGACAGGAATAGAAAGTCTGAGGAGAAGTCGGAGCTAAATGCATCTAGGAATGTTTCAAGCGTAAAATATATACTGTTCAGTTCAGACTTCATTCTCTGAGAGGTGACACTGGGATAAAAAATTGATACAATCAGATTCAAGTTCACACTTCTCCAGTTCTTTGTTAACATTGAGCCTGCATGTCTACATGTAAACCCTTATCCTCCACGTTTATGATCTAAAGTGAGTTTTTCACCTGTATTACTGAAACCTCCAAATCATAAACCTCATTCCCAGTGTGACCTAGTTCTGATGGTCCCACCCCAACATGGGCTCTGCTGTAAATCCTTGGATGACACCAATTATTTCCAGGTCCTTAGGTTTACTGGGATGACATGAAAACAGATTCTGAGGGGAACTCTGAGCTGAAAACATCTTGTGCATCACACGATTTCAGGGGTAAAATTAATACAGTTCAGTTCATCCTCTGAGACGGGATACTGGGATGAAAAATTGATATAATCAGATTCAAGTTCAGACTTCTCCAGTTCTTTGTTAACATTGAGCCATGTCCACATTTGAACCCTTATCCTCCAAGTTTATGATCTAAAGTGAGTTTATGACCTGCTTGGTTACTCAAACCTCTAAATCATAAACCCCATTCTCAGTCTGACCTAGTTCTGATGATCCCACCCTGGCATCCTCTGTGAAAATTCAAGCGTCTCAAACGGCGAAACGCCGTTTGCGACAACCGTCCAAGGCGTCTTAAATTATTGGGACGCTTTGGACGGTTACGGCGGCGGACGGCATGGGACGGGCTTTTGAACGCCCGACGAAACGTCCAAGACGGTCCGAACGGCATAACAAACGCTCGGACGCGTCTAGATTGGGACTTTAGACGCGTCCGGTCGGACGTTCGGGACGTCCGAGACAGCATCTGAAAGCGGGCAGCCGGACGCTCCCGCGCTCCGTCGGGCGGGCCCCCCGCTGGGAACAGACGTCTCTGCGGACGGACCAGACGCCGATTGCGACGGACGTAAATGACGTAATCCAGGCTGCTGGGACGGATCGGACGCCGATTGAGACGGGCATAAACGGCGTAATCCAGGCCGCTGGTACGGGTGGTAGCCTCCACCACGCCTTCCCACGGGGGGTACAGATCGTAAAATTCGACAGAAAATGGAATGAAAGGCCAAGAGGCAGTCATCGCTATATTATTAAAGGTTAATATCTGGGCCAAACTCCTAGCAAAATATTTTTTTCTTCAAGACACAGTTTTAGTTAGTCAGGCAGTACGGTAGAAACTCATAACGGGCCGGTGCATTTAATTTGGAACGTGCGTAGACGGCTGCCCGGACGCCGTTTCTGACGCCGTCCGGTCACGGCTATAATTTTATGGCCTGTTGGGACAAGCGTTGCCACATACCAAACAAACAAATATTCAGCCAGGCAGTGGAAGACCACCCACGACCGGGCCGTCAGGTTTAGTTAAAATCAAACGCAACTTGAACAAATTTCTTCGTAAATTCAGACATACTTCGCGGCGTTTGATAAACTTTGCTACATGTATGAAATTCAATCCGACCTTCAATCGTGTCCGCGGCTCTTTGTGCCGCCGTGCCGCCCGCACATCATAATGGACGAGTCCACATAACATCAAGGGTGAATACAGGACGTTTTATAATTCTCTATCGTACATTTTAATCACAATAGTCTTAATTAAAGACTGGATACATTGTAAATGTGCAATACATTTTCTACAAAGCTCATATGTCATTTTTATTTCGCGGTAGCGAAACAAATTCGTCCGTTTCATAAGTTCCCAACCCCTAGTAGTTGGGAGGGCCGATTTCATTGACAGCAAAATCGGTAGGTGCTATCTCATTATCTGTTGTCTAAATCTACATTTTAACAGCATTATCATTCTTAATCGAAACCACAGATATTTTTTACAAGTATTTTACAACGTGTTCATAAGTCTTTTTATTTTGTGGCATCAAAGTAAGATCCTAAATTTTATCATTCCTTTGCGTATGTGGGGAGGGCACCGAAACTTTGCAACCGTCGTCGGCAAACTTTGCAACAACATGTTGTACAAAAATAAGAATAAAATGAGTATTCACTTACCGGCGCCAGCAAAGTATCGACAATCAGCTAACGGAAGGACGCTGCTTCTTTTGACGGCATCTGTGATTTCTCCTGTCCGTTACGTTTCACAGTTGCTTCAGGTAAGTAGTATGATTTATCCCCCTTATCGGCGCACGACAAATAATTTTTGTACATTCTTTTTTAGTATAAATAACGAATAAAGTCATCGCCGTAAACCCAACCTCAGCACAATGTCGTAGAAACATCAACTGCTACTTCTAGACGTGATGTCCTTGGTCTAAAAGTAAGCAAAATTTTAACAAACAGACATAAAATCCACAGAAATAGTCACCTTCTGAACATATGTCCTGCAACCGCCGGATTGTTCAACGGTCTGAAATTCGAATTCACCCGCTGAAATTGGCGCATGTGCAGAAGTTAAAACGTCATGTTTCCCGTGGGGATAAGGACAGACGCAAGCCGTCTGAGGGCGTCGGGTTCCTAAGTATTTTATAGCCCCATCAGTGGCCGTCTCAGACGGCCGTCTCAGACGTCTTTCAGCCGTCTGGGCGTCCAACAAAAAAACGGACAGAACGGCCCGGACGCTCACGATGTGTTCGCGGCCGTTTCTGACTGCAATGGACACGTCCAGAGAGTTTGAAACGCGCTCAGACGCCTTTGGACGCTTGTAGACGCCGTCTTAGCCGTTTCGGACGCTTGAATTTTCACAGAGGATGTGTTTTGCAATAAAGTCTAGGATCACGCCAATTACTTTTAGGTCCTTACATTAACTAGGATGACAGGAATAGAAAGTCTGAGGGGAAGTCGGAGCTAACTGCATCTAGAAATGTGTCCAAGAGTTTGAAGGGTAAAATATATACTGTTCAGTTCAGACTTCATTCTCTGAGAGGTGACACTGGGATAAAAAAGTGATACAATCAGATTCAAGTTCACACTTCTCCAGTTCTTTGTTAACATTGAGCCATGTCTACATTTGAACCCTTATCCTCTAAGCTTATGATCTTAATTGAGTTTTTCACCTGTATTACTGAAACCTCTAAATCATAAACCCCATTCTCAGTGTGACCTAGTTCTGATAATCTTACACCGACATGTATTTTGCTGTAAATCCTTGGATGACACCAATTATTTCCAGGTCCTTAGGTTTACTGGGATAACTGGAAAACAGATTCTGAGGGAAGGTCTGAGCTAAATACATCGTGTCTAACAGTTTCAGGGTAACACAGATAAAGTCACACTACGATCAAAAAATGATACAATCACATTCAAGTTTTAACTTCTCCAGTTTATGATATGTAGTGAGTTTATGACCTGCTTGATTACTGAAACCTCTAAATCATAAACCCAATTCCCAGTGTGACCTAGTTCAGACAATCTCGCCATCCCGGCATGTGTCCTGCCAAATTCTTACCCCCATGAGTGTCCCCCTCCCCATGACTTTCCTTCACCGTTTCATTACTACATCGGTTCAGTTCTGCAGTATTACCAGTAAACCTGTCAGTTGTACCCCCGGCTGTGTTGAACCCTTATCCTCCAAGTTATTGACCTAAAGTAAGTTTATGACTTGTATTACTAAAACATCTCAATCATAAACCTCATTGTCAGTGTGACCTAGTTCTGATAAGTCCATTGCTGTTGGGTCCCGCCTGATACCTAAGCAAGCCTCCCCCCCCCCCCCTCCCTGACTTTCTGGCACCGTTTCATTACTACATCAGTATGACCAGTAAACCTGTCAGTCCTGCCCCCGACTGTGGGATTTACACCCGGAACCGCGGCTCCAGATGCTGTTTCGTCTCCCCCCGAAATGACATTCCACCAACTCCCCTCGTAAACCCCCGTGGGCCATGCGGAATTTTCCTCGGATCACGGACACAGCCGGTGCAATGGCCTAGTGGGTAGAGTGTTCGCCTTGCATTTGGAAGGTCATGAGTTTGATCCCGGCCGAGTCATACCAAAGACTTTACAAAATGGTACATGCTGCTTTCTCTGCTTAGCACTCAGCATTCAGGAAAGAGTATGGAAGTTGAACACACACCACAACCAGTGGACTAGCCCCCTGCTGTAGTGATTGCATTGTGTGGCCCAGGGCTAATGAAACAGAGATGGGCCCTGCCCTATGCGCCATCTTGGCGCCGGAAGGGTTTAACTTTAACTTAACTCGGACATTTTAACGTGAATGTTCAATTTTCTTTTCCTTAATAAATTTGCCTTCAAACAGAAGAGGACAATGTGGCACTGCCTGAAGTACAGACAGAAGGTAAAGGTAGTATCTTACCTCCCTGACCAAATTGAGGTCCCCATTTTACACCTGGGTGAAGGCAGGAAGGTCGTGGAAAGTGGGCACAATGTCAGGGTAATGGAGAGTATAACTCAAGACCTCTAGGTTCTGAGCCGAGGCTCTACCAGTTACACCACGCAAAAAATCACACAATTGTTTGCACGAGTGACTTTCATTGTACTTGTGTCATTGAAGGCCTCCTTATGTTTGTTTCTGTTGACTTGCTATGAGCTCATTTGAATATCAGCCTAAATCAGCTGAAAACCCATCTAAATTTAAGTTTGAGTGAAAAACAAGTAATTGAGTTCTGAAAAAGGACAGCAAAAACAGAGGGCTGGCAGAAAAATTTGAATCTGATTTCATTCAAACCTCAGAACTGTATGTACAAATTCTGACATACTTTCCCCTCATACTCAGTTTTCATGTCAGAAAACAATCAACTTTCCAATTCAGTTGAGCTTAACTTTTTTTTAAATCTTGGAAATGGGAAATTCTGACTTCATTCAAAATTTGTCTGATAGTCTTTCCCCTCAGACTTTGTTTTCATGCTAATCATTTTTCCAGTTCAGATTTATTGTTTTTAGATATCTTGGAACAGGGAAAATGAATTAGAGTAGCCCACAACATAACTTCCCTCTCAGACAATTTTTATTTTCATAGATCTGGGAATGAGTGAAATGAATTAGAGTAGCCCATAACATAACTGCCATCCCAGAAGTGAAACAGTGCTGTAAAATCTGTTGTCCTTTAACAACCAGCAGGCTATTACCCCGCCCAGTGAACGTTAGCCAATTATTTTATTTGCTCCACGGTGCACGTAACCAGAAGCGCTCCCTCGTGGCCATCCATCCATCTACATCAGCCCAGAAAGTTCCTTTTGTTGATGGAGGTGATAAAGGAAAGGCTGGGAGGGTTAATGGGCATGATCACACCGGTACTAAACTCGGGGGGGAGCACCGAGCACAGTAACAAATCTATTAACTCTAACAAAACTGGGGATATAACTGTGTAATGGGGAAACATGATCAAGATTCTATCTTGATACATCTCAAACAAAACTGGGATTGTGGCTCAAACAAAACTGGGATTGTGGCTCAAACAAAACTGGGATTGTGGCTCAAACAAAACTGGGATTGTGGCTCAAACAAAACTGGGATTGTGGCTCAAACAAAACTGGGATTGTAGCTCAGACAAAACTAGGATTGTAGCTCAAACAAAACTGGGATTGTAGCTCAGACAAAACTAGGATTGTAGCTCAAACAAAACTGGGATTGTGGCTCAAACAAAACTGGGATTGTGGCTCAAACAAAACTGGGATTGTGGCTCAAACTAAACTGGGATTGTAGCTCAGACAAAACTAGGATTGTCGCTGTGGCGGTATCATACGTAGGATAGATTAAAGGTTTATTCGGTATGAGATAACATCCGTATACAACAAGTGTTCAGTACCATGGACAGCACCTAGCTGTTAAACATGGGCGCACAATAACAAATCTATTAAGTTTGGAGCTCTAACAAAACTGGGGATATAACTGTGTCTGTGTCATAGGTGCTGTTATAGCTGGTCAATACCAATGATAGCACCTGCGTACAGTAACAAATCTATTAACTTTGGAGCTCTGGTATTGTAGCTGTGTCTGTATCATTGGCTGATATAAGCTTTACAAGATATTACCCGTATACAAGTAACTGTTCAGTACCATGGACAGCACCTAGCTGTTTGGCACTGCCGCACAATGAGAAATCTATTAACTTTGGAGCTCTAACAAAACGTGAAATATAGCGGTGAGTATATCATAGGCACTGTTATAACTGTTCAATACCAATACATTACTTTCGTAGACATTCACAGTGCATCTTCCATTGGATCTGTTATTTCCAAAATTCTACTGTTCGTACAGAGATAAAAAGACTGTCTACACCATGCGTTACATGATGGAAGGTATAGAAACTTCTGGAAGTAGACCCCCTTCTGCTGACATTACTTTTGTGGACAGAATGCATCTTCCTTGATATCTGTTATGTACTAGATTCTCCCAGTGTTGAAACTGTGTGTACAGAGATAAAAAGAGTTTCTGCACCATGCGTTACATGATGTCTAGGTTCTGCTGACATTACTTTCCTGGACAGACACGGTGCATCTTCCATTGGATCTGTTATTTCCAAAATTCTACTGTGCGTACAGAGATGAAAAGACTGTCTACACCATGTGTTACATGATGGAAGGCATAGAAACTTTAGGAAGTTGACCACCTACTGCTGACATTACTTTCTTAGACAGAATACATCTTCCCCTGAATTTGTTATTTGCAAGATTCTGCCAGTGTTAAAATTGTGCATACAGAGATGAAAATACTTTCTGCGCCATGCGTTACATGATGTCTATCTTTCGCTGACATTACTTTCTTAGAGTCAGACAGAATGTATTTTCCTTTGGATCTATTATTTCCAAGATTCTGCCAGTGCCAAAACTGTGTATACAGAGATGAAAAGAATGTCTATACCATGTGTACAAAGATAAAGAGACTTTCTACACCATGCATTACATGATGGAAGGCATAGAAACTTCTGGAAGTCGACCAGGGTGGGTGAGGAATGGTTTGACCGGCGAGGTGGAAAAGAGAAGCCGGATTAATTTGTCCGTGAGCCGGGGGCGCCGGGACGTCCCATCATTCCTGTAGGCCACGTTTCCATGGCGATCAATTCTGGATCATTCAGGGCTTGAAATACTATTTTCTGCATATCTGCACTGGTGCAGGTAACATTGGAAATAACCTGCAACAGACAAATTTTACCTGCACCACACTGAGTTTAGGAAGTATGGATCATACTAAAATTGTTCAGGAACCATTGCCATAATCATTTCCTTTATACTTCATAGGTGGTACTTTTATAGGTGGTAAGAGTCAAAGTAGTTTGTAAAAATCCACATATACCTACATCTTATATAAACCCAATACATGCACCTGTGCAGGTTAGGTTCAGGTAGACACCAGAAATACCTACACAGCTCCAATTTTACCTGCACTAACCTGTATATACCCAGTACATGCACCTGTGCAGGTTAGGTGCAGGTAGACACCAGAAATACATGTACCTACACAGCTCCAATTCTACCTGCACTAACCTGCATATGCAGCTAAGTGGTATTTCAAGCCCTGAACATGTTAGAAGCAGCTATTGAACACACAGTCATGTATCATAGCGTGAAATATCAGCCTTTCTTCCTGTGTGGTCATGTGGCGTAACGGCGGGGTGTTTGTCTCATTGTCCCAGAGGTCCTGGGTTCAAATCCGTTGTCCTTGAGAAGGGCAATTAACACGACTTTCCTCCCTTCACCCGAGTGGAAACGAGTACTTAGCTTTGATTAGGGCCGTCCCTCAGATAGGACGTTAAATGGAGGTCATGCTTTGAGGAGGGGCCACACGCTAAGCATGTTAAAGAACCCTTCACAACTGCTACAGACCCTTGGGCAATTCAGCCCCGTCTATTGTAAGCTTCTCATAATTCAGCCACTGGTGGCAAAGAGAGAGTAGTTGGCCCATTCAATAATGATTATGATAATTATTATAGTACTAATACAAAATGAAAAAAGAGGCCACACCATCTCTTTTAGTTAATTCTCATAATTCTAAAGAAAATGTATAAAGTGACAAGAATAAAGCATTCAATCCTGACTTGCTACAGGAAAAGTTTGCAGTCCTTTAGGATTGTATCCTCAACCATAGTCAATTTGTTGTACTTGTCTCCTAGAGCACACGTCTCCCCAGTACAGTGAACCCACAGATGCGGCACATAACCATTTGTCCTGTCACAAGCAGTTGAATATGAGCTGTTCGGTGGGCTAAACTGGTTAGAAACCCATTTCTGGTCCCATTTCTGTACACCGACCACCTGCTCAACAGTAATTCTGTGTCACAATCACTCACTGCAATGCATTCTATGTGTACTTGTACAATGTACACTGTAACAAAAAGTCTTAATCACATAGTATTACTCACTACTACTTCTACTACTTGATGAACTGTAATGGTATACATGACGCCTAAAAGCAGTTACTCAAGCAACTGAATATGATGTTGTTAACGGTCAGACGTTTCAAACATCCGTTGTCTTTTTGCTTGAGTAACTGCTTTTTGGCATATCTTGTAACCTAATCTTCATTGACTTAATGTTACATTGTTTTAATTCTTTCAGTATTTGATAGTGTGTATAACTACCACTTACTGTAAATGCAGAAACTTTCGCTATGGATTAATGTTCGCGTTTTTCGCGGTGGCCGCTTCACCGCGAACTTAAATCCACCGCGAACTTAAATTTTTACATGGCAGTAAAAGACTACAGTGCATGGTGTTACCGCGAAATTAAAACCACAGCGAAAAGTTCTTTTTCCCGCTACCGCAAAATTAAATCCCTGCAAACTTTAATGCATTTACAGTATGTCTATTTGTGAACAACACTCCCACAGGTCAGTTATCTTAAGTCTCCAGCTGTATTACAGTTTTCTCCAACCTTCAGAGGAATGCTGGATGGAATTTTTATTGAACATTATTAAATAGTATCAATCTCTCATCAAGCTGTGACACTAGGTAGTTCTACAATCTGAAACTCTAGTGCCTAATTATAGGTAAGAAACATTTAACCTTCTAGATGTAGACCTTAACATTTCTGTTTTGTACTTAGCAATGATATATATATATATGTACAAAGGAATCAGAAATGAAAGAAAAATTCTCCTCTTTCTGCTTCATACTAAGCTGTGACCCTTGCTACGTCTACATTCTGAAACTCTAGTGGCCAATTTTCTGAGGAAACCTTCTAGATTTAGACCTTAACATTCACGTCTTGTCAGGCATGAAGTTATATACAAAAGAAGCAGAATAAAAGCAAAAATTTTCCTTTTCTTGCCTCCTACTAAACTGTCATGTCTTCATTTTGAAACTCTAGTGGCCAATTTTCTGAGGAAACCTTCCAGACTAAGACTTTAACATTCACGTCTTGTCCGGCATGAAGTTATATACAAAGGAAGTCGGCAAGACGAATGTTCCCGTCTAAGATAGGCCATCGGGTTCACAGCGGGGTATCACATTACTCCATTCAGCCTTTTCAAACGGGTGTTTATCGTTTCTTGCTTTCTTCGCTGCCGTAAAAACCGATAGGATTTAGCTGTGGAGTCAATCTCTCTCTCAGTGTCAGCTTCCGTTTCTATGGTTACCACTGAGAGGGCCGCGCTAACGTAAAGTGTTGGTTTCCTGGGAAATTTCAAGGAACAAAAAAAAAGGAATTATAAGATTTTATTTGTGTTCCAGCAAGAGTTTGAAATGAAACAAGAAAGGCTGACATTTGGTCTGGAGCAAACACAACATAATTATTAAATCCATCCCAATGCAGGGATAGTAATATAGACTTATTCTAGAATTTAGCTGTGGAATTAATCTCTCAGTGTCAGCTCCCGTTTCTAGGGTTACCACTGAGAGGTCCATACCAAGGTAATGTGTTGGTTCTCTAGGAAATTTAAAGGAACAAGAATTACAAAATTGTGAAAGATTTGTGTTCCAGCAAGAGTTTGAAATGAAACAAGAAAGGCCAACATTTGGTCTGGAGTAAACACTGCATATTAAATCCGTCCCATTGCAGGAGTAGTAATAGAACTTATTCTAGGATTTAGCTGAGGAGTCAATCTCTCTCTCAGTGTCAGCTTCCGTATCTATGGCTACCACTGAGAGGGCCGCACTAAGGTAAGGTGTTGTTTCTCTATGAAATTTCAAGGAACAAGAATTACAAACATTGTGAAAGATTTGTGTTCCAGCAAGATTTTAAGATGTAACCAGAAAGGCCAATATTTTCTCTTGAGCAGATACAGCATATTTCAATCCATTCCCTTCCCAATGCAGCAATAGTTACTGTAATAGAACTAGAACTCAACTGTGGAGTCAATTTCTCTGTCCCAGTTTTAGCTTCCATTTCTACAGTTACCGCTGAGAGGGCCACACTAAGGTAATGTGTTGGTTGACTGGGAAATTTTAAAGCAAAAAATGAATTACAAAAATCCAGAAAGATTTTTTTATTCAGCAAGTGTTCAAAATTAAATGGGCTAAAATCTTGAATCTTACTACATTAACCCCTGCAGTTGCATGTACCAAGGTACTGATACTTTCCCCCCAGACTGTTTTCTTGTAGATTTTCAAGTTTAGCTTGTATATGTACGGGGTCACATTATCAGCTAGGTAGCTGCCTAGTGTTCACATTGTATTGTGCCAGTCCTGTGCAATTCAAATAAGGTCATAGTTCGGCTTCATTTTCTGAAATCACAGAACCACAAAACACCCTGGGGTTTTCTGTATCTGTATCTGTATCTATATAGCCGGTATAACCGCCGTTCGGCGTAACACACCAGCTAACACACCAATTTTTATACATTATAAGTTTTGTATCCACATTTACTTACTGATGATGCAGCAAAAGCAAAATGGTTGAAACAAACCTTCTCCTTAAAATAGTAAATACAAATTAATATAAAATTGTATAAATTGTAAATAAAACATTGAATAAGGCACAGTTTGACATACGTTTAAAGATACAAGACGGACGACAGAAACGTATTGATCTCCCATTTCAGCATTTCACTGAGAACCGACGAGTTAACTTGGAATGGCCTCAGGAAATCTGTGAGTGGTGAAGATAAGAAAACCTGAGGGCTGTTGGGAACCGTTTATGGCCCTTTTAATTTCCTATAACAGAGCTCTGTTGGTCATTGATTAGCCGTGCTGAGAGTTCAATATCTATTAGTGCATGTTGTGGGTACAAGGCCTGGGGCTGTGGGTCAAATTATAAAAACTGGTCAGTCCCAGAAAATTACCTGCACCTGACAAATTTTACCTGCACCACTCTGAAGTTAGCAAGTATGGATCATACTAAATTTCTTCAGGAACCAATGCTGTATTCTGTTATACTTTATAGTTGGTAACATTCAATGCAGCTAATAACAATCCACATACACCTGCATCATATATAGGTCATACCTGCACAGCTTCAATTTTACCTGCACTAAGCTGCATATGAAGGTGGTATTTCGAGCTTTGATAACAGTGTTGTTCAAATTTATTTTGACATTTGTGTGGGAATTTTATTTTGTTTTTTACTATGTTTATACTTCAATTTTTGTCCAGTCGTCAACAAAGCTTGTAATCTATGAGGCGGTTTGTGGAATATTGATTTTATTCGTGTAGCTGGGATGTTGCTGGGAACTGAAATCTGAGTCTGAAGGTAAATTTTACAGGTCAGTGATTGCGGCGGTTAAGCTGTGCTTTAGTTTGATAATGGAACGCCCCGCCCGAAGCTGCTTAAATGGGCGTCTCGGAGATGGAAAGCGCCGCAGGACGGCGGGGGATGGATGGGAGATCAACTGCCAGGGGAACTTTGGGCATTCAGGGGGAATGGAAGGAATTACAGATATGCCACTCTACTGTAATGGTTGCTGTTACTGGTACTGAATAGTTAGGTGCTGTCCCTGGTTCTGAACAGCTAGGTACTGTCTATGGTACTGAAACAGTTACGTGTTGAAGAGCTAGGTGCTGTCCCTGGTGCTGAATAGTTAGGTACTGAACAGTTAAGTACTGATCTCAATACTGAATCTATGGGTGCTGTCCCTGGTACTGAACAATACTATTCAAACCCTAAAAGTGGCTTTCTTTTCCTGTTCCTCCAGGTCTGCATTTTTTTCTGATAACAAAGAAGTTTGCTGGCATGGCACAACACTATAGAAATTGTGTGCATCTAGAGGCAGACCTTGCCATTAATGGTTGTATTGCTATATTTGTATTCAAGGTTGCCATTCTTTTAATCAGAGAACCAAAAGAAGAACTTGGTGTTGCCTTTTTTATATTACTTGATAATATACAGCTGTGTGGCTGACATACAGTTGGGATATGCTGGGATATCAGGCCTGTTGATGTTTCTCATTATAACAGAGATGTACAGGTGGGATATGTGGGGATTTCAGATGCACCAAATGTTCACTTATGAGAGGAATGATTACCAGCATGATGGATAGGCCCTTTCTGTGGGACCGCCCTGACACATCAGTGGATCACAACAACCACAGGAGGGATTCTGTGGGACACATGGGGAGTTCTGTTCTAAAGGCTGTTGCTAGGAGATGGATTCTGTGGGACACATGGGGAGTTCTGTTCTAAAGGCTGTTGCTAGGAGATGAATTCTGTGGGACACATGGGGAGTTCTGTACTAAAAGCTGTTGCTAGGAGATGGATTCTGTGGGACACATGGGGAGTTCTGTACTAAAAGCTGTTGCTAGGAGATGGATTCTGTGGGACACACGGGGAGTTCTGTTCTAAAGGCTGTTGCTAGGAGATGAATTCTGTGGGACACATGGGGAGTTCTGTTCTAAAGGCTGTTGACAGGAGATGGATTCTGTGGGACACATGGGGAGTTCTGTTCTAAAGGCTGTTGCTAGGAGATGGATTCTGTGGGACACATGGGGAGTTCTGTACTAAAGGCTGTTGCTAGGAGATGGATTTTGTGGGACACATGGGGAGTTCTGTACTAAAGGCTGTTGCTAGGAGATGGATTCTGTGGGACACATGGGGAGTTCTGTTCTAAAGGCTGTTGCTAGGAGATGGATTCTGTGGGACACATGGGGAGTTCTGTTCTAAAGGCTGTTGCTAGGAGATGGATTCTGTGGGACACATGGGGAGTTTTGTTCTAAAGGCTGTTGACAGGAGATGGATTCTGTGGGACACATGGGGAGTTCTGTTCTAAAGGCTGTTGCTAGGAGATGGATTCTGTGGGACACATGGGGAGTTCTGTTCTAAAGGCTGTTGCTAGGAGATGGATTCTGTGGGACACATGGGGAGTTTTGTTCTAAAGGCTGTTGCTAGGAGATGTTTCCCAGTTGTTTTATCTATTCTGTTATTCATTTATCAACTGTAACTATTGAAACATTTGCAATGGTTTTATCTTTGAAGCTTTTGTGGTGCATTGTGAAATTGTGATACAGCAAGTGTTTTTCCAGCTACAACCAATAAACATTGCAAAAAACCTCATTTCCACGCCTACTGACAATCAAATCCCTAATGGTATAAACAGATTTACAGAATTTGATATCATGGAATAGTTTAGTCATACATAAATATATACATACATACATGGATATACTAAAACAACATTGCTGTAAAACTGGCTGAATTAAGTTAGTTTTTGCCTTAAAATAGCAACATATACAACATAACATACTTGTCAATATTTGATACACACCAGGCTAAAATTAGCAATTATCAACCTTACCATTTTGTTATGATGTGACATTAAATACAGACTATAAATGAGTATTCAAGACTGGGCAAGTATGAAATAGCACTGTTTCTGTACCTATCATATCTGGCAGCAGGTGTGCTGAGATTCCAGGAAGAGACATTGAAGTATTCATCCAGGTGCCAATTTTTAACCAGAGAAACCTACTCACCTGAAGGCACTAAAAGTCAGTAAAAGGGAAAAAAAGTGATCTCAATCTACAATCCCGGTTTTGCTCACAGAATAGCTAGTCTTCCTCTGGTCATGACAGAGAAGACAGTGGACCAAATAACTACTTTATTTCTGCCCATGTCTAAGGGATGGGATGGGAAGACTTGAGCGGTTCAGACTCTTGAAATGAAGCTGGTTCCTCCGAAGCCAGGTCGTTATGAACCCATCCATACCTCACACAGACGGGGAAGCCAGGTCGTTATGAACCCATCCATACCTCACACAGACGGGGAAGTCGGGTCATTATGAACCCATCCATACCTCACACAGACGGGGAAGCCGGGTGGTTATGAACCCATCCATACCTCACACAGACGGGGAAGCCGGGTCGTTATGAACCCATCCATACCTCACACAGACGGGGAAGCCGGGTCGTTATGAACCCATCCATACCTCACACAGACGGGGAAGCCGGGTCGTTATGAACCCATCCATACCTCACACAGACGGGGAAGCCGGGTCGTTATGAACCCATCCATACCTCACACAGACGGGGAAGCCGGGTCGTTATGAACCCATCCATACCTCACACAGACGGGGAAGCCGGGTCGTTATGAACCCATCCATACCTCACACAGACGGGGAAGCCAGGTCGTTATGAACCCATCCATACCTCACACAGACGGGGAAGCCGGGTCGTTATGAACCCATCCATACCTCACACAGACGGGGAAGCCGGGTCGTTATGAACCCATCCATACCTCACACAGACGGGGAAGCCAGGTCGTTATGAACCCATCCATACCTCACACAGACGGGGAAGCCGGGTCGTTATGAACCCATCCATACCTCACACAGACGGGGAAGCCGGGTCGTTATGAACCCATTCATACCTCACACAGACGGGGAAGCCGGGTCGTTATGAACCCATCCATACCTCACACAGACCCTCACACAGACGAGGAAGCCGGGTCGTTATGAACCCATCCATACCTCACACAGACGGCTAAACTACAGTATAGGAAATCCATCGACATTCAGGCCAACATGGAAGGCACAATTTATTTCCTGTGATTGGTTGGGATGAAGCGGAGCCAAGTTTTGGCAACTAGCCGGCGGCTATCACGGAGGTCGTGCTACGTTAGTATCTATATCTTACAGCTGGTGTAATTGTTCTCAAGTGTAACTGTATATGTATAGATGGTATAACCGCTCTCAAGTGTAACACATTAGCTTCAGTGTCTGTATAGCCAATAGAACCAACCTTAAGCACATCACACCAGCTTCTGTATCAGATTCTGTATCTGCATAGCTCCTATAATGGATAATGAGCCTTCAGTGTAACACACCAGCTTCTGTATCTGTACCTATATAGCCGGTATAACTGCCCTTTTGTGTAACACACCAGCTTCTGTATTCTGTACCTGTATAGCCGGTATAACCGCTCTTTGGTGTAACACACCAGCTTCTGTATTCTGTATTGCCTCCTCATTTATACCACGACTTATCACAATTTGGAACAAACTTCCCGTTGAAATCAGAGGGCTGGGAGCTTCAGCCACAAGCCCGTCCGATGTGTCTGCCTTTAAACGAAAACTATCTACATTTATGCAAAACCGATTCCGACAAAACTTCAAGCTAGAGCAGGCTTGCACATGGTCACTAGCATGCTGTTGCGCCTCTTGCATTGCCACAAGGCCGCGATAATTTTACTGTATATTATGACTACATGTATATCTATTTCATAAATTTGGACGCAATAATGTAAGTGTGTTGTTAAGTTGATTTATCTTGATTTGAACGTTACATTGATTATGATATCTGTTCTTGTATTTTATGTATATTATGATCATGTATCATTGTTATGTTTAAGGTATGGTGGCTTTGAAAAGGTGTCTTTCGACACCTGTTCCGCCATACCCTCCAGTGTGGAGAATCCTAATAAATAAATAAATAAATTCTGTACCTGTATAGCCGGTGTAACCGCTCTTTGGTGTAACACACCAGCTTCTGTATTCTGTATTTGTATAGCCGGTATAGCCGCTCTTTGGTGTAACACACCAGCTTCTGTATCTGTCCATACCAGTATATCTTCCCTGTAATATAACACAATTATAGCTTCTGTATCTGTATCTGTATAGCCAGGATAATTGGCCTGCAGCTATTTCGAAGGCCTCACATTTGTATCTGTACCTTACAGCTGGTACACCACTCTCCTGTGTAACACACCAGCTTCTGTATCTGCACAGTCATTACAACTATTATGGAGGCCTCCCATCTGTACCTTATAGCTTGCACAGTGCTCTCCTGTGTAACACACCAGCTTCTGTATCTGCATTTGTACAGTCATTACAGCTAGAGGCTATTTTGAAGGCCTCACATCTGTATCTGTACCTTACAGCTTGTACACCACTCTCCTGTGTAACACACCAGCTTCTGTATCTGCACAGTCATTATAACTATTACGGAGGCCTCACATTTGTACCTTACAGCTGGCTCTCCTGTGTAACACACCAGCGTCTGTATCTGCATTTGTACAGTCATTATAACTGGAGGCTATTTTGGAGGCCTCACATTTGTATCTGTACCTTACAGCTTGCTTAACACACCAGCTTCTGTATCTCCACAGTCATTATAACTATTATGTAGGCCTCACATGTGTACCTTACAACTGGCTCTCCTGTGTAACACGCCAGCTTCCCAGGCACACAGCCAGGTGGGATATATTGTAAATGCAGAAATGTTTGCGGTGGATTAATGTTCGCGGTTTTCGCGGCGGCCGCTTCACCGCGAATTTAAAACCACCGCGAACATTTTTCCATAACAGTAAGAGACTACAGTGCATGGTGCTACCGCGAAATTAAAACCACCGCGAAAAGTCCATTTTCCCGCTACTGCGAAATTAAATCCCCGCAAACTTAAATGCATTTACAGTACCCTATAGAACAGCTTGTCACACCTACGCTTTCCTAACTCCCTGCATCACATGAAGCTATCTACTGAGGATGCCCTTTCTACTCCTGATGCCAAGGGATTCGGCTCCACAATAGTTCATGTGAAGATTGAATGTTCGAACACTTCCATCTTGGGTGGATGGGCTTCAGATTTGTATACTATAGGTGAGGCCAGTTCCGTTTCTTTATGGGCTGTCTTGGCAATAAGAAAGTGCCTTGCTCTTTTCTTCGCTGGTATGAGGTGTGTGCTAGGTGCTGGGTCCATAAGCTTGGTTTGTCAATGAAAGCTAGACATCCATGAAATAAGATACGCCCAAAACTAGTTAATCAAAGGACTGGATAGGATTTTGGAAACAAGCCCAAATCATATCCGGTTGCTTGAGTGACAGCTTTGGGGGTCTTTCTCTAGGGGATTGGCTGCTTTTTGAGCCGTTTTGAGGGGGTCTGGCTGTGGGATGCAGACGAATGGGCTTGGCATTTGCAAGAACTACTTAAACACTGAACCGTTACCCCTTGCAATATTTCTCTTCAAACCAGCACCCTGTAGATCCATTGCTGACTTTTCAACCATATTTCACCACTGTTAGGAACTGGGATGATTGTCACAAGTCACGTACACGTACGTCATATGCCAGTGAATTGAGGACATCTTTGCAACAATTAATGTGCTGAAACGTGAAGTGCTGTCCCTGTGCGGAAAAGTTAGGTGCTGTCGACAGTTAGGTGCTGTCCACAGTTAGGTGCTGTCCACAGTTAGGTGCTATCCACAGTTAGTTGCTATCCAGAGTTAGTTGCTGTCCACAGTTCGATGCTGTCCACAGTTAGTTGCTATCCACAGTTAGGTGCTATCCACAGTTAGGTGCTGTCCACAGTTCGATGCTGTCCACAGTTAGTTGCTATCCAAAGTTAGGTGCTATCCACAGTTTGATGCTGTCCACAGTTTGATGCTGTCCACAGTTAGGTGCTGTCCACAGTTAGGTGCTGTCCACAGTTAGGTGCTGTCCACAGTTCGATGCTGTCAACAGTTTGATGCTGTCAACAGTTTGATGCTGTCCACAGTTTGATGCTGTTCACAGTTTGATGCTGTCCACAGTTAGGTGCTGTCCACAGTTAGTTGCTGTCCACAGTTAGTTGCTATCCACAGTTAGTTGCTATCCACAGTTAGTTGCTATCCACAGTTAGTTGCTGTCCACAGTTCGATGCTGTCCACAGTTCGATGCTGTCCACAGTTCGATGCTGTCCACAGTTAGTTGCTGTCCACAGTTAGTTGCTGTCCACAGTTAGTTGCTGTCCACAGTTAGTTGCTGTCCACAGTTAGTTGCTGTCCACAGTTTGATGCTGTACCACAGTTCAATGCTGTCCACAGTTTGATGCTGTCCACAGTCAGAAGTTCTGCTTGTTCTGTGATCCCCATTTGTATTGGTGCCACCACCTGAGGAATAGAGAGTTATTCGTTAATGGCACAAAACCATTATGAGCCTGTCTGAGTGCCTGTCGCTGGTGCTGAACAGCTAGGTGCTGTTCCTGGTACTGAAACGTTAGTTGCTGTCCACAGTTAGAGGCTCTGCTTGTTCTGTGATCCCCATTTGTATTGGTGCCACCACCTGAGTTATAGAGAGTTATACGTTAACGGCACAAAACCATTATGAGCCTGTCTGAGTGCCTGTCCCTGGAACTGAACAGCTAGGTGCTGTTCCTGGTACTGAAACAGCTAGGTGCTGTCCCTGGAACTGAATAGCTAGGTGCTGTCCCTGGAACTGAACAGCTAGGTGCTGTCCCTGGAACTGAACAGCTAGGTGCTGTCCCTGGAACTGAATAGCTAGGTGCTGTCCCTGGAACTGAATAGCTAGGTGCTGTCCCTGGAACTGAACAGCTAGGTGCTGTCCCTGGAACTGAATAGCTAGGTGCTGTCCCTGGAACTGAACAGCTAGGTGCTGTTCCTGGTACTGAAACAGCTAGGTGCTGTCCCTGGAACTGAATAGCTAGGTGCTGTCCCTGGAACTGAATAGCTAGGTGCTGTCCCTGGAACTGAACAGCTAGGTGCTTTTCGTGGTACTGAACAGCTAGGTGCTGTTCCTGGTACTGAAACATCAGTTGCTGTCCACAGTCAGAACTTCTGCTTGTTCTGTGCTCCCCATTTGTATTGGTGCCACCACCTGAGGAATAGAGAGTTATTCGTTAACGGCACAAAACCATTATGAGCCTGTCTGAGTGCCTGTCCCTGGAACTGAACAGCTAGGTGCTGTTCCTGGTACTGAAACATCAGTTGCTGTCCACGGTTAGAGGCTCTGCTGTTCTGTGCTCCCCATTTGTATTGGTGCCACCACCTGAGGAATAGAGAGTTATACGTTAACGGCACAAAACCATTATGAGCCTGTCTGAGTGCCTGTCCCTGGAACTGAACAGCTAGGTGCTGTTCCTGGTACTGAAACATCAGTTGCTGTCCACAGTTAGAGGCTCTGCTGTTCTGTGCTCCCCATTTGTATTGGTGCCACCACCTGAGGAATAGAGAGTTATACATTAGGTGCTGTCCCTATCCCTGGAACTGAATAGCTAGGTGCTGTTCCTGGTACTGAAACGTTAGTTGCTGTCCACAGTTAGAGGCTCTGCTGTTCTGTGCTCCCCATTTGTATTGGTGCCACCACCTGAGGAATAGAGAGTTATACGTTAACGGCACAAAACCATTATGAGCCTGTCTGAGTGCCTGTGTCTGCATCCATCTTTTGTCCAATCCCAGTGATTCGTTTGTACCCAACATCAATAAACCCTTCTGGGGGGCCACACCAAGCCCAGTAGTTGGTTCTCAGATTTGAAATAAAAATTCAGAACTGATGTTCACCTTTATCCGTTGGGTAACCTATATCCGTTGCTTTTAAAAACAGGGTATTTGGGGATATCACATTGACGGATGTTGGTATCAAACTGCATTATTTTCAGTACATTGCAGTTTAAAACTACCATCCGTGGGCTTGATGTGCCTAAATACCCTAGTTTGTAAAACAACGGATATAGGTTACCACACGGATAAAGGTGAACTAGCGTTACATCAAAGGTCATAAGATATGCTCAAAAGCAGGTACTCAAGCAACTGATTGGAACATGATTTTGAAAACAGACATTTAAGACAGCCATCAAGTGCCTGGAGTGACAGTGGAGAAATCTTGTTGGAGAGAGTTTTTACATCTGAGCTGTGAATTGATGTAAAAGATATATAGTTGGAGAACTATGATTCAATATGCAAGAAGGGGAGGAAGACAAATGAACTGATGTTTTTTAAGTCATTTTGGGCTTAAGGTTGTTGACTTGGATTCTTAAGGTTTTACATTCAAATCCCTGTGCCATGAAAATTGGGAAAGACACGTCCTATTTCCTCCCTTGCTTCAGGTACAAGTGAATACCTTGCTTGAGCAAGGTACATTCTCTCAAATGGAATTTAAAGTAAGAGTATCTACAACAAAGAGAGAGAAACTGGAAAATGAGCATAAAAAGATTTTGCGCCCTGGTACAGTTTCAGAGAGTGGATATATAGCATGATACAGCCTCAGTTGTCATCTAGCCCACATTCTGGATCTAAAACATCCGAGGATGAGGTAAATGATTTGTTGTTCCCCAGCATGTATGGTGAGCCCCTGGAAGCGATTTGGTTCATGGTAAACATCAATAAAACGTTTTCTAACTTCACCTTCTGACACGTACCACCTTCACTGGGGAGTGTAGGGTCAGGGGTCACTGTGTCAGAGGTCACAAGGTCATGACCAACATGTGTGATTACTGGATTAGGCCACTCTGATTTGATGTCTTGGTTTAAGATTTACCTCAGTATTTAAGAGAATATTTTGCAACCCCAAAATGCCTACTTGTTACTCTGTGACTGGAGGGTAACCTCAATTGACAGAGTATTATAATCGGTCTGTGTCTTGTTTTACTTTTTTATTTCATTGATTCATGCATTATGATTTGAAAAATCATTTTTCAAACTATAACCAACTTTGTTCCATTGAGTAAAACTAAAAGCAAGGAAAGACAGAAACAAAGATGAACCACACAGGGATTTCTTCAGCCCCAAGTTTCCTTCTGTGATCTCAGCTCCTGGCTTGATTTGACCTCATTCCAACCTACTTAAACACAGCGATCTGTCAGGATGATGGAACTGTCATAGTGTTGGTACGTCATTAAACCACAAGGGTCTGTAAAACGGCTGGATATAGATTATATAACCTGGGGTAACACTGCAGGGGGTCTGTGTTCTGCTGAAATACATGTACTGTAAATGCAGAAATGTTCGCGGTGGATTAATGTTCGCGGTTTTCGCGGCAACCACTTTACCGCGAAATTAAATACACCGCGAACATTTTTCTATTAAGGTATTAGACTGCAGTAGATGGTGTTACCGCGAACTTAAATCCACCGCGAAAAGTCATTTTTCCCGCTACCGCGAAATTAAATCCCCACGAACTTAAATGCATTTACAGTAAGTCTTTTTAGGCCACCACAATTTAATTTCTTGGTTCACGGATTTTGAAAAAATGATGCTAGAATTGAATATTAACATGAAAATAGAGTCTTGGGGAAATCTGTTCTTTGGTTTCCATACACCAAAAAGCAGTTACTCAAACAACTGGATATGATTTTGGAAAGGGTCATTGACAAAAGACACAGGATGTTGTCTGAAACGTCTGACAATTTCCAAAACCATGCCCAGTTGCTTGAGTAACTGCTTTTTGGCATATCTTATTACCTGAATGTATTAACCTTCATCCATTCAAGTATTTTGGTTTGCATAGTTTCAGGAGAGCAAGTTTTCACCCCAGAATTCTGTTCTCATGATGTTCTACTGCAAATAGTCTATAAAAATGCCTGAGACCCCAAATATTAAATTGGTGTGGCCTAAATGCTTTCTAAACTGTGCTGCAGCAGAAAAACTGCCCAGCCTAGAGGCAGAGGAAGTTTGAATCCAGGACGCAGCCGGACTATCGATCGAGAAAGTTTTTCTCCTTCCCAGTTTTCTGTGTGTGTTGGGTGGGGAATACAGAATCAGGTGGACGCTGCTTCTGTTTGTGCCGCAGACTCCTGGATGATTCTGTCTTCATGAAACATTCAGAGCAGAGAGACAAAGCCGAAGCTCCTCTGATCACAGGTTGTGGACAGAATAACCGCCGAGGCAACTTCTGTGGCCGCAGAGGTCTGCTTTGATATTTGTGGGGTAAAATTCAGACAAGGACAGTTTGTTTCAGTCAGGATAAATGGATGTAAGTCACAGGGTCTCGGATCAAAGGAAAAATGCTTTTTGTTTCCCCTATAATCATCCGTGATAAGTTTATGTCTAATTCAAGCCTTCAGTGAACCTACAGGCAACATAGGTGTTGGATGTGCATCATATAGGGCAAGGATGACGTCAATGTAGTGAGATATAATACTGATAATACTGTGTAAATGTGATCTAAATGTAGTGAAATATAATGTGTAAATGTGATGTCAATGTAGTGAGATATAATAGTGATAAATACAGTGTAAATGTGATCTAAATATGGTGAGATATGATAGTGATAAATAAAGACAATTCAGTGAGATTTGATAGTGATAAATACTGTGTAAATATGATGTAAATATTGTTACATATGACAGACCTTACGAAAGTCGCTGTACTTTTGTCGTGTCTCAATAAAGATTATGTATGATAGAGATAGACACAATGATATTAAGAACAAGCAAATTCCCATCCCAGGACAGAGTGACAGTTTTTTTAATAAGGATTTTTATTGATTTTTAATGAAAAGAAACAAGGAACAACATACAAACACATGAATGGCACGCAAAAACACACACATGAGAAATTATTTGACTAATAAGTAAAACAAAATGACCGTAATTACAAATGAAGTTTAGAATTTGAACCCCAATTACCATTATGATAATGATTGCAGTATATAGACATACATATCAATCTAAAGATGACCAATTAGTTTCCCCCATTTACCAACGTCTTTTGTTTAATTTTTTTCTTCTAGCAATGATATTTTCTTATTTGAAATTTATAATATATGAAATAAAGGATTCAGAGTGACAGATTTTAGAGGCAGCCGTGGTCTGGTCATGACATGAAAGTCTGTACTTGGTACACACAGTTGTACCCTGAATCAATCTTCTTCTCAGTCCTCGGCTTTTATCCTGACCTCTTGCTTCACTTTTACTTTCAAATGTCTGAGAGCAAAGGGAATGAATTACTGAGGTTTTCCTTTGATTCTTTACTTGGGAATGTCATACAAGGACAATCATGTTCCAGTTAGTGCCAACATAGTGGCAGAGTATTGCAAGAAAGATAAGCTCCTTTGTAGACATGACATTATTGTCTGGTAGTGACTGGAGTGACAAAGCAAGGAAACTAACATTATCTTTTGAGTCATCTGTTTAACTTTACAGGAACGCCTGTTTTTACTGCATGTCAGAAAGTCTACAACTTGATTGTGGAATAGATAAACATGTTCCAGTTAGGGCCAACATTGTGGAGGATTATTTAAACAAAGATAAACTCCTTGTATAGGCAGGATGTCATTGTCTGGTAACAAGTGATGAAATAAAGCAAAAAATGGCACATAATCTCATCAGTCAATGGAACTGCCAAAATTCAAAAAGTCTGCAAGATGCTTGTGGAGTAGATTAGATACGATATCATTGTCATAAAATGAAATGAAATGTCTTGTAATGACTGGAGCAACAAAGCAAGTAATATCACATTACTGAAACTGTTTTTACTGCATGGCAAAAGTCTACAACATGTTCATGGAATAGATAAAATCCTTCTGTGGACAGGATATCATCGTCTGGTAACAACTGGAGTCACAAAGCGAGTAATAGCACATCATCTCATCAACACAATCTACTATTCAGCTTTACTGCAACCACTGATTTTTACTGCAAATCAATTAGTCTAAAGTTTGATAGTGGAATAGTCAAATCCATTTGCTTCAGAAAAGATACAGTTACCGGGTCTAGCCCTTGATAATAGCCTCTGGCTAGTTGAGTAGCCCTGGCTGTATTTCTCTCTGTACAGCCAAATAAATCAAATCAAAAGATAAGTAGTAAAGAAAGCAACAAAGCACAAAATGGAATTGACTCAATCGCTTGCGCTTTTACTGTAACCTCTTGTTTTACTTCAAATAAAAACTAATCTTAGAATTATGGTGAAAGATACTTTTACTGCCATTAAGATATAACTGTGTAGTAAAAGCTATACTAGTAAGTACTTAGTAACAAATGCCACATCATCCAATCAACTCAGTTGCCTGTTGAGTTTTTAGTGTTGCCGCTTATACTTTTACTGCAAATCTAAATAGTTAAAACATGCTTGTGGAAGAGAAACTCTTTCTTAGCTACAGACAAGAAATCATTGTGTTGTAAAGAAATGGGTGATAAAGAAGTGCTACATTATCTGTACTATAAATATGGATTTTCCTTTCATATCATCGCTTGGTTTCATTTCCTGATGTTTTGTCCATTTATTGTGCTTCCAGGGCTTCTTGGAAAGGCATTCACCATGTAAGTCACTGGGGTGACATTGTTGAAGAAAAGAGGAATACATTTAATCTAGAATAAACTGAATTGAAAGCCAGGGAAATGTAAAGAGACATTGCCAGTTCAACTCTACCATTTTAACTCACTTTTACTACAAATCAGGAAACCCATAAATATGATGATGTGGTTTCATCTGGAACACTGGAGACACAGATGGGTGATTTATCACTTTGATATGCACACCTAACTTTTGCTTTCTTCAACTTTCACTTTATTTGCTTTAACTGACGTAAAACCAGGTATTCAGTGGATAAAGTAAAAGAAGAAATTGACACTCAGTTGTAAGATGTACCTATGAAATTCACAATTTGGCTCTTCTCCCTGTACTGAAGTCAACCCAGGTATTTGGCTGGTACAGGTAGAAGTGTCATTGGCACCAATGAAACTTTTACTTTCTTTCCTTGCACTGAAGTAAACCCAAGTAATAATTAGACATTAGAGACAAAAACGTCATTGAAACAAATTTAGCTTTTCACTTTCCTTGTACTGAAGTAAATTCAGGTGATTACCAAGTAAAGCTAGACATGTCATTGAACAAATTTAACTTTCGCTTTCTTCTCCTTGTACTGTAGTCGCTTTTGTTATTTATGTAGTGGGCCCCCTTGGAAATCAACTTCAAATAAGTTGAAGGGGCTACCCACATGTCTGGAGATGAATAGATAAAATAAAAAAATTCATCCCTCGTAATAAGGCAGTAGAGTACCAAATTTCACGTTTGCTTTCTTCTTGGACTTGGACTAAAGAACATCATGTGGAGTTGGTATTGCTACCTGTGCAGTTTCCTGGTATTTGGTGCCGGTTTGACAGCGCACCTTGGGCCATGTAGTCAGCCATATAATATCTGGCACACTAGAGATGTCATTGTCCCAAATTCAACTTTTACTTTCTTCTCCTTGCACTGGAGTAAACTCTGGTAATAAGCCAGTAGACCTGAAGATGTCATTGTTGGTATTTCTACCTGTGTAGTTTCCTGGTATTTGGTGCTGAGGTTTGACAGCCACACTTCAGGTGTAGTCAGCCATATGATGGCTGGCACACTAGAGATGTCATAGTCACACATTCAACTTTCAGTTTCTTTTCCTTGCACTGAAGTAAACTCAGGTAATAAGTCAGAAGACCTGGAGATGTCATTGACACAAATTTAACTTTCAGTTTCTTCTCCTGGTATTTGGTACCAGGTTTGACAGCACACCTTGGGGCCATGTAGTCAGCCATTTAATAGCTGCCACACTAAAGATATCATTAACACAAAATTAACTTTCACTTTAAATTAAATTCTTTTCCTTGCACTGAAGTAAACCCAGGTAATAAGCTAGTAGACTTGGAGATGTCATTGACACAGATTCAACTTTCCTTTCCTCTCCTTAGCCTTATGTAGATGGTAGACTAAGTGCCACCTGTCCCAGTACCTTGGGGCCGTGTAGTCAGCCAAAAATAGCTGGTACACTAGAGATGTCATTGTCACAAATTTCCCTTTCATTTTCTTCTCCTTGGCACCTTAGGGCCGTGTAGTCAGCCATATAATAACTGGCACACTAGAGATGTCATTGTCACAAATTTCACTTTCACTTTCTTCTCCTTGGCACCTTAGGGCCGTGTAGTCAGCCATATAATAGCTGGCACACTAGAGATGTCATTGTCACAAATTTCCCTTTCATTTTCTTCTCCTTGGCACCTTAGGGCCGTGTAGTCAGCCATATAATAACTGGCACACTAGAGATGTCATTGTCACAAATTTCACTTTCACTTTCTTCTCCTTGGCACCTTAGGGCCATGTAGTCAGCCATATAATAGCTGGCACACTAGAGATGTCATTGTCACAAATTTCACTTTCAGTTTCTTCTCCTTGGCACCTTAGGGCCGTGTAGTCAGCCATATAATATCCGCCTGGAGAAAATCTCCCTCAGAAGAGGCTAATGCAGAGGTTTGAACCTGAGGTAACGCTGCATACCGCCATGCAGGGACGTAGCTGTCATGCTAGGCACTCCTGAGGATATAGTAAGGTTCTTCGATGTCTGTCTTGGTTTGGTTTGGTTTATTTAGATCTCCATTCAGACACCATCATCAGGGTAGAATGACTGGAAACTACTTCTTGCAGCAGCAAGAATGCCGTCTCAAACATGGCTCAGCTTGTACCCCCCTCATCTCTGTTCATGACTGGAGCTGATTTTCTGATCCAGACTGCCTCCTTAATCCAGCGTGTTCTTCTGTTTTCCTCTCTGTCAATGACTCTAGCCCCCTCCCAGTCTATTACAGAATTGTTTCTGTTGATTTGGTTGGCGACCGCTGATTTTTTTCTCTACTAAAAAACCTTACTTATAGTATTTGAATGATTGACTGAGGAGTCTTACAATACTGGGATATTATACTGTATGTTAGGCACTTCCTGAGGAGTCATACATGCTGTGCACCACTCACTGTGCACTGGGACTCCATCAGGCATAGATACTGAGCTCAACTAACTCACTGCAGAGTTCTTTTACTGGTTGTGATATTTAAGACAGACACTATGTACAGTACTTTGTACCTGGGAAATGCCTGAGGACCCATACATGCTGTGCAGCACTCACTGTGCAATGGGACTCCCTGTCAGGGATAGATATATACTGGTCTCAAATCAGCTACGTTCACTAATGAGCTATTCTTCCACTGGTCATGAGAGAGAAGATAGACACTTATTAATGTACAGTATTTGCAGGTTCATTGTACCAGGGAAATTCTGCTTACCTCAGTTCAACAAGCATAATGAACAGTGGACCACTGTGAGCTTAACATCCCATTCTAAGTACTGCAACCCTTTCCAGTATACTGGTCATAAATCAGCTAAGTTTGAGCTGTTCTTCCACTAGTTATGAGAGAAAATAAACACTTATCAATGTACAGTATTTACAGGTTCATAGTACAGGGGAAATTATCCTAGCTCTTTGCAACAATCACAATGGACAGTGGACCACAGGCTTATGCCCCATCCTGCAAGCCTTAGTACATTTTGTACTAGTGTGCTTGTCAGATGAGAGACACAGTTAGGATTCAAACCCCAAACCTTTTGATCCAGAGGCAGGGTTGCTAGACCTACTGGACCACACACACACACACCTCTCGTGACTTGCAATGCATGCCTGTGGAGGTATCCATGATGTGAGGTAGTGCCTGATGATTACAGCACCTACACAGCTCTGGGAGTCCCCGTCTTGCAGCACAGTGCCTCAGGATTCTAACATCTATATGCCAAAAAGCAGTTACTGAGAAGCAACTGGATATGATTTTGGAAACGGTCAGACTTTTCAGATAATATCCACTATCTTTCGTCAGCGACACTGCTTTTTGGCATATCTTATTATGTTAGGTAGCAACTCAGCATTTATCCATGCCATGTAAGGTAGTCGATGAAAGTTAGAATAAGCTACACCAAAAAGCAATTATTTAGTACCTCACATCCAGTTGCTTTTTGGCAATTGTGCTTTGGGATACAGCCATGCCATGTAAAGTAGTGCACTGCCTGAAGATTCTAACACTCATGTTAGTTACTACCTGGGGATACAGCCATGCCATGTAAAGTAGTGCACTGCCTGAAGATTCTAACACTCATGCACTACCAAAAATGCTTTTTCTTGTTTATCTTGTTTGGCTTCCTCACAGAAAATTTATCTTCCAGGAAGAAAATTATTCTGTCCCTAAGAAATGTTAGAAAAATGCGCTTGTCCATCCGGGGGCAAGCAAATGTTTTCTTGTTAAGAACTAATTTTTTTAGAAAATTTGAGATTTGTTTTCTTGTATTTCTCAAAATGCCTTATTTATCTTGTTTTGCTTCCTCACAGAAAATTTATCTTCCTGGAAGAAAAAAAATTCTTGTATTTCTTAAGAGTTGAATCTGGTTAGAAAAAAAAAGAATTTCTAGAATTTTTTTCTTGCATTGTAAGAAAAAATAAGAAGATTTTGCTTAAATGTCTAAAATAATTTTTGTAGTTTCTCGTTTTGCTTGAATTTTCTTCTACATTTTCTTCCTGCAAGAATATTTTCCTTCATACAAGAATTGTCCATGGGGTAAGCAAAATAAGACAAAATCATCACTACCTGGGGATACATCCATGCCGTGTGAGGTAGAGCACTACCTTGGGAAACAGCCATGCCATGTAAGGCATGTAACTGCCTGAGGACTCCTACGTCTGTGTGACTGATATGAGCTGGAGCGAGTCAGCTGTAGGGAGTCCCCACAGGGGGGCTGTAATGTACCCAGCTGTGGGGTGATATCATCCTGATATGATCAGGTAGTCATAACACTAGAAAACTGTCGGGCACTGTCTGCGGAGGGTGCTGTCTGTAACAGGGTATGTAGGTTGTACCTGCTGTGATGTCCTGATCTGTGAAGCTATACTAGTCTTCTGTCTGTAGGTATGTAGAATGCGCCAGTCCAGACACCATATTCTGATGTGAACAGTTTTACTGCTGTCTGCAGTAGGGTATGTACATGTAGATTGTGCCGGTAGAATGATGTAATGTACCAGTCCTACTATGGTGTCCTGATTTAAGCTTTTATACTGTTGTCTTCAGCAGGGTATGTTGAATGTAACAACAATACTTTGATGTCCTGATGTGTATCCAGTAACAATGTTGTATTTTGCTGAAGCAGTTACCTGCAGCAAGGTAGGAGTTGGGAAAGGGTCTTGAACAGTAAAAGTTGTCAGATTTGCTCAAGTTTGACTTTTATGTATCCAGGAGTGCTCTGATGATGTCCTTTTGATGTGCTCAAGCAGCAGCAATGATGTTTTCACTGGTGAGGTTGTTGTCTGGGATAATAGACTGAGGTGGGAGTTGGGAAAGGGATGGTTCTGAAAAGTAGAAGCTGTCATATCTGCTTTTTTTCAACTGTTGTGTTCCTAGAAGTGATCTGATATTGTCCTTCTGATGTGCGTAAACAGCAGCAATGCTGTTGCATCTGGCGAGGTTGTTGTCTGGGACAACAGAGGTAGGAGTTGGGAAAGGGCTGGTCCTGAACAGAAGTTGTCAGATTTGCTCAAGTTCAACTGTTATGTTTCTGCAAGTGCTCTGATGATGTCCTTCTGATGTACCTTTGTAGCAGCTTTGCTGCTGTATCTGGCGAGGTTTTTGTCTGGGATAACAAAGGATGGAGTTGGGAAAAGGCTGGTTCTGAACAGTAGAAGCTGTCAGACTTCATCATGTTTGACTGTTGTGTTGCTAGAATTGCTCTGATGATGTTCTTCTGATCTGCTCAAGCAGCAGTAATGATGTTGTCTCTGGTGAGGTTGCTGTCTGGGACAACAGAGGTAGGAGTTGGGAAAGAACTGGGCTCGATCAGTCAAAGCTGTCAAACTCACTCAGGTTGGAATGCTCAAGTCTGTTGTGATATCTTATCTGTGTGGTAATAATGGTGAGTCTGTTGTCTGTAGTAAGGTAGGAGTAGAAAAGGGACAGGATTGATCAGTAGGAGCTGTCAAATCTGCTCAGGATGAGCTGCACTATAGTGGTGTTGGGTTGTCCTTCTGATGTGCTCAGGCAGCAGCGATGATGTTGTCTCTGGCGAGGCCATTGGAGAAGGGAGGGTTCTGAGCTGTAAGAATAGAACTTTTGAATCTGTTCAGCTTAAACTGAACTGTACCCAGTAGTGGTGCCATGTTGTGCTTCTGATGTGTTAAGATTTCCTGGTTGATGTTGTGTTTGGTTTGGTAGTTGTTAATTCTCATTGCTATCTACATGTACCTAACTCATTCATTCATTTTCATTTGTCCCATAGCCTTTTTTAATCAGCCGTAGGCAGATTAATTAGCCGTAGGGGCAGCACAACATGTTGTGCTGTATCAATAGACATTTTAGTCCCCTGGCGGCGCCTATCTCCTCTCTGGGGCATGGTGAATGATGTAAATCACCATATACTCATTTTCACCTGAGTAAAGTGGGGAAAGTCGTGTAAAGTGCCTTTCCCAAGGGCACAAGATCGGTGGCACAACAGCCGGATTCGAACCCGCAACCTCTCGGTGCAGATCCGATCATGCTACCACTGCGCCACGCGGTCCCACATGTACCTAACTAGCAGCTGAATAGTCTGTGTAATGCTTCATGAAACTTTCCAACCTACTCAGGTGATGATATGAGAACGTTAGGACTAATCTTCATCAATGATGTTGTCTGTTTGTTAGTTTGTTAGTCTGTTTACTATCTAGCTAACTAGTAGCCAAATAGTCTTTGTAATAATTCATGAAACTTTCCAACCTTCTCAATCGTTAATATGAGAAAGTTATGACTGATTCTAATCAATGGTGTTGGCTTAAGAAGAGTTTACCATGCAGTGCTATTAGTTCAGTGAGCTCTGTTGGCAATAAGCCGATGATGATATTGGACTTGGTAGGATATCTGTCAGACGTGTGCAATAGGCTGGTGTTTAATTAAATTTTGCATTGATATCCAGCGCTTTATGAATGATGCAGTCTTAAGATGGTTGATTTGATTACATTGTGGTGCCTGCTTTACTTAGGATTTAGGAGAATGAGGTTTGACAGAGTCAATAGAGTAAAGCCTTGGCAAAGTCAGACTTCAGGAGAGCTCAGGTGGTGTGTCAGGACATTGAGGCTTCCTTAGACCTAACGATGTTTGTTTTATTGCACTTATATCAGCCATATAAACTCCACATGTTGTGTATTGGTTCTTGGTACGTTGTTGTACACTTGGTATGTTTTGTTGATGTATATTATGCTGCTAAATGTGAGTCACCAAAAAAATCTTTTTAACCCCATTCACAAATGCTGTGAAGAACAATGAAGAAATACTAAAGCTATACAATCCGAGCATCAATAGACATGCATATTGTGTACAAGTTATTTACTGTGTTTATCTGCTGTTTTGCCCCAGGTGATGCTCTCAGCCAATCCTGACTTCTGATCCATCCAGACCTTCTACCAACCTGCAGAACTGTGTCAACTTCACCTTAGCAACAGCTCCTTCTTGGCAACAGCCACTTCATAGCAACAGGCCTTCCCAAGCAACAACCACTCCCTAGCAACAGCCACTCCCTAGCAACAGCCCCTCCCTAGCAACAGGAACTCCCTAGCAACAGCCACACCCTAGCAAAAACCCCACCCTAGCAACAGCCACTCCCATAGCCACAGCCATTCCCTAGACCAATTGTCCAGTGCAGTTACCACATTGCAGGTCTTTAAAGTGCTGGAATAGTTCTGCAGCAAGATCAGGTCAAAGTTCATCACTATAGTGACAGCTCCTCCACCTTGTGCACCTTGTGAACACCTGCTTCTGGAGTAACAAACCCTTTGCTGATTTTTTGTGCCCGATTCATCCCATACTGCAAAAACTAACCAGGATCCATATGAGGTAACAGAAAACTTGTTCCTGAATCTGACATCTCCAAAGACCAGCAGCTGCATCAGGCAGGTGGCCTGACCAGGAACCCGCCTTCCTGGAAATTTACTGACTTCCTGGAAAGTTACTGACTTCCTGAAAAGTTACTGACTTCCTGGAAAGTTACTGACTGATATATCCGAGTGTGTGGAAGTAATTTTACCAAGTTTTGACCAAAGCAGAGACACATTTTTGGTCACTAATTTGGTGCAGAAACTGAGCGTGAGCTGAGTAGAAGAAAGCCGACTCCAAAAAGTCTTCAAGTCTTGGTAAAGTTTCTCCCAGCCGTCTTCAGCAGCATCTTAAGAGGGATCTTCCCGCTAAAGATCCGCTCTCTCCATCTCCGGGATAGTCTTAAGAACCTGACAGAGAAGTTTTGCGAGGGTCGTCTGCGCTTTGGTGATAAAACCAAAATCTTCCGAGAAACTGACACAAACGTCTTGGGGATTACCGAGGAGGGAATAGAAGTGTCTTGAGATTACCAAGAAAGTGAAAGGAGCATCTTGGGATTATATTGGAAGAAGTGGGAGCTTCCTTGGGATTGAGGACTCCTCTATCAACATCAGTGTCTTGTAAGATTGGACTTTTGCCGAAACGTCTGAAGATTTCGGGGGAAATCATCTCATCAGCGCTCCGAGCCCCTTTAAGACGTGGCTGAAGGAACCGACCGTATCATCTCCTGAGGAGCTTTCCCTGCTGCTAAGACATTCATCACTTTTACTTAAGAACCAGCCAGGAGGGTCTGATAACATCGCACCTCTGGCACAAACTCTCACTTTTACTGTGTGCAGGAAGTTGCTACGTCAGAAATCATCAACAACATCGAAGCCAGGAGAAACTGATAGGGCAACAGCTAGCACAAACTCTTACAGTTTTACTGTGTCAGAAAGTTGCTACGTCAGAAAGCACCGTTCACAGAAACCCAGCCTGAAGGGTTGATAGCATCAAACTGCTGCCACAAACTCTGTGGAAAGTTTCTACATCAAAAATCATCAACAAGAACCAACCCAGGAGGGTCGGATAAGATCACACTACTATTGGAAAACCTCCTGGTGTGTTTGGAATATTCAACAACAAACTCTTACAGTTTCACTTTGTGTGTGAAAAGCTGCTACGTCAGAAAGCCTGATACCTGGAATTTGATACGATCGAACTATTAGCTAAAGTTCTGGAGTTTCAATGAGTGTGTGGATAGCTATTTCAGCAATCAACGGACAACAGATATAGGTGCAAACTTGGAGAGTTTCACCAAAGCGTGCAACTAAACTAGCTTCATCCTCAAATTCTTTACAGACTCAACTGTACAGAGCACTGGATCAGTTAATTCACTCTCTAACAAGAAACTGCTGAGTTTTTCATTACTTGAGGGATCAACGACACAATTGAGATACTGTATTGGCACAATCTTGGAGAGTTTCATCAAGGGTGCAGCTAAGGTAGCAATTCTTTAACAGGCGCCAGACATTCTCAGCTGCACTTTCTACAAGATCAGTTCGTTAGTGCGCTAACGAGGAAGCGCTGAGTGATCGGATACCTGCCCCCGTCCGCTGGGATCACTGCAGGATCCTGTGTTATTAGCGAGCTGACGTGTCTTCAAGAATCCTCACAACTCGGAAGGAGTTACCTCAGACGACGATTACATCTCCGCACATTAAAGACACTCAACCTCGTGCAGAACGATTATTACATCTCCTCCGTGCATTAAGGAATCGGCAGAAGTCATTAACGAACTCCGGAAGTGATCCATCACCTGTGAAGTAAAAAGCTTCATGTAGAAACTCATTAGAGTCTTTTAGGGACCGTCCATTAGTGTGATCGAGTAGGGAATCTACGTGGGACATATAACTGGTTGTAGACTGAGCGTGATTAGAAGAGCATCGTTACTGAACCCCCCCATTCCGGCTTGTCGAGTAGTGGTGAGTACATATGTTGATTATGACTTCATTTTGCACAAATTGAGTGTCTGTATATTGCATGAGGGTCTGCATGGGGTTTCAGCAAAGTTTTTTGCTAATTTCATAGCAAGAACCCCCTACCTACAGTGTGTGTTATGCTAAAATCAAGGAAGATTGATTTTAGATCATGCAAAATTGCAAACTTTTTACTTCCTCAATCAAAAATATCTTAACATGACACAAAAAGCTGATAAGAGTGTATTTCTACAGGCTTAAAATGACAGATTTAACAGAAGAAATAAACAAAACGGCTCCCAAACAATGAGTCATGGACAGAAAAAATGGAAACAGCACTGCCAGCAATACAGGACTTGAACAGTTTGATAGACAAAATTGTAATTCATTACACCAAGCCTTATTTCTTTTTTAGCTTGCAAATTGACAACTCATCCGAAACCTCCCTGCAAGCTTACACTGTTCACAAATTGCACGTGGGTGGCTGACTGTTAATTCCTATCTATTTGCTGTGCGTTGGTTGGAGTCTGCTGATGGCAATATATGGCTTGTACAAGTTTTACTTCTGGTTTCTAATTGTAGAAAGCCTTTGAAATCAGTACAAATTTTGATGATGAACCTCTTCAACGAGTACAAATTAAAATTTTTCCTTGCAAGTGTTGTTTGAATCTCTCACAAAATGCATTTGCCTGCCTATTTGCTGACTGTTGGTTCAAAAAAACGAGTGAACAGAAAAAAAATTTGACACAACCTTGTTGGCAATATGTGAGTTGTACAAGCTTAAATTGACTAAATCATGATTCATCCAATTTTTCTTGGCTTGGAAATTGGTAGCATTCGAAATCTTTCCTTCAGGCTTATGTTGACTTTTCACAAATTGCACGTGGGTGTTTAATGGGGGATTTCTGTCTTTTTGCTGTGCGTAGGCACAAGCCTGTCCGATGTGTCTGCCTTTAAACAAAAACTATCTACATTTATGCAAAACCGATTCCGACAAAACTTCAAGCTAGAGCAGGCTTGCACATGGTCACTAGCATGCTGTTGCGCCTCTTGCATTGCCACAAGGCCACGATAATTTTGCCTTATATCATTACTACATGTATATCTATTTCATAGATTTAGACTCCACAATGTATATGTGTTGTTAAGTTGATTTATATTGATTTGTACGTTACATTGATTATGATATCTGTTATTGCATCTATGTATATTATGATTTGACGTCTCATTGTTATGTTTAAGGTATGGCGGCTTCGAAAAGGTGTCTTTTGACACCTGTTCCGCCATACCCTCCAGTGTGGAGAATCCAAATAAATAAATAAATAAATAAGTAGGGTAAAGTCTGCTAATGGCAACATATGGCTTGTACAAGTTTTAATTGTGGTTCCTTATTATAGAAAGCCTTTAAAATCATTCCAAATTTATATTTTTTCTTGCATGCGTCATTTGACTCTCTCACAAATTATGTTGTAGATGGTTATTTGCTGTGATTTGGTTTCAAACAATTGGATGAAAAAATTGAGACCACCTTGTTGGCAATATGTGACTTATACAAGCTTAAGTTGACTTAATTATGATTCATCCCATTTTTTCTTAGCTTGGGAATCGGTAACAATTGAAATTTATCCTTGGACCTAGCTTACGTCTCTCTCGGCTTTCGAGTCTGCCTGTCACGTACTCTTTTAACAAATTGCATGTGGGTGTTTAACAGCTTATTCCTGCCTATTTGCTGTGTGTTGGTTTAATTCTGTGGATGTGAGAAGATGTGCTGAGTGCTGCATTGTTCAAGCCAGCTCAACCAGACATGCGGAACAGAATCCTGCTATTTTTAATTCCAGATTGAGTGAAAATTGGCAGATTCTGAAGTATATGAAACTTGAAGCTATCCAAAACATGCTGAAAGTTTGATACACTGACTGATTTTTCTTAGTTTCAACTATTCCCTGCAAGCTCACAGTCACCTTGAACTTGTATGCTATCATGTGGGAGGCTAATAGTTGATACAATTTGCTGTGTGCTGGTTAAAGTCAGATAATGAGTAAGAATGTGGAGTAGAGAAATCCAGCAGGAATTGTTGCAGCCAGCTGTGATTGGACATGCGAAACAGATTTGAGCTATTTCTGATTGAGTGAAGTATTGGCAAGGAGACAACATTAATACATCACTCATAATCCTGACAAGAAACCTTGAACCTGGTACTGTACATACTAGTCTTATTGCAAATAAAGCAACACAAAGAATACAGAGAAATAGTAAATGCATTTAAGTTCGCGAGGATTTAATTTCGCGGTAGCGGGAAAAGGGACTTTTTGCGGTGGATTTAAGTTCGAGGTAACACCATAGACTGCAGTCTAATACCATAACAGATAAATGTTCGCGGTGGTTTTAAGTTCGCGGTGAAGTGGTCACCGCGAAAACCGCGAACATTAATCCACCGCGAACATTTCTGCATTTACTATCACAGATCCAGACAAAACCTAACCAACCTGACTATATTAGACTATGTTATTTGGCTTTTTACCTATTAATTTTCTGTCTAGCAATTGTGCAAGTTTCATTCTCTTACTCCAGGAAAAAAATTGTGTTAAATTCATGCAATACAGATCATGGAGATCTTGATGAAACAAAGAAACAAAATATAATTAGTGGTCTGAAACTGTGTGCAGCAAAGTGAGAATATTCTGCACAGACTCTATTTGCACTGTTGCTTCTGCTTTTAGTGTTATATCTTGAAATTAACTTCTGAACCTACGAATTAGATCAGTCTTGCCTGGATGGCTTGGAAATATTTTATTACCTTCGCCATCGCCAGAATGGCAGAAGGTTATGTTTTGGGCGTGTTTGTGTGTCTGTGTGTGTGTCTGTGTGTCTGTCAACAGCATAACTCGAGAAGCCTTGGATGGATCCTGATGATATTTGGTAGGTGGGTAGGGGTCAGGAAAATGAAGGTCAAGTTCGATAGTGGGCCCCCTAGCGGATTGCTAAGGTACTGCAGCGGAAACTCAATTTTTTATATCTCGTGTTCTGGACATGCTGTGGTCATGATTTTTGAGCGGTAGATAGCCCTTAAGACAGAGAGTAAGTGCTATGAGTGTTGGCCCCCTAGCGGCTTTTTTAAAACTGCAGGCGCCGGTTTCCTTTCAAACTTTGGACAAGAATAACTCTACAACGTATTGACGGATCGTCATGATTTTTGATATGTAGATGGGATAAGTGATGACTTACATAATGAAATACTAATTATGCAAATCAACAGCTAATTTTCATAATTAATGAGGGAAGTTTATAAATCCACTGCATTCCATGAAAGGACTTTAAAACTTGTCACATATGTAGCTGGGAAGGAAAGAAATGTTGCTAGATATCAATTATGCAAATGACAACCTCATTTGCATAATTAACGAGGAAATATAAACGTGTCAACATATTGTCATGATTTTGGGTCTGTAGGTAGCCTATTTGAAGGCCTACATAATGAGATACCAATTATGCAAATCAACAGCAAATTTGCATAATTTGCATAATTAATGAGGAAAGTTTATAAACCCACTGCATTCCATGATAGGACTTTTAAACTTGTCACATATGTAGCTAAGAAAGAGATGAATGTCAATACATATTAATCATGCAAATGACGACCTCATTTGCATAATTAATGAGAAAGTATGAACGCGTTGACGGACCATCATGGTTTTTGATATGTAGAAATTGTATAATACCGTGGCAGTAAATGATGAGAAATGTCATAATTACAACATTATGTAGCTTATTGAAGAGCTTATTTTGGTTTTGATACCTCGTGTTCAGGACATGCTATGGTATTGATTATGTTGCCGTACATGTCTATGGCTTTTTGGGACAGAGAGTGTGTAGTTTTAAGGCCCCTAATGGTTTTTTGATAGAAATGCAGGGGCCATTTGTATTTCAAACTTTGTAGGAGAATAAATCATTAATGGGTAGACGGATTATCATGCTTTGTGCTATTTAAATAGTTTAAGTGATGATTATACACTAAATATGAGAATCAGTGATTTATTTGTAGAATTAATAGTTTCAAACAATGAAAAATTATACAATATAATAGAGTTTGATGACAGGAATTATATCCTAAAAGCCTGTCTGCTTAGACTGTAAGTTAGACTTATAAGGACCATTGTTTTCTCCCCATATGGGTTTGCAATGGTTGATGCCGTATCCTCTTTACTTCCTGTGGAGGTCAAGGTCAAGGAGACTGTCAGGTCAGGAAGCAGCTGTCAGCTGACCCCTGTGATTTTCCTTCCTTTGCTAAGCATTACAACACATGTACATTTCCGTCCAGTAGACGATCTTACGAGCATTTGGAAACAACAACGCGAGCAGAGGATCAAGTGAAAGACTTGTGATCTTACAGGCGACTGTGTATCAACTAACCTACAGGTAAGAAGAGGTGATATGTAAGGTATTGCAGAGAGAGAAGAAAAGTTCCATGAAGACTTTTTCCCTGTGAACTTCCATCAGTTGGTCAAAGCTGTTTTTCTTTTACACAGCTGCATAAATGATAATGTAATTGGAATAAGGCAAGCTTGGGATTACTTTTTGTGTCGGATTTTGCTGTTTGGGGCTCAAATGTAGTTTTGATGTAGGAGCTAAAGGTAATGGGAAAGTAAACAGGCACAGGGTCTTTAGGGGGTTATTTGATTTTGATTTTCTTTGAGTCTGATATTTACCACTATATTTTCCGGGGGGGGAGGGGGGGGGGGAATGACGTGTTGCTTTGTGTACAGTGTCAGAATTAAAATTTGATTTTTAGGTCCCAAAAGCCAAATATTCATCAAGACCGACGTCTTTGGTCTTAGGTCACTACAACCCCCTTAATGCGCCAAGTCCCAAACCGTTGCATCCATCAAGACAGTCTGACCAGAGAGTGGGAGGGCCAAGGGACGGTTCATTAATCATTGGAGTTAGGGGTGGGTACCGGTACCGAAAATTCAGGTCCAGGTCCGGTTCAGGTCCAGAAGATCAGGTCCAGGTCCGGACCTGAACCTGGACCTGATGCAGTATGACTCATACCAATGGTCCATTTCACTACAAAGAAATCTGTTTGGTGGAGTATTAGACTTACACTGACGTTTTAAAATCCTACAACGCTAACTGCACCTGTACGATTGACGGTAAAACTTGGTAGAAATGACTATAAACTCTACTCTACTTCACTCTTTTTATTTTCTTCCACCTGCAAGCATCAAAACTTGTGAATGCCTGATAAAATAATCTGTTAATTTTCTAATCGGTCCAACATCCGGTCCACCTAATTTTTTCAGGTCCGTTTTTTCTGGACCGGCACATAAGTAGAAATAAACATATGCAATTGAGGAACTGATTTGCATAACTTATGTCTACAGACATCATTTTACATAACAAACCGACCAACAAACCTGGTTTATTTGGCGAAGGTATGTGTTCGTGGAACTCTAGTTAATGTTGACCAGATCTCTCATACATGTTTATTGTTCATTGACTCCTTTAGTTGTTAACATGTTGCAGTCAATGTATTTTTCAGCTTTGGGTTGACAACTAGAAAAATGTGATGTTCACTTGGATTGTCACAAAGGATAGCTGTTTTATAAAATTGAACAAATATTATTCTTGACAAAACAAGCAACAGCAAATTTTGCCCGTTCAGGCTTGTATTGAGCCCCAGCACACTTTTTTTATGAAGAGTACAACTTCTGTGGCAGTGCCCTCTGCTGGACTGGTGCAGTACTGCACTCTCCTGGCCTGGAAGATTTTTGTTGACAGCAGATATTCCCCACTACTGTTTAAATTTATGTTTGTTAGAGTGAAATGGTGTTTTTGGATTGTCTGTGTGTTTGACTGACTGTATATCTGTCTGCCTGTGTGTATTTTTCTGTCATTCCTAATATATACTGCATTGCCATGAATATAACTCATTACTATGCATTTGTCTGTGGGACTATGGGTAAGGGGGTGCTGTCTGCCATATCTGACATCCTTCCTCTTTTGTAGCCTATAGTGCCCCCCGTCTTGTTGTGGTGCACTGTGGGTAAGGGGGGGAAGTCTGCCATCTCTGAATGCCCTTCCTTTGTTCCTCAGATTACGACAAGCCTCCAGAAGCAGTATTGTAGCCTATAGCGCCCCCCGTCTTGTTGTGATGCACTGTGGGTAAGGGGTGGGAAGTCTGCCATCTCTGAATGCCCTTCCTTTCTTCCCCAGATTACGACAAGCCTCCAGAAGCAGTATTGTAGCCTGTAGTGCCCCCCGTCTTGTTGTGATGCACTGTGGGTAAGGGGGGAAGTCTGCCATCTCTGAATTTCCGTCCTTTGTTCCTCAGATTACGACAAGCCTCCAGAAGCAGTATTGTAGCCTGTAGCGCCCCCGTCTTGTTGTGGTGCACTGTGGGTAAGGGGGTGAGGTCTGCCATCTCTGAATGTCCTTCCTTTGTTCGCCAGATTACGACAAGCCTCCAGAAGCAGTATTGTAGCCTATAGCGCCCCCGTCTTGTTGTGATGCACTGTGGGTAAGGGGGGGAAGTCTGCCATCTCTGAATGTCCTTCCTTTGTTCCTCAGATTACCACAAGCTTCCAGAAGCAGTATTGTAGCCTATAGCGCCCCCCGTCTTGTTGTGATGCACTGTGGGTAAGGGGGGGAAGTCTGCCATCTCTGAATGTCCTTCCTTTGTTCCTCAGATTACGACAAGCCTCCAGAAGCAGTATTGTAGCCTGTAGCGCCCCCCGTCTTGTCCAAAGTCAACATTCTGCCGCTGACAGAGAAAACCTCCCAGAAGCCACCTCTGGAATATCTGATCTCCGACTCCGGTGACGTTCTTTACCTGGTAACCGACGGCAACCATCCTGTCCTCATGATGAACCGCGACACGACCATGTACAGTCTGTCCGACATCGACGACCTTGCACCGAAACCCTCCGACATTGAGGTGGAGTTGGATTTCTTCTCATTTATTCCTTATTCTTAAAGAAAATTAACAAAGCAGAGATACTCTATGTAGTTACATAGAAAGTAGATTCCCTCACTTTAGACACATGAGTAGCACTGACAAGTTTATATTCCTCATGCATTTTGACAAACCAACCATAGCTAAACAGACAGTGTTTACTTTTTCATCAAGAAGCCAGAAGAAGTTGAACTAACTTCTGTATTAGATTAGATCTGTGATGCTTTTATAGATGTTTTGTCTTGTTGTGACCTATACTAAGGCCTCACCAATTTAATTTCTTGGTTCACGGATTTTTTCATAAAAAATATGGAGCGAGAGGGCGAAATGAAAATAAAAATCGTAAAATGGTTGAGATAAAGGTAACGGCTAATCCAAAACATAAAGAAAAAATTTTTCAGCTTGAAAAAAGTACAAAAACACTATTTTTGTACAGTAACAGCACCTGTACCCACACCTTAAGGAGCTTATAATATAAAGGCCAATTTGCTACACCAGAAAGTTGGTGAAAGGTTTCATTAATGGTGAAAATTTGCTGAGTGGTAATTTTTATTTTTATTTTTTTCCCCAAAAAATAGGAGCGAGCGAATCCGTGAACCAAGAAATTAAATCGGTGTGGCCTTAGCTCAGTTGGGCAAAATGTACAATAAAGGTCTTCATTCATTCATATAATGACAGCCAACTGAGCCCCTGAATTGCACTGATCCTTACAAATCAGTCCTTAACACAGTGAATATCCAAAACGGTTCAGCTCAGTTCAGTTCATGCTCTGAGAGTGACACCAGGATTTCCACAAATCAAAACAATCGGATTTGTCTGTTCTTTAAACAGCTTGTATAATGTAGAAACTTTCAATTGGTAATAATGTTCTGTCTTGATGTTATGTATGCCACAAAATATATGTACTAAGTGCTGCAAGCTTTCACAACATTATTCAAGTAAATGTATATCTATACATATGTCCAGACAGAGACGGCAGTCCGCATTTTTGCTACATGTTTGCTTAAAGGACAGAATTTTTTAACTTTGATCTATGTCACTTTAATTGTAGACTTGACATTGGGGAGACCACCGTAAAGCTGCCTTCAACCACGTGTTTCCGTTTGGGCGCTGTAGTGTTCGCCGCGTGCTGTGGGGCCTCTATTGTAACCTGTAGCGCCACCCGTCTAACTCTGCTTACCTCCATACCCAGGTGTTTGCTGGGAACTCCACGTTCCACGGGATAAACCACGTGTTCACGTCGGGGCGCTGTAGCATTCGCCGCGTGCTGTGGGGCCTCTATTGTAACCTGTAGCGCCACCCGTCTAACTCTGCTTACCTCCATACCCAGGTGTTTGCTGGGAACTCCACGTTCCATGGGATAAACCACGTGTTCACGTCGGGGCGCTGTAGCGTTCGCCGCGTGCTGTGGGGCCTCTATTGTAGCCTGTAACGTCACCCGTCTAACTCTGCCTTACCTTTGTCCCCAGGTATTTGCTGGGAACTCCACGTTCCACGGGATTAACCACGTGTTCACGTCGGGGCGCTGTAGCGTTCGCCGCGTGCTGTGGGGCCTCTATTGTAGCCTGTAGCGCCACCCGTCTAACTCTGCCCTACCTCCATCCCCAGGTGTTTGCTGGGAACTCCACGTTCCACGGGATAAACCACGTGTTCACGTCGGGGCGCTGTAGCGTTCGCCGCGTGCTGTGGGGCCTCTATTGTAGCCTGTAGCGCCACCCGTCTAACTCTGCCCTTTGTCCCCAGGTGTTTGCTGGGAACTCCACGTTCCACGGGATAAACCACGTGTTCACGTCGGGGCGCTGTAGCATTCGCCGCGTGCTGTGGGGCCTCTATTGTAACCTGTAGCGCCACCCGTCTAACTCTGCCCTACCTCCATCCCCAGGTGTTTGCTGGGAACTCGACGTTCCACGGGATAAACCACGTGTTCACGTCGGGGCGCTGTAGTGTTCGCCGCGTGCTGTGGGGCCTTGCTTTTCTCACGTCCTTCGGGCTGCTCGTCCACCAAGGTGTCGACCGAGTCATCTACTTCTTCCAGTACCCGCACGTCACCAAACTGGACGAACTCGAGGCATGGACTGTTTTCTTTTTTGAATTGTGAATATTGTACCCATATGTAGATATGTTACCGGCATCACCATAACAGATTTAAGGTCAATATTAGCCTGGCACAAAAGCAAAAAATCATTAAGCAAAAATCTCAAAATAAAGAAAAATAAGCGTTTTCCCCAAAACGCGAATCAGGTACTTTGTGTGTTGGAGGAATTACCAGTTGAAATTTCAGGTCATTTGGTTTCATTACGTGGGTACAGGAGCCACAAATACACATTTTTGATCAGAGAATAGAAGAAAAAAACATCCCTCAATTAATAATCTTAAGGCCATGTGTACCTGACTTGTTAGCTTGTAGTAAATGCCCTGAAATAGATTCTGGGCGGGAATTGAGATGGTTCTTTGAGGCAGATTTGCACAATCATTTCAGCTGTACCACTGGACTAATCAGCAAAGTCCTAAATAAAATAAAAACATTTATTTGTAGTGTATGCCAAATATGAATCAGGTACTTTGTGCATGATGTCGTTAGTTATGTTTCTCGTTAACGTTAATTATTTTTCCCCTCTGCAGGCCCAGATGATGTCGTTCCCGGCCATCACCATCTGTAACCTGAACCCCTTCCGGTTCTCTCAGATTACGAAGAACGACCTCTACCACATGGGCCACGCCTTCGAGATGCTGAAGCGGGACAAGACGCTGGCACACAGCACTTACATCGACCCCGAACATCTCAGGGTGCTGAGACAGCTGTCCGACTTCAACAACGACTTCACACCCACCAAGTACGTCTTAGACAGTGTTATATTTAAAGTCTTAAACAGTCTTAAACCTTTCCTTACATCGATCCAGAGCATCTTAGGGTGCTGAGACAGCTGTCCGACTTCAACAACGACTTCACACCCACCAAGTACGTCTTAAACTTTCTTTAAAGCATCACACTCACCAAGTATGTCTTAAACATTTCCTTACATCCACCCGGAACATCTTAGGGTGCTGAGACAGCTGTCCGACTTCAACAACAACTTCACACCCACCAAGTACGTCTTAAGTAGTCTCAAACTGTCTTAAACAGTCTCAGTCTTAAACAGTCTCAAACAGTCTTTAATAGTCTTAAACAGCTCCTACATCGACCCCGAACATCTGAGGGTGCTGAGACAGCTGTCCGACTTCAACAACGACTTCACACCCACCAAGTACGTCTTAAACTTTCTTTAAAGCATCACACTCACCAAGTATGTCTTAAACATTTTCTTACATCCACCCGAAACATCTTAGGGTGCTGAGACAGCTGTCCAACTTCAACAACAACTTCACACCTACCAAGTATGTCTCAGAAAATTCCTTACAGCTTCACACCCACCAAGTATGTCTTAAACAGTCTTAAACAGTCTTAAACATTTCCTTACATCAACCCAGAACACCTTAGGGTGCTGAGACAGCTGTCCGACTTCAACAACAACTTCACACCAACCAAGTACGTCTTAAACAGTCTTAAAATGTCTGTAACTTGTCCTTACATCGACCCGGAACATCTTAGGGTTCTGAGACAGCTGTCCGACTTCAACAGCAACTTCACACCCGCCAAATATACATCTTAAATAGTCTTAAACCTTTCCTTACATTGACCCGGAACATCTTAGGGTGCTGAGACAGCTGTACGTCTTAAACTGTTCTTTTTAACTTAACAACAATCAGGTGTGTCTTAAACATTTCTCTACAACATCACACTCATCAAGTACGTCTTAAACCTTTCCTTACAATTTCACACAAACCCAGTAGGTCTTATACATTTCCATACAACTTCATACCAACCAAATAAGACTTTTATTTTGTTGTAATTTACTTGTTTGTTTTTGTTGTTTACAGAAGTATCAGTTCTTGACCAAGCAGGTATCCAGTTTGATGAGATGCTGCTAAACTGCAGCTATGTTGTTGTTGTTTTTCACCTGCTGTCGTTGTTTACCTGTTGTTGTTTACATGTTTTGTGTTGTTTACCTATTGTTGTTTACCTGTTTGTTGTTGTTTACCTGTTTGTTGTTGTTTACAGGAGTTTCAGTATGAAGGAGTTCTACGACCGAGCAGGGTTCCAGATAGACGAGATGCTGCTAAAGTGCAGCTATGTTGTTGTTGTTTACCTGTTGTTGTTTACATGTTTGCTGTTGTTGTTTACAGGAGCTTCAGTATGAAGGAGTTCTACGACCGAGCAGGTATCCAGATAGACGAGATGCTGCTAAAGTGCAGCTATCGAGGCGATGACAACTGCGGGCCCAATAACTTCACAACCGTGAGTCTGTTTGTTTGTACGTTACCATGCCAACACACAGTGGTTACATAGGTTACCATGCCAACAGTGTTTACATACATACGTTTTCATGCCAACAGACAGTGTTTACACATGTTTGTTTGGCTGGTGGCAGCACCAACTGATCCATGAATGGTTCTTAGCTGCTCTTTAGAAGTTGCTGTTTGGGCAGACATGTAGCAGTTGTTGTCTCCTGCCACACATCAGCAGGGCTGCAGGTTTCCTTGCTTTTCATGTAGCAGTTTTCTTGCTATTTGTGTAGCAGAATTGTTACATTTATAGACGCACACAGGGAGGGTTGGCATTGGCTAGTCCCACCTTCAAGCCTTTTAGTTTGGAACAGACAAGTTTTGTCTAACACACACTAGGGGTGTTTGAGTTTGAGTTTATTATGATCCACATTTAGCCTCCTCAGAAGCTATTGTTCCTGTGGTCATGGTCACATACATATTTACACATTACATACAGTTAAAGTTATTTACACATTAAATACGGTGTACTGATAAGTGTGGCGGATTCTTTGAATTGCTGCACATGTGACTCTAGCTGTAGTTTATGTGTTTTTGGTGAGTGTAATTCTGGGGTGCAGCCAATGCCGTCTGACTATAAGTTTGGAAGTTGTTAAGATAGATATTAGGCAACACACTACTCTTGTGATAAACATTTTAAGTGTTCAAAGTTTTGTTATTCATAAACATTGGATCTCCAGCTCAACTAGTTTAACCTCAGTCAGGAAGTGCAGTTATTTTCAGAAGAAAAAAAACAGCTTGACACCTTCCCATTGAACCCCATTGAACAACACTTGATGCCTGTCCTTGGTGCTGAACTCCAGGTTCAGCAACATTTTCTCATAGAAACCTCAATAAAACATAGTCGAAGGGATGATATTCACTTCTAAACATTCTTTTAGTATTCAAAGTGTTATCAATCTTAAACATGAGGTCTCTAACTCAGCTTGTTTAACGTCAGGCAGAAATTGTAGTTCTTTTCAGAAAATAAACCATTCTGATACCCTCCCATTGAACAACACATGATGGCTGTCCTTGGTGCTGAACTCAATGGAAACTTAATTGAACCTTTGTCTCTGGGATAATATTCATTTTCTACATGCTTGATAAATGCTTTGGTGTCAGAACTTGCAGTTCTTTTCAGGTAAACCAGCCTGATAAATCTCCATTGAACAACACTTGATGCCTGTCCTTGGTGCTGAACTCCAGGTTCAGCAATGCTTCCTCATGGAAACCTCAGTAAAACTTTGTCCCAGGGATGATATTCCCACAGCACAAGCTCATATTGCACTTGTACAAGCTTGATACATGCATTGCTGTTGCAATCTGCAGTTCTTTTTAGATGAATCAGCCTTAGTACTTTCCATTAAACGACACCTAGTGCCTGTCCTTGATGCTGAAGCTTGGTAAGATTTCACCAGTCAATTTTGTCTTAGAGCAGAGCTCTAGCCAGCGTCCGTTTTTCCGTCAATTGACGGAAATTTGCTGCGTCTGATGGAAAAATTTTAAAACCAATCCGTCAACCTTGATGGACAAAAAATCCTTGGTGGAAGCTACAGGCCGCTTGGGGACGCCGTCCACGACCGTAAAAGCCACACACTGTTTGTTTTGCTATTGTTATGATTGATTGTTGACAATGTGTGTCGCCGCTCTTTTGCATACGATAATCTCATTAAAACCTGTTTTTCAAGGTCTCAGTTCAGTCCTTCTAATTAATTTTCACACCAACAAGTAAAGTAAGTCATGTTATTCATGTTATACCGTTACTTCTAACTTCGATTCTCTAAAGCCCAGAAATCCCCGGAATCTGGTGTCCTTTGGGATAGCTGGGGGCTAGGATCACAAGTATGTTAGAATAGTATGATATCATTCATGATACATGCTGCAGCATTACATGTGCTTCTAACTTCATGTCTTCTGGGGACTTCGTTCCTGGAATTAGCATTACATGTGCTTCTAACTTCATGTCTTCTGGGGACGCAGTTCCTGGAATTAGCATTACATGTGCTTCTAACTTCATGTCTTCTGGGGACTCCGTTCCTGGAATTAGCATTACATGTGCTTCTAACTTCATGTCTTCTGGGGACGCAGTTCCTGGAATTAGCATTACATGTGCTTCTAACTTCATGTCTTCTGGGGACGCAGTTCCTGGAATTAGCATTTCATGTCTTCTGGGGACTTTGTTCCTGGAATTTTCTTATCCTTTGGGAGTCTGCGGGCTGGTGTCTGACAAAGCATGATACTGTACTACTATTACTTACCCGGTATACCATCATGACATGTCTTTTGGAGCCTGACGAATCCTAGAATCTGTCTTGCTACCTTTGGGAGGCTGGTTTGTGGAGATATCTGTTAGCTGTTGCTCAGCGGAGCCTGGCTTGTGTGGAATTATGCCCACTCCTGAAGCAGTGGTGTAGCAGCTGTGTCTAATGCTCATTGTAGCATTGGTAGTGGCTTTTCTACTGTAGCAGTGGTGTAGCAAACTCTCAGTGGTGTAGCGATTTTTCAGTACTGATGGCTATAGTGTGTTTAATGCCCGCGGTAGCGGTGGTGTAGCAATCTTCCAGTGTAGCAACTGTGTTTAATGTCTACTGTAGCAGTGGTGTAGCGATCTTGCAGTGTAGCAACTGTGTTTCATGTCTACTGTAGCAGTGGTGTAGTGATCTTGCAGTGTAGCTACTGTGTTTAATGTCTACTGTAGCGGTGGTGTAGCGATCTTCCAGTGTAGCAACTGTGTTTAATGTCTACTGTAGCGGTGGTGTAGCGATCTTGCAGTGTAGCAACTGTGTTTAATGTCTACTGTAGCGGTGGTGTAGCGATCTTGCAGTGTAGCAACTGTGTTTAATGTCTACTGTAGCGGTGGTGTAGCGGTCTTGTAGTGTAGCAACTGTGTTTAATGTCTACTGTAGCGGTGGTGTAGCGGTCTTGTAGTGTAGCAACTGTGCTTAATGTCTACTGTAGCGGTGGTGTAGCGATCTTGCAGTGTAGCAACTGTGTTTAATGTCTACTGTAGCGGTGGTGTAGCGATCTTGCAGTGTAGCAACTGTGTTTAATGTCTACTGTAGCAGTGGTGTAGCGATCTTGCAGTGTAGCTACTGTGCTTAATGTCTACTGTAGCGGTGGTGTAGCGATCTTGCAGTGTAGCAACTGTGTTTAATGTCTACTGTAGCGGTGGTGTAGCGATCTTGCAGTGTAGCAACTGTGTTTAATGTCTACTGTAGCGGTGGTGTAGCGATCTTGCAGTGTAGCAACTGTGTTTAATGTCTACTGTAGCGGTGGTGTAGCGATCTTGCAGTGTAGCAACTGTGTTTAATGTCTACTGTAGCGGTGGTGTAGCGATCTTGCAGTGTAGCAACTGTGTTTAATGTCTACTGTAGCAGTGGTGTAGCGATCTTGCAGTGTAGCTACTGTGCTTAATGTCTACTGTAGCGGTGGTGTAGCGATCTTGCAGTGTAGCAACTGTGTTTAATGTCTACTGTAGCGGTGGTGTAGCGATCTTGCAGTGTAGCTACTGTGCTTAATGTCTACTGTAGCAGTGGTGTAGCAATCTTTCAGTGCTGATGGCTGTAGAGTTTTTAATGCCCGCTGTAGCAGTGGTGTAGCGATCTTGCAGTGTAGCAACTGTGTTAAATGTCTACTGTAGCAGTGATGTAGCGATCTCTCAGTGGTGATGGCTATAGAGTTTTTAATGCCCACTCATGTAGCGTTGGTGCATTGCAGTCTGGCCGGCTGCCATGTGGCCAGCAAGTCTCCATCACTGCAGCAGAATGTAATAAAGACAAATGTGTTCCTACAGTCACATCTGGGAGGTGGGCGGACGGAGGCAGACTGGCCAATATCGGCCTGCAAACACCACATATCTGTTACTCCCGGGGCCAGGAAATATCCATTCCGGTCAGGTATTGGTACAAATTCTGTTGTGTAGAAACTTGTACAGCAGTTAGAGTCTGTGGTGCCTCAGACACACCTCCACGCAGAACTTAGGGAAACTTAAGGTATCTCGGTTGGCTAAATTGGCATTTTGACCTTCCACTGTTTTTTATTAATGAATTGAGAAAGAATGGAGCCATAACGAATGTTGATAGATTGGCATTAAAGAATTCTAAATCTGATTTTTTTGGGCCGAATTGATGACGTCATCATTTTTATTACCTCTGATATTATTTTTTTCTATGACAAAATACAGAACTTTGGTACATACCACTGTAATGAAACTTCGTTTTTCGTTGCATAATAATGGAAGCTACAAACGTAGTGTTGCGCAAACTGATATCTACTAACGATCTGTAGTTATTAAGAATTAATTTTTTTTAATTAGATGAAAACAAATATTTTCTAATTACTACAGATCATTAGTAGATATCAGTTTGCGCAACACTACGTTTGTAGCTTCCATCATTATGCAACGAAAAACGAAGTTTCATTACAGTGGTATGTACCAAAGTTCTGTATTTTGTCATAGAAAAAAATAATATCAGAGGTAATAAAAATGATGACGTCATCAATTCGGCCCAAAAAAATCAGATTTAGAATTCTCTAATGCCCATCTATCAATATTCGTTATGGCTCCATCCTTTCTTAATTTATTAAAAAGAAAATAGTGGAAGGTCAAAATGCCAATTTAGCCGACCGAGATACCTTAAAACTAAATGAATCCTGTGTAGATGTCTCCACATTCAGGACATACCTGTTATTTAAGCCATCAGAAAATAATCTTTTCCTTACATGTACTCAATTCTTTGTTAGTAATTTTTGCTGTGTAGAAACTTGTACAGTATTCAGAGTACGTGGTTCCTGACACACCTCCAGAAGTTGGGGAAACTTGAAAGGAAAATGAATCCTAGATAATTGGCTCAACAGGACATACCTGTTACTACTAAGCCATCAGAAAATAATCTTTTCCTTACATGTACTCAATTCTTTGTTGTAATTTTGCTGTGTAGAAACTTGTACAGCATTCAGAGTCTGTGGATCCTGACACACCTCCAGAAGTTGGGGAAACTTGAAAGGAAAATGAATCCTATATAATTGGCTCAACAGGACATACCTGTTACTTAACTAGCCATCAGAAAATAATCTTTTCCTTACATGTACTCAATTCTTTGTTGGTAATTTTGCTGTGTAGAAACTTGTACAGTATTCAGAGTACGTGGTTCCTGACACACCTCCAGAAGTTGGGGAAACTTGAAAGGAAAATGAATCCTATATAATTGGCTCAACAGGACATTCCTGTTACTACTAGCCGTCAGAAAATAATCTTTTCCTTACATGTACTCAATTCTTTGTTGTAATTTTGCTGTGTAGAAACTTGTACAGCATTTAGAGTGTGTGGTGCCTTAGACACACCTCCAGAACTTGTGGAAACTTGAAATGACAGGACAAGGAAAACTGCTCCTGTGTAAATGGCTTCACAGAAAATATCTTTTCTATTCATGGGTACATGATTCTGTTGTATACTGGAAACTTGTTAGAGAGGTTTCAGGATATCCCTAAGACTTGTAGAGAATCAACAAAGGCTGACTAAAAAATTCAAACAGCTAGAAAGGTCCCTCAAAATACACATTGAGTTCTCTACATGGAAGCTTGAGACCTAACATAGCTGTTCAAAACTGCCCCCTAATGAAGCATGTTGGTACTGCAGTGATGACACCAGCTGCACTTCTCTGTGGTTAATCCTGCCAAGGAGGCAACATCTCAGTGCCATTAGTCTGTGCAGTCATTAGTAGAAGTTGAAATTTTGTTACTGTAATTCCTGATTTTTTCAATGAACAGTTATGTTCACGGTTTTCACTGTGACGACTATAACGTGAACTTATCATTACCGATAACAAATGATTCACAGGCTTTTTTGTATGTGCACTTGCCGTGACAGTGAACATTTAGTTCCAAGAACAAGTTAGATTTTCTCAGACCGTGAAAGTTTGGTACCGAGAAGACAAAGTGAATTACAGTATTTGATAATGTTGACTGGATGAAAATATTCTTTATTGCGAACTCACATCCAAAGGCTATTGGATACACAGATATACAAGGGTTCAGACTTGGCTAATATATCAATAGACCAACAATTTAAAGTCCAGGTTTTGTGCTTTTAGTACAAATGTGTTCTTTTGTTAGAAGGCGAGTCTTTATGTTTGATAAATAGTAACTGCACCAGTCACGGTATGTGAAACTTTAAACCTGCTCAGTACCGTGAAACATATTTTATTCATTGTAATATTTGCTCTCTCTGTGAGACACATCCAGCCAGGGCTGTTTGTCTGACCAGCAATGATCCCAGAGGCCTTGGCCTGGCAGCAACTGCAATAAAGCAGAGAGACGCAATAAAAATAAATCTTTGAGTTATGGACCATGGCTCTGCAGATTTCTGAAGTTTTTTTTTCTGATTTTTGCTGTGACTTCTCCAATACCAATCCATCAGATGCCACAAATGTCTTATCACAATATCGCAGAGTTGTTTTAACCATCAATTTTAAACACTGCAAGAAACTCCTATCCCCTTGTGCAGGAATCTGCACAGTTCCTGGAATCTGGACATATTTCATTGCTCGCGTAAGTCTTGCCTCCCTCTTCCATAGCATTCTAGGTGCTCTCTTGATATTTCTCGAGCTCGGGTCATTTCTATTGTGGTCTGGACTTAATTGAACCCAAAAACTGCACCGTCTCTGAAGGAATCTGGTGCACAGTTCCTGGAATCTAAAGTTCCTGAAATCTAGACAAATCCTGGAATCTGCACATGTCTCATTGCTCCATAGCTGACCCTATGTAGACCCCCCCACACACACACACAACCCCTAATGTTACCGTCATGCCATTGATATTCCTAAGGTCATTTTTACTGCGGCCTGGACTTTATTGAACACAAAACAAACTGTTTCCTCACAGTTCCTAGAATCTAAGCAGATCCTGGAATCTGGTTATATTTCATAGCTCCTATATGTACTCCTACCCCCATCCCCATCCCCTAACATTCCAGACGCTCCATTGATATTCCTAAGGTCATTTTTACTGCGGCCCAGGTTTTATTGAACACAAAACGGGCCGTTTCCGGCGGGTGATCCACGGTTCTGGTTGGATGAACATGTCTGATCGACCTCGCAGCGCCACGGAGGATAACATTAATAAAGATTTACTCAAGATTCATCCCTGCAGGCCAGGCTGGGGCAAGTCAATTTCTTGGTTCTTTTGAAAGGTGTGAAAAACTTGAAAATCAAGATGAAAACTGAGTCTACTACAAGTCTGAGGGGAAGTCTGTACCTTAGTACACTGTCTGTCATAGTTTCAGGGGGCAAAATTCAACTTTTCCTCTCAGATGGCTGTTTTCATGTGAAATTTCTTAACTTTTACTTTTTACTGGGAATGAATTAACGGAAGATCATCTGTCACCTTCTTCAGAGTAATTCTGACTAGTTCACATTGTACCGCAGGACAGGTGTTATTGCTTATTGCTGTTGTACAATGTGAACCAGTAAGAATCACCCTGAGTAAGGTGACAGACAGTTACCGCCACGTCGGTGTGAATAAAGCAATGGTTGGGGAAAAAGGAGTCTCTTTATTCAGTGACGTACCAACCTAATGAAACTATTCACGGGTGATATACTCTTGATAATAGGTATCAAGAATGTCCAAGAACATACAAAGTAACTTGGTTTGCATTTGGCCTAGGAGGAAGGAAAACAGAAATCCTTCCGTGTGACCTTGAAAGCGAGTGCGCATGAGAAGACGTCTCCTGGCTTCCGTGTCCCTGACCAGACAACTGGACGTGTTATTGACAATCAGTCCTGTCCTAAAATCTTTCTCAAAAAATAAGAAATTAAATTGGTGGAGACTTATTGTTGTTTCTTAAGATCCTAGAAGGAAGAGTGTGACCTTGAAAGCAAGTAGGCATGATAAGACGTCTCCAGGGCTCTGTGTCCCTGACCAGACAACTGGACGTCTTATTGACATTAAATCCTGTCCTGAAATCTTTCTCAAGAAATAAGAAATAAAATTGAAGACTAAGAATATTATTGTTTCTTAAGATCCCAGAAGAAACTTGGGCCGCGTGACCTTGAAGGTGAGTGCGTATGAGAAGACGTCTCTTAAAATCTTTCTCAAGAAATAAGAAATGAAATTGGTGGAGCAATTAATTTATTGATAACACTTAAAATTATTGATCACACTTAAGATTGTTTCTTAAGATCCCAGGAGGAAGAAACTCTTGTATGACCTTGAGGAGACAACGGGACGTGTTATTGACATTCAGCCCTGTCTTAAAAAATCTTTCTCAAGAAATAATAAACAAAATTGTTGGAGACCTAGAAATGTTATAAGATCCTAGAAGGAATTTAAGGGTATGACCTTGAACGCGTGTGTGTATGATAAGACGTCTCCATCGCCCGTGTCCCTGACCAGACAGCGGGACGTGTTATTGACATTCAGCCCTCAGGAGAAGGGATAAAAAATTCAATTCCAATTTCATGGTCGTCGCTCCCGATCAGTTCCCCTGTCGCGTCCGTCCGCAGAGTTTCCTCCGGACCGAAGCGCGGCGAGATTTAACGGCTCGGGCTTTATGGACGTGAACTTTTCAGCAGGAATTAACGAGATAGAAGACGATGATTGGACCAAGGTCGTGCGAGCGTAGAGGTCAACGGAAACTTGGAATGTTCAGAGTCGAAGAGCCTCTCATTGTAGCTGGTAATTCCAGCAATCGTTCCCAAAGGCCCAATTTCACAAAAATCCATTCAGTTTCCGATGCTGAAGTCAAAGCTAAGAGCGCAATGATGGACCATCGAGGCCAGTTTAATGTTTATAGGGGCCGATAGGGAAACTATTAGCCAGTAAAACCGTGGTACGGAGTTGTTAGGACGATGTTTGCTGGCGGATGTCTGACTTGTAAAACGTTGTTACAGGATTCATAAATGCTCGTCAGCAGGGAAGTCTGATATGTCTCAGGCCACTCCAAGTTATTTCTTTTAAATTGGTTCTTTATTTCAATACAAGTAGAATTAAGCACAAGAACATTTATTAGTAGTTTGAAAACGAACAAAAAAACTTGTGGGAGGGAGGATCAAAGACCTTAATGAAAACTTGAATCTTATTGACTCACTTAAAAAAAAAAATCATTTTCAAAACCCAACAAGTCCAATTTTGTGATCTTATGAAAGTGTTTTCTCATTAACTTATGTGTACTTATGAAACGTTTTGTTGATTTGTGAAATCCAGTAACTTAAAGATGAGAACTTATCAAGGTCTTGCATGAGACTGAAAACCATTGAATAGCTGTGAAAGCACTGCCAAAGGAAATCTAGGAGTATAACTTCTATCAATTAATCAATCAATCAATCAATTTACGAAAAGATCAGGCTTAGATTAGAGAATATTTCTGAATTTACCAACTAAAGGTTATCTACATGTTTGACTGGTGGGACATTCTGGATTATAATAGTCATGAAAATCTTCTGTGTAGCAGCAAAGAACCCCCCTATTTTCGTAAGTCAGAGTAATTTTCAGCCAAAGTTGTTACCCTGAAATACTGCATTGTGCTCCTAAACCAACTCTACTGATGCTTCCAAAGGATCTGGCTTGAAATCATTCCTAGAGGCCGCATAAATCTAATTTCTTGGTTCTCTACATGTAATTTTTACAAAAAGGAATGCTTTTCATGATGTCATGCCAAAGAATTTGTCAATTTTCATAAGTCAGAGTAATTTTCAGCCTGAGTCGTTGCCATGAAATACAGCATTGTGCTTCTAAACCAACTCTGCTAGTGTTTCCAAAGGATCTGGCTTAAAAAGGCCACAAAAATCTAATTTCTTGTTTCTCTACATCTGATTTTTATTTTGGTGATGTCATGTCAATTTTGATAAGTCATAGTAATTTTCAGCGTGAGTCGTTCCCCTGAAATACTGCATTGTGCCCCTAAACCAACTCTGCGGATGTTTCTAAAGGAATCTCCTCCATGGCCGATATCTCATTGTGCTGTTTCATTCTGGCTGTAACTGAGCCGAAGTGGAATGGATTTTTGTGAATCATGGCTTTGGGAGGATGAAGGGAGGAAATTGAACCACATTTGGGCAGACATGGGCGGAATGTCAAATAGAATTACACTGCAGGGAACATGGAAGATACTGTAAATGCAGAAACGTTCGCGGTGGTTTAATGTTCGCGGTTTTTGCGGCGGCCGCTTCACCGCGAATTTAAAACCACCGCGAACATTTTTCCATAACAGTAAGAGACTGCAGTGCATGGTGCTACCGTGAAATTAAAACCACCGCGAAAAGTCCGTTTCCCCGCTACCGCGAAATTAAATCCCCGCGAAATTAAATGCATTTACAGTAGCTAGAAAGGCAACATTTACACTGTAATACATAAGCCAAAAAGCAGTTACTTAAGAAACTGGATATGATTTTGGAAATGGTCAGACATTTCAGATAGTGGCTGGAAGACATAGAAAGGCAACATTTACACTGTAATACATATTAAGCCAAAAAGTAGTTACTTAAGCAACTGGATATGATTTTGGAAATGGTCAGACATTTCAGATAGTATCCACTATCTTTCGTCAGTGACACTGAAGAGATCTGGAAACTGATCTTTTACAATTGTCTGACCGTCTGACCATTTACAAAATCACATCCAGTTGCTTGAGTAACTGCTTTTTGCATATCTAATACCAGGATGTCAAATCCTCATCGACATATTTACCCTCACATGGTCTAACCTAACAAATTAATCTGATTATTCTTAGTCAATTACATTTGGAATTTAAAATGTATCAGTCCCTCTTGCAATCTCTTGACACTTGCAAGATGATGTAATTGGACACCACAAGGTATCTTCTACTTCATGAGTAACCATGGTAACAGTCAGTGAAGAAAAATAAGGACAAGAAATGAAACAAAACAACTAGAAAGGCACGTAAGGGTCTAGTCTAACAAACTACTCTGTTTATTTTAAGTCAATTACGTTCATAACTCCCTTCTTACCACTTGTTAGATAATGCAATCTTGTACATGCTGGACACCAGACTAGTAAAAGTATTTCTGTTCCTCTGAGAAAATGCTATCGACAAGTTTTACCGAACTTGCAGTTGACCATGAGATGACAGAGAAGCATGTTCTTGGTTGTGTCATACATCATTTTCCATAGATCCAAAACACTTATAGGAATCTTGTCTACAGTGGCCAACTATTTTCTTCTCTGCTCCTCTAAAGTAAGCACCATTGACAGGTTTGACTGCACTTGCATTTGACCATGAGACGACAGAGAAGCATGTTCTTGCTTGTGTCATACATCATTTTCCATTGATCCAAACAATAACAACCCTGTCTACAGTGGCCACCTGGCTGGTATAACCATTTTTCTGGTTCTCAGAGTGATCGTTATCGACAGGTTTGACTGAACGCGAACTTGACCATAAGATTGCAGAGAAACATGTTTTTTTGTGTGTTGTACATCATTTTCCATTGATCCAAACAATAACAACCCTGTCTACAGTGGCCACCTGGCTGGTATAACCATTTTTCTGGTTCTCAGAGTGATCGTTATCGACAGGTTTGATTGAACGCGAACTTGACCATAAGATTGCAGCAAAACATTTTTTTTTGTGGTTTCAAACATTTTTCCCATTGACCCAAAACAATAGTAATCTTGCCTATGCTGGCCACCTGTCTAGTATTGACTATTTTCTTCTCTGTTTCTCTAAGTGATGGTTATCGGCAGGTTTGACTGATGAACGTGAACTTGACCATAAGATTACAGAGAAACATACACCATTTTCCTATCGACCCAAAACAATAGTAATCTTGTCTGTGCTGGCCACCTGTCTAGCATCAACTATTTTCTTCTCTGTTTCTCTAAGTGATGGTTATCGGCAGGTTTGACTGAACGCGAACTTGACCATAAGATTGCAGCAAAACATGTTTTTTTGTGGTTTCAAACATTTTTCTCATTGGCCCAAAACAATAGTGATCTTGTCTATGCTGGCTTCCTGTCTAGTATTAACTATTTTCGTCTCTGTTTCTCTAAGTGATGGTTATCGGCAGGTTTGACTGATGAACGTGAACTTGACCATGAGATTGTGGAGAACCATGAGCTGTTAGATGATGAATGTTTTCATTGTAACCAATTCTCAGGTTCAGCTGGCAAGTTCTGAAGAACTTAGAATTATTATTGAACACAAACTTCTGAGACAACTTCTCACCATCCAACTTCTTTTATTGGAGAAAAAGCAATGTATTCTTCCTAATGGCCCATAAACTTACCAATTTTACAGTACTTGATTTGCCCATTAATTTTGTGGCAACAACTATTAATATTCCTGTATCCTGATGTGGTGCATTTGCACGCTACTGAAGGGAGGATAATGCTGATTCAGAAGAATTCTAATCTTTGATAGTCAGTCAATGAAAACCAGTGTTAAAATCATACACTGTACCTGTAGAATAGAAGCTTATCTGTGTTGATAGGAATCATAGTACAATGCTAAACTTGCTTCCAACAATAAGCAGTACAATGTAGGTGTAATATCATACAATGTAGAAGATGCATGTCTGCAGTTCATCAACTGCCTGCTAGGGGGCACCTCATGACCATGTCCAGTAGATTCCCACAGCCTCATTATCAAACATGCAGCATCTCAGACCCAGTTACTTTGCAGGGAGCTGATTGGTCACTGGAAGAGCAGACAGGACATTGATTGACACCGTCCATCAATCACAAAGGTTGGGGCTCATCTGGGTCTAATCAATACATGGGGTGGGCATGGGGGTTTCGTGTATACCACATTTTAGTTGGTGTAAACCGACCCATGAGATAAGACTAGCCTGCATTATTGACTGCATGAAAGTTTTAAATAAAGGCAAGAGAAGCTTGTCTGACTGCAGTTTTAGATGAAACATTTATGTTGTGATTCCAGGTAGTCCCAGAGCCTTTTTGAGGCCGTAGGGCAGGTGGGTTGTTAATCATTGTGTCTAGGGCACGGGATTGGGAGGTGGAGTCCATCCCTCTACTTCTACTGTCTTTACCTCCTTAACCAAACTCAGGTACCCATTTTTACACCTGGATGGAGTGAGTGGAGTCTTGTTAAGTGCCTTTCTTAAGGAAACAACATCCAACTGGAAATAAAACCCACAACCTCTTGATATGTATCTACCAGTCTAGTGACCCGGCCATTTGATGTCTGCATTTGTGAATAAATGATGCCTTTTCGCAGCAGTCCTTAATGCTGTCTATGGTAGAAATATGTACTTTATTTATTTACATCATTTCTCCCAGCTGTCTGATGTCTCTGTCCATGGTGCTGATTTTGGAACTGCTATTGTTCTGTCATAGCTGTTCACACAAGTTGTTTCCACCATGCTACTGTCAAGCAAGTACAGCTCAGGTGTGCTGTGTCCTGTTTTTCAGGTACTACAAAATGTACAAAGTTGTTTTTCTGTCTTTGGAAAACAATCCTGTCCATGTTACACTGCACAAGGGTATAACATGCTCCTTTTCTTCTCTTGTCACTGCACCATATTGAAAAACTGCGACTTTTAAATGGTACTTAACTGGATAAAAGCTACAAAATGTACAAAGTTGTTCTGTCTTAGGAAAACAATCCTGTCCATGTTACACTGCCCAAGGGACACTTTTTCCTTTTCTTCTCTTGCCCCTGTATCATATTGGAAAACTTTCCTGGTTTTCAGTACTTTATAGCTGGACAAAGGCTACATAATGTAAAAAGTTGTTTATCTTTGCAATTTATGCTAGATGGTCTTAGGGAGGCACTTACATCTTAAGAAGGCAGTCATGTCTTAGGGAGACAGTCATGTCTTAAGACAACAGCCCACTACCCAAGGGACAGTTGTTACTATTCCTCTCGTGTCCCTGCTCTAAGCCGTATTGATTAGAGAAGACGGTCCCACATATCGGTTCTCGGCACAAGTGTAAATCGATACCCAGGGTTGGATCAGCCCGTCCAAATGGCAGCCTGTCAGACAGGACGGAGAGGTTTCCGATATCACAGGGCTGAAAAATGGCAGAATCAGTGGGGGGGGCAGACATTCTCAACTGAGAAGCATGGCAGAATTAGTGGGGGGGGGCAGACATTCTCAACTGAGAAGCATGGCAGAATTAGTGGGGGGGGGGGGGCAGACATTCTCAACTGAGAAGCATGGCAGAATTAGTGTGGGGGGGGCAGACATTCTCAACTGAGGTTGAGTCAGGGCTGCAGCCAGCACCCGTCCTTCAGTCCTTTTGGAATTTTGCAGCTTGGAACGGGAAAAATATTTTCCCATTCCTTCGTCTTTGACCAACAAAATTTGATATGTAAAGGTATAAAAAAACTGTCTCCCTTGTGTTTTCCACCAAAACTGATGCCGACGAACAGCTTAATTAGTCTACCAGCAAACTTTACACTTGCTAGGGGGGGGGGGAGGCAGACATTCTCAACTGGGAAGAGCAGGAAGCCTTTTTCATTCAGTAGCTAGTGGTGACTGTTAGATGGGACAGAGAGCTTTCCGATATCACAGGGCTGAAAAATGGTAGAATTAGTGGGGGGGGGGGGGCGGCGGGGGGGGGGGGGCAGACATTCTCAACTCAGGTTGAGTCAGGGTTGCAGCCAGCACCCGTCCTTCAGTCCTTTTGGAATTTTGCAGCTGGGGATGGAAAAAACATTTGCCCATTCCTTCATCTGAGCCAGACAAAATTTGATATGTAAAGATATACAAAAGACTGTCTCCCTTGTGTTTTTCACCAAAACTGATGCCGTTGAACAGCTTAATTAGTCTACGAGCAAACTTTACACTTGCTGGGGGGGGGGGGGGGCAGACATTCTCAACTGGGAAGAGCAGGAAGCCTTTTTCATTCAGTAGCTAGTGGTCACTGTCAGACAGGACGGAGAGCTTTCCGATATCACAGGGCTGAAAAATGGCAGAATTAGTGTGTGTGTGTGTAGGGGGGGGCAGACATTCTCAACTGAGGAGAAGTATGAACCTTTTTTCAGTAGCTAGTGGTGACGTAATGTGGCTTCACTGTGGCTTTTTTTGTTTGTTCTCTTTCTAATTTTTATCTACTTTTTCTACCCACTGCCCAAGGGACAGTTGTTACTATATCACCTGGCTGAAAAATGGCAGAATTAGTGTGGGGGGGGGGGGGGGGAGCAGACATTCTGAACTGAGGAGAAGCTTTTTTCAGTAGCTAGTGGTGAATGGCAGACAGGACAGACAGCTTTCCAATATCACAGGGCTGAAAAATGGCGGAATTAGTGGGGGGGGCGGGTGGAGCAGACATTCTCAACTGAAGTTGCACCCGTCCTTCAGTCCTTTTGGAATTTTGCAGCTGGGGATGGAAAAAAACATTTGCCCATTCCTTCATCTGTGCCAGACAAAATTTGATATTTAATGGCACTGACCTCTGACCGCAATGACCGTCCAATGACCCTATGAGTTTGTGATCTTGAGTTGTTTTTGTTTTTCTTTTGAGTGTTCCTAAGTTGCTTATATGATTTACAAACCCGAATTGGATTATTGCTTTGTTATGTTCAATCCTATGTTAGTAGTTATCTTTTGTACTTTGAGGTATTATTATTGTTATAGGGCTCCCTTGGAAATCAGTTACTACGTTAACTGAAGGGACTACCCTAAAGATCAGTCAATAAATAAATAAATAAATGGTATAAAAAAAACTGTCTCCCTTGTGTTTTTCACCAAAACTGATGCCGTTGAACAGCTTAATTAGTCTACCAGCAAACTTTACACTTGCTGGGGGGGGGGGGCAGACATTCTCAACTGGGAAGAGCAGGAAGCCTTTTTCATTCAGTAGCTAGTGGTGCCTGTCAGACAGGACAGAGAGCTTTCCGATATCACAGCGCTGAAAAATGGCAGAATTAGTGTGTGTGGGGGGGGGGGGGGCGGACATTCTCAACTGGGAAGAGCAGGAAGCCTTTTTCATTCAGTAGCTAGTGGTGCCTGTCAGACAGGACGGAGAGCTTTCCGATATCACAGGGCTGAAAAATGGCAGAATTAGTGTGTGTGGGGGGGGGGGGGGCGGACATTCTCAACTGGGAAGAGCAGGAAGCCTTTTTCATTCAGTAGTTAGTGGTGACTGTCAGACAGGACGGAGAGCTTTCCGATATCACAGGGCTGCTGAAAAATGGCAGAATTAGTTGGGGGGGGGGGGGGGGGGGCAGAATTAGTGGGGGGGGGCAGACATTCTCAACTGAGGAGAAGTATGAAGCTTTTTTTCAGTAGCTAGTGGTGACGTAATGTGGCTTCACTGTGGCTTTTTTTGTTTGTTCTCTTTCTAATTTTTGTCTAATTTTTCTACCTACTGCCCAAGGGACAGTTGTTACTATATCACCTGGCTAAAAATGGCAGAATTAGTGTGTGTGTGGGGTGGGGGGGGGGGGGGGCCGTAGCTGGAGCAGTAATTCTGAATTGTAGAGAAGCATGAAGCTTTTTTCAGTAGCTACAGGTAGTGGCGATGCAATGTGGCTTCACTATGGTTTGTATTCTTTTGTGAACTTTTCTAAATTTTGTTTCATTTTTCTTATTAAATCATTCTTTTTATTGCTGATGAAAAAACATAATTTTACAGTTACTGGACAAAAATCATGGCAAACCTACAAAATAAAGACACACATGAGAAACAACAGAACTGAAGCATAAAATTTCAGAACAAAAGACTAAAAAATGATTACAAAATGTCGCCTTGCATCATTAGCCAAGAAAACCAGGCCAGGTCACCCCTACACTTCTTGATAACTGTGCTGGGTTCTTTTATGTGCAGAGGTTTGACACTTGAGGCTAACATCTGAAGCTCCCTAATACACGGGGCCGTTGACTTTATGTTAACATGTAAAAGAACAAGAAACAGCCATGACTTCAAGTACAAGAGTTACCAACCTAGGATTGATGTGTTCAAAAATGTGTATTTTCCCAGAACTATCGCAGAGTGGAATTTGCTATCACCAAGCACAGTAGGGGCATCATTTCTGGATAATTTTAAAGAACGCTTGCAGATAGATGTGCAAAAGTTAGGTGTGACGGGTCCTTCGGTGTAATATAACCAGCTGCTGCCGCACCGCGTGCCTGCAAAGCTGGTGTGTTATGTCGAAGGGCGGTTATACCGGCTATATAGATACAGATACAGATGTCACCGTCCAATATGACAATGCAATCCCTTACAACATGTCCAATCTGGGGGCAACCCTAAAAACAAACTCTGGCTCCACGAAAGTCGATCCTGAAGCCCAAGAAGCGGGGTTAGTAAATTATGCTAATCAATCATATCAGTAGCATCGATTGTTCGGAGGGAGTCTCCTGCACATACAAGAGCTTTCAATATCCCATGGCATACTTTCTGGAGGGGCTGTCTCGTAAGTTATGCTAATTAATCACTAACATGCAGGGTTGTAGCCAGCCTGAAATCATTTTCAGTCCCCTTGATTTTGAGTGGGAATCCCATCGAGCACCGAAGGCATGGCGTGACGTTGCGCGTCATTTCTAGGGGGTCTGGGTCCCAGAATATTTTTAAATCAAGACCCTCTGAAACACTATTTCCTGCATTTTGAGGTGCAAATTTTGCTTGTAGACTAAGCTGTTCAATGGCATCTGTTTTATTGAAGAAGAACACATGGGTTTCAGTTTTTTTTATATCTTTACATGTCAATTTTTGTCTGTCCAAGGGGACAAAGGGAAAACTTTTTTCAGTCCCCAGCTGCAAAATTCCTTCAAAGGACTGAAGGACAGGTGCTGGCTACAACCCTGCTAACATGGATACTGCGGACTGCAGGGAGCGAACCATGAAGTAAAGTAAAGCAGTTATCCGTAACCATGACGATGTTATCTATGAAGACACTTGTTGAGAAGTGAGAAATGATGAAAATGTTTTTAATTTTGACATAAGTGCAGATAAAATTGGAGGTATGTTGGTATTTCTGATGATGTCTACATGTTCTATCCCATTGAACCTTACACATGTCTATGAGAAAACAGATTTGTCAGAATCTAGTGTCTTCTCAATGAACTCCTCATTTGTGGCAAAAACAACAAAAAAGACATTGTATCTGTCACACAAATCATTACTATGGAATGCTAAGCACACAAGATATCAAAACCAAAATTCCCACTGCAGTAATGTAGAAAGCTGCTAGGTGGCCCTATCATACTCAATCTTTATTTTCCGACCCCGACCAACCAACCAACTATCCTCAGGATTAGGGCTGGGTCTCGGTACAGCGTACCGGTACAAAACCGGTTTTTCTTATTGGACCGGTCCAGAAAAAAACGGATCTGAAAAAATTAGGTGGACCGGATGTTGGACCGATTAGAAAATTAACATATTATTTGATCAGGCATTCACAAGTTTTAGCGCTTGCAGGTGGAAGAAAATAACAAGAGTGAAGTAGAGTAGAGTTTATAGTCATTTCTACCAAGTTTTACAGTCAATCGTACATGTGCAGTTAGCGTTGTAGGATTTTAAGAGGCCAGTGTAAGTCTAATACTCCACCAACATATTTCTTTGTAGTGAAATGGACCATTGGTATGAGTCATACTGAATCAGGTCCAGGTTCAGGTCCGGACCTGGACCTGATCTTCTGGACCTGAACCGGACCTGGACCTGAATTTTCTGTACCGGTACCCAGCACTACTCAGGACCCATTCATAGTCACACGAACACTAAAAACAAAACCTTCTTGGCAATGGTAATAATGGGTACAAAAAAGGACACTCTGTTAAGCTGCCCTTCTAATAAATACTTCCTAGTTTCATGCATAAAACATAATGATTTAGCAAACCTCAGTTAGCCTCTCCGTTGTTGTACCGCTCATGTTTTGGTAATGATTTCAAATGAACCGAGTACAAAAATCCTCCCATTCTTCAAAGCAACATAATTATTCCTCGGTGTGATTTAAAAGACTACAAGATATTGTCCTGCTCGTGATCCTCACAGCTTCATTTAGCAGACCACAGTCAGCCTTTCTGCTGAAAATGAGCTGACTACAAAATTCCTTCCAATTTTCAAAGCAACATAATAATTCCTCGGTGTGTTTTTAGTGGTCTACTCGATCATCACAGCTTCATGTGTAAAACACGATAATGTAACACACCACCCCCTCTCTGTAGTGGTTGTACGGCTCCTGTTTGATAATAATAACAGCCAAACGGAAACTGAGCTAAGTACAAAATTACTTCCATTTTTCAAAGCCACATAATTATTCCTCTTTGTGTTGATAGACGAAAAGATGCAGACTATTGCTGACAATCATCACATAATTTAGCAGACCACCTCCCCTCTGTAGTGGTTTATGGCTCCTGCTTAATGATTTCAGACGAGCTAAAACTGAGTTGAGTACAAAATGCCATCTATTCTTTATAATTGGCACTAATAGATGTGGTCCTTAAGTGACTAGACCATCACAGCTTCATGTGTAAAACAGACCACCTCCTTTCTGTTGTGGCTGTACGGTTTCTCCTTGATAATGATTTCAGACGAGCTGAAACTGAGTTGAGTACAAAATTCCATCTATTCTTTATAATTGGCACTAACAGATGTGGTCCTAGTGACTAGACCATCCCAGCTTCATGTGTAAAACAGACCACCTCCTTTCTGTTGTGGCTGTACGGTTTCTCCCTGATAATGATTTCAGACGAGCTGAAACCGAACCCCCATTCATCACGGACCCCCCGCGGGGCGCCGGCAGCGAAAGATGCGGCGAGTCTGTCATCCTCTCGGCTCCGAGCCTCCCGCGAGACGCGCGGATCAAAGGCGGGCACGAATCTGCATACGCAACGCCACAGCTGGGCGGGAGAGATAAGGCAGACGTGCCACCTGTCATGGGCACGCAGCATCAGGTTACACTCATGCATTCATTTGCATACGTGAGGAGACTGCTAGACAAAAGGGGAGTCATAGGGACACGGTATTGGGTTACAGCCATGGATACATTTGCATATGTAATGAGGCTGGGAAAGGTAAGAGAGTCATGCCACCTGTCATGGGCACACAGCTTCTGGTTACACTCTCGAATACATTTGCATACATGATGAGGCTGGTAGACAAAAGGGGAGTCTGTGTCCTGTCATGAGGACACAGCATTGGGTTACACTCACGAATACATTTGCATATTTAATGAGACTGCTAGACAAAAGGGGAGTCTGTGTCCTGTCATGGGGACTGGGCATTGGGTTACACTCATGCATACATCTGCATATTTGATGAGGCTGGTAGACAAAAGGGGAGTCTGTGTCCTGTCATGGTACACAATGTACCTGTTATAGGACACAGCATTGGGTTACACTCACGAATACATTTGCATATGTAATGAGACTGGGAAAGGTCAGTCAGAGAGTCATGCCACCTGTCATGGGGTAGCTGGATTGGGTTACACTGACGAATTCATTTGCATATGTTATGAGTCTAGCAGACCAAAACCTGTTATCTGTCATGGGGGTACAGGATTCAGTTACACAAATTTTCTTACGAATACATTTTTATTTTGAAACTGTCTCATCGCGTAACATACCACATTTGTATTGAACAGTACAAGCTGCATATTTGCATTCATGCATTTGATCCACTTGGACTGGGAAGGACCTTCGTTACATGTGGTGGGTTCTTTATCAAAGTGTGGCTCTCCTCAAACATGGCACCTCCTTATAACCTATCGTTAACCGAAATTTTCGAAATAAGGAAACATAATTAATGATTAACATAATTAATGAAAACATGATTAATAGTGTCTCTCTCCAGGGCAGAACGTTGGGGCATATCAGTGGATTCTAACCCTGGATCTCTTGGCGTCAGTCTCCACAGGGAGGATAAATTAGGTGATAAAGTCAGGCGAGCGTCTGCCAGACGGCTGACTCTGTGTCAAGTTGTTGGTCGGTTTTAATTCAATCTGGGAATAAATCGCCACTTCTGCTTTTCATCCTGATTCCTCCTGTCGAGATGGATTCCCGATAAAGAGTAAACTCTGATGATGAGATAAGACTGGGCTGTGAGAGGGTCTGCATGCTTTTTTCCGTAAGGCGTAGGCAGCCTATTTTTATTTCCCGTAACGCGTTGGGAAAGACCATCTTATCTACATAATTCATAGCGAGGGGACCAGATTTTGCGTAATTGCCTTCCTTGGTTAAGCGAAATACGTAGGGGGTTCTTCTGAATTCAGCGTAAATCGTTGTGGGGACCCCCCATGCAGACCCTCCTGTGAGGCTGACGCGCTCAATTTCACTTCATTTGACTTCATCATAACTTATGCGCAAAAATTAACCAACCAAGGTTGGCTATGCTGATGTTGTTTTAGCAGCAATTTGTAGTTTTGAAGTAGTGTCAAACAGACAGTCTGTCTCATCCTAGTGTCTGCTTGGTTTAATCCTCAGGCATTGGGAGGTGCTGCCCCTTAACACATTTGGTATGTCCCACAAGACATGTATCCCCCTTCCCAGAATTGGTATGTTCCTCAGACAGCCCTTCTGCTCAGAATGGGCACTTCCCACTAGACACCCTCCCCAGAGTTGGTACGTCCCAGAACCCCCCTCCCAGAGTTGGTATGTTCCACCAGACACCCCCTGCCCAGAGTTGGGACCTGCTGTATAATGACCGGGAATAATTCAGCATTCTAAGGTGCCCCCCTCCTCCCCACAGTTGGTGCATCCCAGACACCCCGTCCTGAGAGTTGGTACGTCCCAGACCCCCCTCCCCAGAGTTGGTACGTCCCTGCCCAGCCCAAGTAATTACTATGCTAATGAACAAGACTGTATCACTAGTGGGACCCCCTGAAAATGAGCAGGAATAACTCAGCATTCTAAGGTGCCCCCCTCCCCACAGTTGGTACATCCCACAGACCCCCTCCTCAGAGTTGGTACGTCCCTGCCCAGCCCAAGTAGTTACTATGCTAATGAATGACAGTATCACTGGTGGGACCCGCTGTATAATGAGCAGGAATAATGCAGCATTTTGAGGTCCCCCCTCCCCACAGTTGGTACATCCCAGACCCCCTCCCCAGAGTTGGTACGTCCCAGACCCCCCTCCCCAGAGTTGGTACGTCCCTGCCCAGCCCAAGTTATTACTATGCTAATGAAAGACAGTATCACTGGTGGGACCCCCTGTATAATGACCAGGAATAATTCAGCATTCTAAGGTGCCCCCCTCCCCAGAGTTGGTACGTCCCAGAAACCCCCCTCCTCAGAGTTGGTACGTCCCTGCCCAGCCCAAGTAATTACTATGCTAATGAATGAGACAGTATCACTAGTGGGAGCTGCTGTATAATGACCAGGAATAATGCAGTATTCTGCAGTAATGGTTCAGCGTGCAGCTTTAATGGGGCAGCACTATTCCAGCATTCCGCAGTAAACAGGAGGGAATAACTCAGGATTCCCGACGGGAATCTCTGCACAGCCGAGCATGGCGGATCTCATCATTCCTGCCGGTTACCTCGCGGGCAGGGATGGCCGCAGGGTGTCGAATATCGGTGGTGTTCCGTATTCATTAACAACCCAGAAATGCATCATAAACATGCTGCCTACAAATATCACAATAATACAAACATACGGCCGTATTAATGCAATCTGCTGGTATTCAGAAGTAAATCAAATAAGATAGATCTGATATAAATTTTTGCGTTTAATCCTGTGTTCATTACAATTTTTAGACCTGCTGCCTACAGATATATGACAGTAATACAAACATCCGGCCATAACAATTTAGTGTGTTGGTTCTCAAAAAAATAAAACAAATAGAATCATTACAGATATTCATAGATAGCTACATATCCATCATTAACAGATTTTCTTCTGCATTGTCGTTTAGAAGTAAAAAAAAAAACAGAACTGGTTGGCATTCGAGTCATTTTGTATAGCAATCCAAAGACAAAATGATTACGTTCTTTCCTTTTTGACTCAATACTTAGATGGCCTATTATATCGTGTGCAGAAGATTCTTCAACTCCATCTCTACAACTTGATTAAAATTTACTTCCGGATGTTTTGAGTGACATCCATCACTCTTCTTCAGTCTCACAAGAATAAATGTAATTGAAGTGCTTCTCGCAGTGCCATTAATTTTATGGTGGAGATTTCCTTGCAAAAATGGTGAAAATATAAACACAGCAACTATTTTGAGAGTTACAGTATCCGGAACAGACACAGCAGTGGGCAGAACAAATTGATTTCCAGGATAGGGAAAATATAACCATATATGGAAGTCTGGCTGTTCTAATTACTATCTCAATCCCACCATAAGTTCAATCATTTTCATCTGCATTGTATGTATGTCTGGAAATTTTTTTAAATAACTGACTCCAAAAAACAAATTTTTTTAATGAGAAAATGTTTTCTTTTTCATGTGTTTTTTGGCAAGTTTTATACCATTTGGATATAATGAAGGCAATTGATTTTTTATTATTTTGAAGTTCAGTAAAATATCAAAATATCATTCTTAAACAGCAAGTTTTGAAAATAAAACACTGATACACAGATCCTGCCGTTGCTTGCCAAGTCTGTGTCATTTCCGCCAGTGATTTTTTAAATGCAGTTTCTGTATAATGTTTTAAATTTTAGCAAAGTTTCATCTTTCAAAACACAGCAAATTTTAGAAATAGAAATTTGTCAACTGAAAAATAGATTCTGTTGCTACTTGCCAAGTCTGTGTCATTTCCGCCAGTGATTTTTTAAATGCAGTTTCTGTTGTTTTAAATTTTAGCAAAGTTTTATCTTTAAACACAGCAAATTTTAGAAATAGAAATTTGTCAACTGAAAATCAGATTCTGTTTCTACTTGCCAAGTCTGTGTCATTTCCGCCAGTGATTTTTTAAATGCAGTTTCTGTCGTTTTAAATTTTAGCAAAGTTTCATCTTTAAACACAGCAAATTTTAGAAATAGAAATTTATCAACTGAAAAGCAGATTCTGTTGCTACTTGCCAAGTCTGTGTCATTTCCGCCAGTGATTTTTTAAATGCAGTTTCTGTTGTTTTAAATTTTAGTAAAGTAAAACACAGCAAATTTTAGAAATAGAAATTTGCCAACTGAAAAGCAGATTCTGTTGCTACTTGCCAAGTCCGTGTCAGTTTCTGCAGTGACTTAGTCAAATTGGAGCGGGTAAGGTATTGACCCTCCGATTGTGGGGAGAGAATAATTTCTCTATCACTGCTAATGCATCCTAATCAAATGAAGTGGAGGCTCGGAGCCGGGAAAATTCATTTCGTCTGCCGAGATCGTTTGGACGGAAATTCCATGGGGGGACTGTATGATAACAGCGCATATCAAAAATGTAATGTGCATAGCCGGACAGTAGTCAAACCAGGACAGTTTATTCACAATATTTTGGAACCAATTTTGTTATTTTCTTAGCTTTTAAGCATAAAAACCTGTTAGATCCATCATTTTACGCATTAGAAAAATACAGTATAATCAGTTTCAGGTCAAAGAGTTCAGATTTTTTTTTACAAATTGGGAAAGGTTTTTGTCTCAACAAGGAAATGTGGAAAATTAGGTAGTATTCAAACCAGAGCTGCTTCTGGCATTAAGCTTTTTTTCTGTCCCATTTATTATTTTGGAACCAATTTTGTTATAGGCCACTTTGACACAATTCGAGACAGACCCAGACAAATGTGGACGAGTGTGAACACTTTACGACATCCGATACTTCATACAAACCTGTAACTGCCACATTCTGCTGATTTTCACAGAACTCAGCTCTGCAGTAAGAAACAGGCTGGATGCAGGGCTCCAAATACTTTTTTCTGCAAACCTGCACTGGTGCAGGTAAAATTGAAAATTACTTGCACCAGACAAATCTTACCTGCAAAGCTCTGAATGAACTAAGTAAGGATCATACTAAATTGTTCAGGAACCAATGCTATTTTTTTCTTTTATACTTCATAGTAGGTAACGGTCAATGCCGCTTCCATATACACCTACATCATAAGACATTAATGTATGAAACCCAGTACATGGACCAGTGCAGGTTAGGTGCAGGTAGACACCAGAAATACCTGCACTGCTCCAATTTTACCTGCACTAACCTGTATATGCAGGGGGTATTTTGAGCCCTGCAGTATTGAGAAACATGCTGTAGGGATTATAACTAATAACCTAATATGCCATTATAGTGAGACCAGGAGTGTGCACAAGTGTAGATATAGTGCTTTCTATAAGCTTGACAAAGTATCAGATATTATGTACAGTTGTTTCTTACCTGACTGCTTTTTGAGTGGTGCTATAGAGACAATACAGTCTGGGTTAAACTATGCAGCTGACAAACACAATTATCATATTCATTATATCATGTATATCCAGGTTTCATATCAGATTTTCCTAAGTTAGAACCTAACGTGCCATAAGTTAGTTTGACCAGGAGTATGCACAAGTGTGGATAGTGGTGTCCATAAGCTTGACAAAGTGTCAGATATGCTTACATGCAGGGTTGTAGCCAGCCTGAAATCATTTTCAGTCCTTTGATTTTGAATGGGAATCCTATCGAGCACTGAAGGCATGGCGTGACGTTGCGCGTCATTTCTAGGGGGTCTGGGTCGCAGAATATTTTTAAATCAAGACCCTCTGAAACACTATTTCCTGCACTTTGAGGTGCAAATTTTGCTTGTAGACTAAGCTGTCCAATGGCAGGTGTTTTGTTGAAGAAGAACACATTCAATTGGGTTTCAGTTTTTTTTATATCTTTACATTATCAATTTTTGTCTGTCCCAGGGGACGGAATGGGGAAAACTTTTTTCAGTCCCCAGCTGCAAAATTCCTTCAAAGGACTGAAGGACAGGTGCTGGCTACAACCCTGCTTACATGTTATTCCACCCTACTGCATCAGAAGCAGTGCTATAGAGAAAACACAGTCTGGGTTTGTGGGAGGACAAACTCAATCATACTCATCATTATGTAGATCCTACTTTTCAAATCAGGTATGCTATTTTTCTACCTTGCTCATGCAGACATCACGGGATCATGAGAGTGTAGAAGACTTAGCGGTGAAAGCAGTTTCTATAAGCTAATGACAAAGTATTAGATATGCTTATTTCACCCTTTAGAACTGCTATAGAGACAATACAGTCTTGGTTTGTGTGTTGACAAATGCAATCATGTTCATGATTATGTAGATTCAGGTGTTTCTAGTTGATATGCTATAATTGTTCTACAGTGCTGATACACACAATCTTTATTGACACGACAAAAGCACAGCGACTTTCGTAAGGTCTACATGAATAACAACTACTTACAGTACAACTAAACACATATATATGGATATCTATAGGTATGGATACATCAACATAAAGGGTCTAGCATGTCATTTACACTATTGGTTCTACGGTGTAAACAATCGTGAATATATTTGCCTACTTGTACACAATGTGGATTTTCGCCTCCCAGAATGTACTTGACTTTATCTATCGAACAGAGAGTAGCAAAGTCTTTAGAGCGAGCGGAAAATAATGTGAACAGCTCTGTGCGTTTGTACTGTCATCATATTGAGAACAATCCATAACAAAGTGATGTTCGTCTTCGATCTCATTTGGGCAGAATGGACAAAACCTCTGGTCATGCAGGGGAATTTTAGAATAATACAGACATCATATGATCACAAGAGCATACAAATGCCAAAAGTGATTTCTATAAGCTCCATGACTTTTCAGATATTAATACTAATTTTTACATTTACCATACAGTCAAACCTGTATTAGGGGCCACCTCTACAGAGGGGCCACCTGTCCATAGTGGCCACTTTTTGTCTGTCCCTTGGGTATTTTATCTACAAGTTGCCACCTCTATACAGAGGCCACCTGTCTATAGTGGCCAAATTTGTCCGGTCCCTTGAGTGGCCGCTATAGACAGGTTTGACTGTATTTTGAGCAGTAATTATGGGCTTGTGGCTGTCCTATTCACATGTAGATCCAGGTTCCCTTGTCAGTTGTGCTGTTTTTCTGTGCCACTGAAGTAGGAAGCCTGTCTGGGTTTGTCAGACGCCCACAATAGGGCTGACTGTATCAACACCATCTATGGAAATGTGTGTCATTATCAACCACAGTCTTAGATCTGGAAATATTTAGTATGCCTGACAAAAACTGAGACAAAACCCAGTGAGTGAGTGTGTTAGTGTGACAGTGGAGCAGTCACATCTTAAAGATGGTAGCCAGGGCCAATTCTATGACTGGTTTCATCAAAAGAACAATCGGGTTCAACTCTAGCACTGATGTACGCAAGGCACTGTATATTACATTGGTTAGAAGCATCTTAGAATACTGCTCACCTTTGTGGTCCCCTCAGTCCCGCAAACTCATGTCCCTTGTAGAAGGGGTGCAACGACGGGCGACTAAATTCATTCTAGGAGCCCACTCGAACACCCTGACCTACAAGGAACGTCTTTCCACCCTTGGTCTGTTGCCTCTTACGCACAGGCGCGAAGTGTGCGACGTCATGGTGTTTATCAAGTCAAAACCTATTGTTCACAAGTATGTATCCTTCCCTTCCAGACCCTCTAGATATCTCAGATCTCACATGCTCACACCCATTAGAGTAAGGACATCAGCCTTCAGCTCTTCTTACATACCTAGGCTGGTCACCATCTGGAATCAGCTGAGTCCTGTCCTCCGTAATATTGGGGTTCAAGCCACTGAAAAGTCTAACATCTTGACATTCAAGCGATCGCTTGTGAGAGCCACGTTTGTGAGATTTGACACCCAGTTCAATATCGACGTCCCCTGCTCTTGGTCCACATCTTGTGGGTGTGCCTCATGCACTGCTTTAAGGCCACATTAGTATTATAATTAGCTTTTTACTCTGTACATAATGATATTTGATAATTTTGTATATACATGTAATCAATTCTGTGTATAATTGTTACCGAATTGTATATTCATGTCTACTGACTTTTGATGTCTAATGTTTATTGTTTGATTTGGTTTCGTATTGTTTTCTATTATCATTTCAGGTTTGGGAGGACAACTTGTAAAGGTGTTGATACACCTGTTTTGTCCTCCCTTCCACTTGTTTTTGCATGTGGTGAATTCAAATAAAGAAATAAAGAAATAAAGACAAGCAAACTGTCTGCCAGCTACAATTGTGTCAACACCATCCATGAAAATTTGTCGTTACAAATTAGTCTCAGATCTGGAAATGGTCAGGAATCCTGTGGTGATGTGAAAAAACTTAGTGAGTGTGACATCTAGACCATATAACTTCCTTTTTGTGCCTCTTTCACATATCAATTCACAGCTAGGATATATAAACCCTCTCCATCAAGATCTCTTCAGTGTCACTGACGAAAGCTACTGTTGAAATGTCTGTCAGTGACCGTTTCCAAAACAATATCCAATTGCTTGATTAACTACTTATTGGTGCATATAACCTCCTTGTCCAGACAGACTGTGTTAGACTAGTTTTGTCTGCCAGCTGCTGTAATTGTTGTATCAATGTATGTCATTATCAGCCACAGTCTCTTATCTGCACTTGTTCAGTTGTCCTGAGTAGAGCTTGGATAGGACGTTAAATGGAGGTCCCGTGTATGGGGAGAGCCACACCCCACACACGTTAAAGAACCCCCACACGTGCAATGGTGCGGTGTGTGTTGGTGCAAATCCTTCTGTCGGAAGTTGGTGATTCACTTCAAATCACCCGGATGGAGGCCTGGCGAACCTCTGTCTCGTATCAGCTACATGGTGATCTACATCATTCACCCGGACGGGTGTGTCACCCCGTAAGGGGCAGTATAACCGGTCGTTGTGCGAACATGTGCGAACATGTATACAGGGCTCCCTTGGAAATCAGTTACTACGTTAACTGAAGGGACTACCCTGAAGATCAATAAATAAATAAATAAAAGCTGCATTAGAACTAGTATGACATGCAGACAAACCGTCGGGTTTTGTCTGCCAGCAATCACGTATTAACACCTTGTATGGAAAGCATGCTATTATCAACCAAAGAGCTGCACATTTTCAGTATTCCTGCATGGGTAGAACTTAAGACAAAACACTGAGTGTGAGTTTGTGTGAGATCCACACAAACAGTTTTGTTTTGTCAGCCAGCAAATGTTGCAGTACACTCACAAATCCCTGCCTTGTACGGAAATACATTGTATATACCATTGCTATACCACTGAGCTTCCAATCTACACCACATGTTCAGTATTCTAGTGGCTTACTGTGACAAAATGCTGAGTGTGAGCTTGTAGGACATCCAGACAATCTGTTGGGTTTTTTCTCCTGGCTAAAATACAATAAATGAATGCATCACCACCTTGTATGAAATATATTCCATTGCTATACTAGTGAGCTTCTAATCTACACCACATGTTCAGTATTCTAGTGGCTTACTGTAACAAAACATTGTGTGTGAGTTAGCTATAGTGTGACATTCAGACTGTCTCAAATTAGTGTTGTCTTCTGGCTACAATACAATCATACATTACCACCTTGTATGGAAATATATGCCATTTCTATATTAATAAGCTTCCAATCTAGACATATCCAGTATTATAGTGGCTTGAATTAGGTATAGTGGGACATTCAGACTGTGTTAGATTAGTGTTGTCTCCTGGCTACAATACAATCACGCATCGCCACCTTGTATGGAAATGTGTGTCATTACCAAACCACAGCTTCCAGTCCAGGATTACTAAAGTGGAATTGTGACAAAACACAGAGTGTTAGTTTGTAAAGTCTGACATGCAGTCAAACTCGGGTTTTTGTGAGCCAGTTAATACAATCATGCATGGCCACCTTGTATGGGAATGTGTGTCATTACCAAACCATAGCTTCCAGTCCAGGATTCCTGAGTGGAACTGTGACAAAACGCAGACCGGGCCCCATTAGCGTGATTAGTCCGGCTCCCTCGAGCGCCGACGCCACAATTTCCGACTTTATTATTCTGCAATAACGAGTCTGAACCAGCTTGGGGCTATTTGCACAATATTGGTTCAAACTAGTCTTCTCATTCTAATAAAATGTAAATTTATAGTTGTTATCACTTAGAAAAACTGAAACTGAACTGAAAAAGTGTTGGTCCTGTCCTTAGTGATGAACTAACAGTATTCGGATTATCTCTATACAAGTTGTAAAAATGTATCGGTCGGATGAGAATTAAGGTTGTCCCAAAGCCTTTTTAAGACCACGGGCATTTTGTTGTTATCCACTGTGTATAGTGTATACTGTATTGGAAGGTGGAGCCCAACCAACTAGCAGTAACAGCTAGTAAATACCTTTTCTGATATTGCCACTGCTTTTAGCTACGCCTCATCAATTTTCTGGTTTACAGAATTAAAAAGAAAAGAATTGCTGAACTGGAAAAGTGCAGGTCCTGTCCTTAGTGCTGAACTGACAATCTTTGGATTATCTCTATACAAGTTGTAAAAATGTAGCAGTCGGATGAGAATTAAGGTAGTCCCAAAGCCTTTTTAAGACCACAGGGGCATTTTGTTGTTATCCACTGTGTCTAGTGTATATTGTATTGGAAGGTGGAGCCCAACCAACTAGTAGTAACAGCTGGTAAAGACCTTTTCTGTCACTAACACTGCTTTTGGCTACGCCTCATCAATTTTCTGGTTCACAGATTTTTAGAAAAGAATTGCTGAGCTGGAAAAGTGCAGGTCCTGTCCGTAGTGCTGAACTAACGGTATTTTGAACATCTCTGTATGATATGAGGCCAATACCAATTTAATGTGATAGCCCTATGTAACAGCCACAAGCTTCTAGTTGGGCAGTCCTGCCAGCGCATGATTCAACAGCCAAACCAAGAAATGAATAAAATAGATAAATAAAATGATAACTGGAAGATCTACATGAAAAAAGAACCTATGGGAAAGTCTGCACCTTGTTACCCACAGTTTCAGAGAGTGACTATAGTTGGAATTACACTTTCCTCCCAGATTTTCATGTTGTCCTCTTGTTTTATTTTTACTCTAAAATGACCAAAAACCAATAAAATGCATTAGAGCTGCCCTCTATCCCTAAAATCTGATAAACAAATAAGGAAATGACGTGGCCCACGAGGCCATAGGCCCAGCTGGTGCCACATGGCTTCTCCTGGCCCCTCTGGCCAAATTCATTTATTCGAGCTTTACCATGTAACGCTAGTTCACAATTATCCGCGGGGTAACCTATATCCGTTGGTTTTAAAGATGGGTTATCTAGGGATCAGGTCGACGGATGACGGTTTCAAACTGCATAATTTGAAAATATTACAATTTGAAACCACAGCCTTGCAACTTCACATGCCTAAAATTCTACTTTAAAAAGCAAACAACGGATAAAGGGCACCCACGAATAAAGGTGAACTAGCGTTACACAAGCAAAAATGGTGGGGAGGCAAAAACAGGTGAGGACAACTTTTCTAGTTGCCTCCCATACAAATGATAACATACACAAAAATAGAAACAATGATAAACATAAGGATAATAAATAATGACAATGGTACTAGGATTACAACAAATGCTGGCCACATGCCCCTCTCATGTGTAAATCTGCCCAGGGCAGGTCTCACAGGGGACGTCCCATCCGTTACTATGGTAATGACAGGATTGGGCAGGGTCGGGTTTCATGGACCCACTGTTGTTCTTCCCAGTCCATTTTTCTGTAATTTGATCACTTTTTGGCGCACAGGCATAATCAAATTCAGACTCCTGCTCATTACAGTTTACATGAAGATGAATATGGATATTATGTTAATGATAGAATACAAAATAGTAGTTATTATAGTCACATCTCTAACTCAAGTATTTTATGGTATGGCATGCAGTGCATAATTCTAGTAGTTGATCATTGTTAGAGTTAGGGTTAGCACAACAGCCTCATTACTCCGATGGGTAATGCTAGACTAAGTTCACCTTTATCCGCGGGGTAACCTATATCCGTCATTTTTAAGAACAGGATAGTGTGTTTGTTTGTTTGTTTGTTTGAACCTTTATCTATTCATGAGAAGCTCAAATCGGCCAGCTGGCCGCTTTTCATTGAGGTCATGAGGGAGGTCAGGGTCATATAAGATATTATACAGATACAGATTACATTGAGTACTATTAGATTCATCAACCTATATCACTACATGGTACAAATTCATCAACCTGAGTATATACATACATGGTACAAAACATATAGTGGTGCAGATGGCTCAGTGTTCATAGTCCGTGTTCGTTCGTTTTGGTCAATAACTTTTACTTCAAGAGTCTCTTAAAGCTGATCAGATTTCTCTGATAGAATGGATCACGCAGTTCCGTTTAAGGCTGATAGGAGACATTTTGCCAGGCCTCTATTTGAATGATATAGAGTATTTAAGCTGGCCATGTATTGTCCATGCACCTCTTTACTGACTTTAACCTGCCCCTGTTTAGCACCCATGAATCTGGTGTGTATGATGCTGTGTGTGAGAAATATATTACTGTGTGTGTGTGTGTGTGATAAAGCATGTGTGATACAGTTTACTGTGTTCACGATGCCCATGTTTATTGTCCATGGGGCTGTGTGTGTGATAGTGTGTATGGAACAGTTTACTGTGTTATTTCTGCCCATGTTTAATGTCCATGGGCCTGAATGTTTGATATAGGGTGTCATACAATTTACTGTGTTCACGATGCCCATGTTTATTGTCCATGGGGCTGTGTGTATGATAGTGTGTATGGAACAGTTTACTGTGTTATTTCTGTCCATGTTTATTGTCCATGGGCCTGTGTGTGTGATACAGGGTGTCATACAATTTACAGTGTTCACGATGCTCATGTTTATTGTCCATGGGCCTGTCCGGATAGTGTGTATGGAACAGTTTACTGTGTTATATCTGCCCATGTTTAATGTCCATGGGCCTGAATGTTTGATACAGGGTGTCATACAGTTTACTGTGTTTACGATGCCCATGTTTATTGTCCGCGGACTTGTGTGTGTGATACATGTTACTGTGTTGTTTGTGCCCGTGTTTATTGTGCTGACCTGTGTGTGTTGCTGTGTGTGTGAAACAGTTTACTGTGTTGCTTCTGCCCGTGTTTATTGTCCACGGGCCTGTGTGTGTGATACATGTTACTGTGTTGTTTGTGCCCGTGTTTATTGCCCATGGGCCTGAATACAGGATGTGATACATGTTACTGTGTTGTTTGTGCCCGTGTCTATTGCCCACGGGCCTGTGTGTGTTGCTGTGTGTGTGATACATGTTACTGTGTTGTTTGTGCCCATGTTTATTGTCCGCGAACCTGTGCAGCAGCGTGGATTTATGACGAGGGAGACGCGCGTTTATCGGACCACGATCTCGCCCGATACCGCCAAAGCGTCAATCGCTCCCCCAGTTAGCACTCGGCAGTCCTCGCGAAGGCCTCCTGCTTCCGCATTCCCCGCCGGTGGTTCCGATCGTGGGGCCCCTCTCCACTGTGAGTCTCAGCACCCAACACTGTGCAGCTCAGTTGCCCCGTCTGTACAACTGGGCCCCTCACTTTGCCGGGTCCCTCTCCACTGTGGATGTGTAGGGTTTCTCTCCATTGTGAGTGTGTAGGGCTTCTCTCCTCTGCCAGTGTGTGTAGCCTGTAGGGTTTGTCTCCTCTGTGAGTGTGTATCACCACTGTGTGTGTTTACTGTCCCTCTCCACTGCGAGTGTACATCATCACTGAGTATCTCAGCACTACAAGTGTACGAGTTTCCTCTCCACTGCTTGTGCACCTCACCGCTGGGTCCCTGAGATACCACTGCGAGTGTGCATCACCACTGCGAGTGTGCATCACCACTGCGAGTGTGCTTCTGTCTGGATCCACACTGGTGCTGAACCCAGCTGATTTACTGCGGAGCGGTACACCTCCGGAATTCTGATCCTGATCACTCATTGGCCGCCTCCTCTGGCCCTGCACCAGCCGTGTGGCGATTCCTGTGGCAGCCCGACTCGACACATTTGTAGCAGTACACTGTAGCAGTGCAGTGTGGCCACTCAAGCTCCGACCGAAAGGGAAAGTTGTTCCGCCGTCAGGTAAGCCAACTTTGCTCCTTATTATCCCCATCTGTGGTGCATGGATGATGAGAATTGTGCCGTGCCGTTTTAGGGAATTCCCGCTTGTGTATGTACATTGGGTCTGTTCTCCCCCGGGGGGCTCGAATTACAATATCAAGTGATGCGTCCCCAGTTCGGCTGTAAGGTGCAGAAGGGAGGTAGTGCCGCTGTTCGGACGGTTATCCACGGAAATTTGGGGCAGTTTCTCCTGTCGTGTACTCAGGTATAGCCTCTCCCTAGCCTCCCTTACAGGCTCTATTGGTCAGGCTTTTTCTTATGGTGTATTCAGTTCTACTGCACTCTGTTTCAGCCTATATATAATATGCACACATGCGAGGCACATTTGATACAGCAAACTGAGTGCAATAGTAACCGGCGAGTGTGATATAACTGAATTACCGTCAAAAAAAAGTCTGACCCGTAGAGCATGATATTCCCTCTCTGTAGCCTCTCTTACAGGCGCTATTTGTCAGGCTTTTTCTCATGGTGTATTCAGTTCTATTGCATATATATTATATCATTTGCACATGCGAGGCACATTTGATACAACAGACTGTGTGCAATAGTAACCAGCGAGTGTGAAATAACTGAATTACCGTCAAAAAAAGTCTGACCCGTAGAGCATGATATTCCCTCTCTGTAGCCTCCCTTACAGGCGCTATTCGTCAGGCTGCTTTTTATGGTGTGTTCAATTCTATTGCGCTCCGTTTCTATCATTTGCACATGCGTCAGGCCTAGATATAACAAACTGTGCACAATAGTGACCATGTGTAATATAACTGAATTACCATTTCAAAAAAGCCTGACCCGTGGAGCATGATATTCCCTTCAGTTAGCCTCTTTGACAGGCGCTACGAATCAGTCTGTTTTTCTGATGGAATGTTAATTCAGTTCTATTGCCCTCTGTTTTTACTGCACATGCCAGGCCCAACAAAATATTCAGTCTAGTAGAACTGCATTACCCTGTGTTTAGCTTCCCCAACAGGCACTAGAATTCAGCCTGTTTTTCTGATGGAATATTCTACTGCACATGCCAGGCCCAACAACAAATTGAGTGCAGTAGACTTAAGCCATGATTGTATAATAGAACCGCATTGCACTGAGATATAAAGTCTGATCTTCTGGTTGTGAAAAAGAAATCTCCAATATCCTATCTTCTACCAATTTGATGAAATTATTTTTGGAAACTATTTGATGTGGAAGGCCCGACAACAAAACGAGTGCAGTAAAAACCATGTATAGCAGATCTGCATTACACTAAAATATAAAGCCTGAATCATAGAGCCTGTAATTCCCTGTGTTTAGCTTACCCAACAGGCTCTAGGATTCAGGCTGTTTTTCTGATGGAATATTCTACTGCACAACAAACCGAGTGTAGAAGAAACCATGCATAATTATAGAACTGCATTGCACTGAAATAAAAAGCCTGAATCATAGAGTCTGGTATTCCCTGTGTTTAGCTTACCCAACAGGCTCTAGAATTCAGCCTGTTTTTCTGATGGAATATTCTACTGCACAACAACCCGAGTGTAGAAGAAACCATGTATAATTATAGAACTGCATTGCACTGAAATAAAAAGCCTGAATCCTAGAGTCTGCTCCGAGGCTAGCTTGTCCACCAGGCTCTAGGAATTAGGCTGTTTTTTTGTGGAATATTCTACTGCCAGACCCAACTACAAACTGAATGCTATAGAAACCATGTATAATAGAACTGTTCTATAAAGCCTGAATGATAGAGTATGCTTTTCCCTAACAGGCTCTAGAATTCAGGCTGTTTTTCTGATGGAATATTCTACTACATGCGCATGCCAGGCCCAACTACAAACTGATTGCAGTAGAAACCATGTAACTTCTATTCTTCACATAATGATTTCAAGTTATGTGCATTTTTCGTTCAATTTAATTCTGAATAATTATTATTTCTGTGACTTAGTTCTGGGGGAGGCCCAAGAAAAGCCACATAGGCTTCTGCCCACCCCCCGCATGTCCTTCATTTCTGTATTTACATTTGTTTTAAGCCGTGTTATGTGCGAATAAGGAAAGAAAGGAAGAAAGAATGTATAACAGAACTGAAATATAAAGCCTGACTTGTAGAGCCTGTGTCAACTATCTCTGGTCCCGACCACAGCAGATGAAAATCATTTTTGGAAACTGATTGATATGGAAGGCCCAACAACAAGCCAAGTGCAGTAGAAACCACGTATAATAGAGCTGCATTGCACTGAACTATAGTGCCTGAACCACAGAGTCTGCTCGGAGGCTATCCCTAGTCCCGACCACAGCAAATAAAACCCCTGTGGCGAGATGAATGCTCGGAGCTCCCACTGCAGCTTTCGCCACAATCTGGCACCAGAAGTGGCCTCCGCGGCGCACGATTATCGCGGGACCGTAATCCGTCGTAACGTTCGCTGCGCTGTGGGGCCGACAGTGACGGATGGAGGCCTGTCCCCGATACTGTTGATGCATCAATATTTATTTCCTACGGCTGGAAGTGCCTCTGCTGAAATGTCATGTTGTTCGTTCCCTGCGTCTACCATTGATCTGCAGTTTTGTGGCCAAAACTATCTTCCTCTGTATCCAAACTAGACCCTAAAACATGCTTTGTGTGTTTTATCATATTCCTCTTCTTTTACTCCCTCCATCAAAATGTCGTGTTGTTCGTTCCCTGTGTCTACCATCGACCTGCAGTTTTGTGTCCGCATGAGCCAAAACCATCTTGCTTCATGTCCAAACTAGGACCCAAAACATGCTGTGTTTCTTCATTTTTCATTTTTTTTACTCCCTCCATTAAAATGTCATGTTGTTCGTTCCCTGTGTCTACCATCGACCTGCAGTTTTGTGTCCACATGAACCAAAAGTATTCAAACTAGACTCTAAAACATGCTCTGTATTTCTTCATATTCCTCTTCTTTTACTCCCTCCATCAAAATATCATGTTGTTCCTTCCCTGTGTCTACCATCGACCTGCAGTTTTGTGGCCAAAACTATCTTCCTCTGTATCCAAACTAGACCCTAAAACATGCTCTGTGTTCCTTTATTTGTCATTTTCTTTTTCTCCCTCCATCAAAATGTCATGTTGTTCCTTCCCTGCATCTCACATTGACCCGGACTTTTGTGTCATAATAACACCAAAGTATATTGCTCTGTATCCAAACAAGACCCCAAAACATGCTCTGTCTTTTTCATTTTTCATTGAATTTCTCTTTTACTCCCTCCATCAAAATGGTTGTTCGTTCCTTGCATCTCCAAATTGACCAGTAGTTTTGTGTCCACACGAGACAAACTCATCTTCCTCTGTGTCCAAACAAGATGCTAAAACATGTACCGATTTTGTTATTTTTCATTCTCTTCTCTTCTTGTCGAAATGTCATGTTGTTCACCTGGAGTTTTGTGTCCAATGAGCAAAAAGCATCTTCCTCTGTATCCAAACTAGACCCTAAAATAATTGCTCTGTATTTCTTCATATTCCTCTCCTTTTACTTCCATCAAAATGTCATGTTGTTCATTCCCTGCATTTCCAATCAACCTGTAGTAAATTGTGTTCACATGAACAAAACAATTCTTCCTCAATGTCCAAACTAGCTTAAAAAACATACCCAGTTTTTCGTCATTTTTAATTCTTTTTTTCTGTTGGAATGTCATATTGTTTGATTTGCAGTTTTGTGGTCATGTGAGCAAAATGATTTTACTTCATGTCCAAACTAGATACTAAAACTTTCTTTGTTTATCTTCATTTTTCGTTTTTCTTCTACCGCCTTTATCAAAATGTCCTGTTTTTCATACCAAAATGTCTACAAGCAGTTCTATAGCCTCATAAGGCCCCTCAAAATTGCCACGTGTCCAAACTTGACCCTGAAATGTCCCTGGATTTTGTTCATTTTTATTTCATTTTCTTTCGTTATAATTAGTAACTCAGTAAAAATGATATGTTGTTCATTTTCCATTGGATAGAATCTCTCTGCAGTTTTGTGTCCGAATGAGCCAAATGAATCTTCTCCTGTCTCCAAGCAAGACACCAAAAATGGTGCCAGTGTTTTTTATATCAGAATCCGTTTTGACACTGGTGTAACCATCATCTTACTAAACCCGGCAATTAAAATGTCATGTTATTCACTCTCTAGGATTTCTTCACAGTTTTGTGGCCACTTGAGCCAAAGAGCTCCTGTCATCTCCCAGCCAGATGCCAAAAGCCCATTTTTTCCTTCCTGATTTTTGCACCAGTGTAACCATCCCCTAATCCCACCCCTCTGTCTAAGTGTGGTGTTGTTCCTTCCCAGTTCTCAGGATCCACCTGTAGTTTTGTGACCAAGGCACTCGAAAATCGTCCTGTGTCCAAACTAGACCCTAAAATAAGCAGTGCCTGGTTTTTCTGCCTGGTTTTCGCGCCAGTACAACCGTCCCCCTAACACTCAACCCAGTACCTGGTTTTCGCACCAGTAAATGATTGTTGTTTCTGTTTTTTCTTCCTGGTTTTCGCACCAGTGTAAACGTCCCCTAACCCTAACCCTAATGTAAATATGGCTTTTTACTTGTAGTTTTGTGACCACAGAAGATGCCCTAAAGTTGTCCCATGCCCAAAGTTCACACTAAACAGTGCCTGGTTTTCCTTCTTGGTTTTTGCACCAGTACAACCATCCCCTAACCCCAACCCTCCGTCTAAATATGGTGTTGTTCCTTCCCAGTTCTCAGGATCCAATTGTAGTTTCGTGATCACAGAAGGCACCCGAAAGTTTTCTGCGTTCAAAGTTTACACTAAGCAGTGCCTGGTTTTCCTTTCTGGTTTTTACACCAGTATAATCACCCCCTAACCCCAACCCTCTGTCTAAATATGGTGTTTACTTATTTATTTGTTTATTTCTGTCATAAATAAACTGGTGTTGTTTCTTCTCCAGTCTCGGATCCACCTGTGGCCACGTGAGCCGCTTCACTCTCCAAACCAGACGCTAAAAAGTCGTGCCCGTTTTTCTCGCTGGTTCTCGCGCCGGTCCAACCGCCACGCTGGAGCCCCAATACGGAATCAACGCCGCCGAGTTCCGCGACCCCGCCGAATTCCGCCCCGGATACCGTTACCGGGAGGCCGGCAGCATGTCGAGTTACGAGGACAACGAGCCGAAGCCGTCCGACATCAATGTGTTCGCGGGGAACGCCACGATGCACGGCATCAGCCACATCTTCACAGAGGGCTCGTTCTCGTTCCGCCGGTTCCTGTGGGCCGCGGCCTTCCTGGTCTGCTTCGGGATGGTGTCGTATAACGGCTACGACCGCGTGATGTACTACCTCTCGTACCCGCGCGTCACCAAGCTGGACGAGCTGGAGGCGCAGATGATGAACTTCCCGGCCATCACCATGTGTAACCTGAACCCCTTCCGCTTCTCCAAGGTCACCAAGGACGACCTCTGGCAGGTCGGCCACGCCCTGGAGATCCTCGACGAGAACAAGAAGCTGGCTCACTCCGAGTTCGTTGACCCCGAGCACCTGTCGACCCTTCGCCGGCTGGCGGAGTTCGGTCCCGGCTACGTGCCCAAGGACAAGGACAGCTTCAGCATGAAGGAGTTCTACAACCGCACGGCCCACCAGATCCAGGACATGGTGCTGGAGTGCAGCTACCGCGGGACCAAGTGCAGCTGGGCCAACTTCACTGTGGTAAGTCTGAGTACGACCTTCATGTGACCTTCACACAACCTTCAAATGACATTCCCACGACATTCACACGACCTTCACACTAACCCCAATCCCACCGCGGAACCAAGTGCAGCTGGGCAAACTTCACTGTGGTAAGTCTGAGTACGACCTTCATGTGACCTTCACATGACATTCACACGACATTCACTCGACCTTCACACGACCTTCACACTAACCCCATCCCTCCGCGGGACCAAGTGCAGCTGGGCAAACTTCACTGTGGTAAGTCTGGGTACGACCTTCACTGTCGTATGTCTGGACATGACCTTCATGTGACCTTCACATGACCTTCACACGACATTCACACAAGATTCACACGACCTTCACACTAACCCCAATCCCACCGCAGGACCAAGTGCTGCTTGGCCAACTTTACTGTGGTATGTCTGGACACGACCTTCATGTGGCCTTCACACAGCCTTCACACAACCTTCATACGACATTTACACTAACCCTAAACCTTCCTGCTGCTTAAGTGTGGCAGGTAGAACCTTGGTGTGGTAAGTCATTGAGATGACATTCCCATTCTCATGACCTTCAAACTGCCCTTACATGACCTTGAAACCACCTTCAGACAACCTTCAAGTTGCCTCCATATGGCCTTAGAATCATGGTATGTTTTGCGATGAAGGCAAAGACAAGTCTGCCTCTACTAGTAAAAGCTCAGAGTTTCTCGTAGCAAGGGGCCCGGCATCAACCCTTGAGGAACCCCCTACCACCAGTTGAAGGTTGCTCAGTGTTAACAGTTGGTTCAGTGTGAAAGCAGAGTTTGCACTGATTACTTGCACGCAGGTGTGAAGTAGCTAAGACAGGTGCCGGTGTGAAACCTGCTCCATAAGCGAACCCAAGAAGGTTGATGAGTGATTGGTGTCATTGAACACCTGTACAGGCTTGGTGAGAGTTATGCCATTTGGCAATAAATTTGCATTGGTAATTAGTTAACAATGAGAGAGGTAAGGTTGTTTATACATGTGGTCAATTTGTTTGCTTGAGCTGTTGTTACCTTTGCCAGGAAAGTTATGCTTTTATTAGCATTATGTTGTGTGTGAGGATGAAAAGCGTAACTGAAGAAGCTATGGATGGGTTGTCATGAAATTTGATATGTAGTTAGGACTTGCCCTATCAATGAAATCTAAGATTCTGGGTCCCCTGGCAGCTTTTCTTGGTACTGCAGTAGAACTTCCAGTGTTGTAACTCGTGTTCTAAATTATGCTACAGTGACTGGCATGATTCCAGGGTTTCTCCCCAGTGTGGGTATGTGTATGGGATGTTTATATCAGGGTTTCTCCCCAGTGTGGGTGCGTGTATGGGATGTTTATACCAGGGTTTCTCCCCAATGTGTGTATGTGTATGGGATGTTTATATCAGGGTTTCTCCCCTGTGTGGGTGCGTGTATGGGATGTTTATACCAGGGTTTCTCCCCAGTGTGGGTATGTGTGTGGGATGTTTATACCAGGGTTTCTCCCCAGTGTGGGTATGTGTATGGGATGTTTATATCAGGGTTTCTCCCCAGTGTGGGTATGTGTATGGGATGTTTATATCAGGGTTTCTCCCCAGTGTGGGTGCGTGTATGGGATGTTTATATCAGGGTTTCTCCCCAGTGTGGGTGCGTGTATGGGATGTTTATATCAGGGTTTCTCCCCAGTGTGGGTATGTGTATGGGATGTTTATATCAGGGTTTCTCACCAGTGTGTTTGTGTTAGTGGGTGAGTAAGTGATGGTTACACCAGGGTTTCTCCCCTGTGTGGGTGCCAGCCCTCTCAACAGCTGCAGGTTTAATCCAGTCCAATCCAATAAGTCTGATTAGTGTAACATCAGCGATGGTTATAGATATTTAGCATATTAATGAAATCATTGTTACAGTTGTGTTGAGTCATTTCATGTTCATAATATGGTAGGCAAGACATAAGTTCCAAAATTTGGGCAAGGCAAGTGCCAAATTCTGTGAAGTGTTGGTTCGGTAAAGTTTAGTTTCCATTCCTAATGTCATTTTCCAACACAGATGAAGGTGTTTATCATGATGATAAATCTATGCTGAAATAACTATAATAATGAATCCTCAAACTTTTACTAATTTTGTCATTTGTTATCTGTTTTTGTAGTGGCAATTTGCACTAAGAAATGTGTGCCACTATGCAAACAATCAGTCAGACTAGATTACACAATAACTTTATCAGGTATAATGTATGGCAAGTGTGTGGAACAGACGCATATCGGAGCTTGGATATTCCGCTTGCTTAACTTTTACCAATTTTGTCTTTTCTTATCTTTGTAGTCGTGGCAATCTGCACTGAGAAATAACAAAGTCAGAATTCATCCCACAATCAACCAGAATTTATCACACAGTAATTGTATAAGGTATAATGTATGGCAAGTGAGTGGAACAGACGGATATCGGAGCTTGCATATCTTTTACCAATTTTGTTTTTCCTTTGTAGTGGCAATTTGCACTGAGAAATATGGTCACCATTTAGTTAAACACAAAGTCAGAATTCATCCCACAATCAACCAGAATTCATCACACAGTAATTGTGTAAGGTATAATGTATGGCAAGTGAGTGGAACAGACGGATATCGGAGCCTGGATATTGCGCTAGCATAACTTTACCAATTTTGTCTTTCCTTATCTTTGTAGTGGCGATCTGCACTGAGAAATATGGTCACCATTCAAACACAAAGTCAGAATTCATCACAAAGTCAACCAGACTTTATTACACAATAATTATATCAGGTATAGAGAGACAGAGATGCATGGTCTGATATTATTAGTGGCACCTCTTATGAATATGAGGATGAACTGAACTGAACTGATAATGTATGGCAAGTGAGTGAAACAGACGGATATCGGAGCCTGGATATTGCACTTGCTGCACCCAGATATCTCTTTCCAGTTCACCCGACACTGAGGACAAAGCAATATGCATTTTCGTTGCATCAAAATTCAGCTCCGCTACGTCTCCCATATTCTTCAGCTGGCACACCCTGTCACTCCTGCTGGTCTTGATGAGTGTGTTAGTCGGGAATATTTCAGAGGTTTGATGCTCGAGGCTTAGGTCTTTATGACATATAGATCTAGCTTCAACCTTAATTACGTTGCTTTTGTTAAAGAAAATAATTTAGTGGAAAAAAGTAATGAAAACAAAGCCTGGAGATCAGGTTGATGTCTTGATGTGCTCAGATTCATGACGCGAGTCAGTAATAGTCAAGTTTTCCACCTGGCCATCTTGGCATATTTATTTTACTCAGGCAACTGAGAGCCAAGGGTCCGGCCAAACCCTTCATTGTTCCAACAGTTCTGTGGACATGTAAAAAGTTTGTCGCATCAGTCAAGCCTGAGGACAAGATATATGCTGAGTTTTATGGAGTGAGTCAGTCATAGTCAAATTTTCCACCCAGCCTTCTGCCATTTTTTGTTACTTTTCTCCGTCTGAGAACCAAAGTTAGGACTTAGTGTGGCCCAAAATCTACATTATGCCTCCTGCTCTTGATGGGGACATGTAAAACAGTTTGCACATCAGTCAAGCCTGACGACCAGATCTATTCCTTGAGTTTTATGGAGTGAGTCAGTAATAGTCATGTTTTTCACCATTTTCTGCCATTTTTTGGTACTTTTAGACACCTGAGAACCAAATTTCTGGCTTGGTATAGCCCCAACCCTGCATTATACCTCCTGCTAGTGATGGGGACATGAAAAATAGTTTGCCACCAAGCCCTTTATATTTTTCTTAAATTTTAAACATCTGAGAACCAAAGTTATGACTTGGTTTGGCCCAAACCCATCATTATTCCTCCTGCTATTGATGGGGACATGTAAAACAGTTTGCCAAATCAGTCAACCATGAGGACCAGATTTATGCCTTGGATTTTTATGTTGTAAGTTACCAATAGTCAGGTTTTCACCCAGCCCTCTTTTTATTTTCTATTTTACTGTCGCAATTTGAGAAACAGAAATCTGGTGGCTTGTCGTGGCCCAAACCCATCATTATTCCTCCTGCTATTGATGGGTACATGTAAAACAGGTTGCCACATCAGTCAACCATGAGGACCAGATTTATGCTTTGGATTTTTATGATGTAAGTTACATGTAGCAATAGTCAAGTTTTCACCCAGCCCTCTTTTTATTTTTTGTTTTACTGTCGTAATTTGAGAAACAGAAATCTGGTGGCTTGTTGTGGCCCAAACCCTACATTATTCATCCTGCTATTGATGGGTACATGTAAAACAGTTTGCCACATCAGTCAACCATGAGGACAAGATTTATGCCTTGGATTTTTGTTATGTAAGTTACCAATAGTCAGCCCTCTTTTTATTTTTTATTTTACTGTCGCAATTTGAGAAACAGAAATCTGGTGGCTTGTTGTGGCCCAAACCCATCATTATTCCTCCTGCTATTGATGGGGACATGTAAAACAGTTTGCACATCAGTCAACATGAGTGACTCCTGCACCCTGTAATAACAGACCCCCCAGGGAGCTGCGGTAATGCGAAAGAGAAAGTGATGATGTCATGGGGAATATTAAGCAGCGATGTGTCACTTCCTGCGCTACATTCCATCAGGGAGGCTGAATTATTGCTACATGAATGTGACATAATCAGGACATGTGTGCATCACTGGCTACAATGGGGCACTTCCTCGCTACATTGATGTAGTTTCTCGCTACATTGGTTCAGTTCCTCACGGCTCAAACATTTTATAGTAAAAGTGACCTGACAGGATGAAAAAGAAAGTGATCACAATACAGTCTGGCTCACTGAAGAGATAATCTTCCACTGGTCGTGGCAGAGAAGACAGACGCTATGTACCGAGTAAGCTGGTGTGTTATGCCAAAGGGCAGTAATACCAGCTATATAGATACAGAGTATTTACAGGTTCATTGTACCAGGGAAATTCCCATTGTCTTTTCAACAAGCACAATGACCAGTTGACCACGGCTTAACGTCCTGTCCTAAGGACTGTGATACTTTCAGTAGCTTGCATGTCGGGTGAGCGACACAGTCGGAATTGAACTCCAGGATCGCTAATCACCGCACTTGAAGAAGATAACTGGGCAGAAAGCTTGACTCTGACCATGTCGTTTATTCTTTCAGCTAAGCATAACTTCCTTATGTCTTATAAAGCCAACAAATTATTGCCAGGAACTCCAGTGACTGTTAGTTCAGCATTAAGGACAGGGCCTGTCTATAGATGTTTTTTTAGGCTAATAGTCTGCGTAATAGCCTAAATAGTTCATGTCTTTTCTGACATTCATTTTTTGTGTTTTGTTGATGTTTGTTGTAGAATCAGAGGACTGAGAAATTGAACAGGGGTCATTGACCTTCTGGTACAGAAATGTAAGTCTTCAAGCCAACAAATCATGTCAGGGATTCCAGTGACTGTGAGTTCAGCACTAGGGACAGGGCCTGTATATAGATATTTTTTAGTTTAATAGACTTAAAATGGGGGTCAGTGACTTTCTAATACCGAAATGTGAGAACAGTCGGGGGAAAACTGGACATCCCCACCTAACAGGTCAGGAACAATTTGTAGGTAATTAGGCTTCATTGGTTCCACCCCTCTGTGGGTCCCAGTCTGATCCAGTCATTGTGGGGGAAAATCAGAATAGAGAGAGAATTAAGTGACTTGGTCGGCCGGGATGAGCTTATGTTAAAACCTGCTGAGGGTCAGGGTTGGAGAGGTGCCATGGTCCAGCTTCAGGGTTACACCCCAGTGTGGGTTTTTGTGTGGGGATAAATCCCAGATTATGTGATAATTGCTCGGGAAACTTGTGTATCAAATGCCACAGATATAATATTATTATAACAGTCACCATGTTTTACCCAGGGTTTCACCCCAGTGTGTGTTTCTGTGTGGTTCAGCATAAGGGTTACACACCACTGTGGGTTTTAGTATGGGGATAAATCCCAGATTTAGCTCAGACTTATGTGATAATTGCTTGGAAACTGTGTGTCAAATATGTGATATATATATATATATATAGCTAGGGTGAACAGCTGGACAGAGCTGCTTAGAAGTGCAGTGTGAATACTAGCTGACTGCTGTCTACCTGTGTCAGGGATCCCAACAGTGGTATAATCACGTACTGGATACTACAAGACATATGTTCTATTGCTGTTCTAACCATGTTTTACCCAGGGTTTCACCCCTGTGTGGATCTCCTGCTGGGTTAACTCATTCCAGATGAACTTATTTGTGTGATAATTGCTTGGAGTGCTGTCACATTAACTGTATGCTACTGACATACGTGTATCTACAATATTATAACAACTTGCCATGCTTTTCCTTCAGGATTACTCACCAGTGAGGGTTTCCGACAGCAGGGCTTGAAATACCTTTTTCTGCATACCTGCAATGGTGCAGGTAACATTGGAAATTACCTGCACCAGACAAATTTTACCTGCACCTTCTCAATTTAGGAAGTTTGGATTATACTAAAATTCTAATTTTCAGGAACTATTGCAATTTTTTTCTTGTATACTTTATTGGTAGTAACAGTCAATGCAGCTAATAACAATCCATATACACCTACATCATATGACATTATGTATATACCCAGTACATGGACCAGTGCAGGTTAGATGCAGGTAGACACCAGAAATACCTGCACAGTTCCAATTTTACCTGCACTAACCTGCATGTACCCAGTACATGGACAAGTGCAGGTTAGGTGCAGGTAGACACCAGAAATACCTGCACAGCTCCAATTTTACCTGCACTAACCTGCATATGTCCAAGTATTTCCAGGCCTGGGATGACATTACCAAGCTGGGCTTCATCCAGATTAGCTGACTTATGCGATAATTGCTTGGGAAATAGCAGTATAAGATGTGTGCTATTTTTATGTATACTAAATAGCTGCCATGTTTTACCCAGGGTTTCACCCCAGTGTGAGTTTCCCTGTGGGGTTAGTTTATCCCAGATTAGCTGACTTATGTGGTAATTACTTGGACAACTGGTGTATCAAAATGTGTGCTACTGGCATATCTACAGTGACTATAACATCTTAACAACTGGCCATGTTTTACCTTAGGGTTAAACACCAGTGTGGGTTTCAGGATTCACCCCAGATTAGGGAAATTATGTGATAATTGCTGGAACAAGTGACAAGTTCTATAGCCGCTGATATGTGCTATTACAGTATTACAAGCACTGTGGCTGCCATGCTTTCCCCAGGGTTCCTCTCCAGTGTGGGTTTCAGGATCTTTTCCAGAATGGCAAATTATGTGATAATTGCTGGAAAAAGTGACGCACCCAATGTGTGCTACTGATATGTGCTATTACAGTATTATTACAAGCACACACATGGCTTCCATAGTTTCCCCAGGGTTAGACTCCAGTGTGGGTTTTAGGATTTATTCCATAATGGCAAATTATGTGATAATTCCTAGAAAAAGTGGCACACCCAATGTGTGCTACTGATATGTGCTATTACAGTATTACAAACACACAAATGGCTTCCATAGTTTCCCCAGGGTTCCTCTCCAGTGTGGGTTTCAGGATTTATTCCAGAATGGCAAATTACATGATAATTGCTAGAAAAAGTGGCACACCCAATGTGTGCTGCTGATATGTGCTATTACAATATTACAAGCACACACATGGCTTCCATAGTTTCCCCAGGGTTCCTCTCCAGTGTGGGTTTCAGGAGGGTATTAGAGATTCAGGACTCATGTCAGATTATCTGACTAACTGCAATAATTGAGTGGCTAATGGACCATCCATGCTACACACGTATATGTTATTACAGTTACTTATAAACTACTATCAGTATGGTAACAGAAAACCCAGGATGGAATCATTATAGGTTATGTTGACTAACCATGACAATTGCTTAGACAACTGGTACATCTAATGTTGTGCAACTAGCATATCCATATCAAATGTGTTGTACTGGCATAGCTACTGAAACTTCATTATAACAGATGGCCATGTATTACCTGGGGTTTCACACCAATGTGGGTTTCAGCAGGTCCGTAGAGAGTTTTTAGGATTCATCCCAAATTATATATAATTACCTGACTTATGTGATAATTGCTTTGCAACTGGTGTATTCTAAAAATGCCCGATATTCTTTTTTTTAATAATAACTGGTCCATCTATGTACATTATGTTGTGCTTTTGAATAATGCTTGGCCAAATTGTTTGTTTTATTTATTGAGAAAAAAAATATACAGAAATACATAAAATCCTGAATGAAATATGTTACTGTAAATGCAGAAATGTTTGCGGTGGATTAATGTTCGCGGTTTTCGCGGTGACCACTTCACCGCGAACTTAAAACCACCGCGAATATTTTTCTATTATGGTATTAGACTGCAGTCTATGGTGTTACCGCAAAATTAAATCCACCGCAAAAAGTCCTTTTTCCCGCTACCGCGAAATTAAATCCCCGCGAACTTACTAAATGCATTTACAGTATTGTTAATACTCCTGATTCAATGACAGGCTCTGAAATACTCTGAAATTAGCTTATGAAATTCCCACATTCTAACATATTACATCATCGTCATTGTTGAGGATGCCTACAGAATACTCATTATGTACCAGTATTCATGCACTGCCAGTCAGCCCTTAGGGATAATCTGGCAATACAGACATCATTACATATATCAGGGCCACACCCCTTTGTTGGGTGATTCGTGGATAAAATGGAAATGATGCTGAAATGAAGGTAAACATGAAATCATAACATTCCTCAGGAGTGACTGCAGAAAACACACATTCAAACTAACCATGCAGGGCGCACCCTGCCAAAAATGCCTTTTCTTGTTTATCTTGTTTTGCTTCCTCACAGAAAATTTATCTTCCAGGAAGAAAATGATTCTGTCTCCAAGAAATCTTAGAAAAATGGGGCAAGCAAATTTTTGCTTGTTACGTTTTTGAGACGGTTTGAGATTTGTTTTCTTGTACAAGTATTTCCATAAAAAGGTTTTTCTTGTTTGTATTGTTTTGCTTCCTCACAGAAAATTTATCTTCCAGGAAAAAACAAAACTCTTGTATTTCTTAAGAGTTTAATCTGATAATAAAAAAAAAATTACTAGAATCTTTTTTATAAAAAAAAAGAAGAAGATTTTGCTTAAATCTCTAGAAACATTTTTGTAGTTTCTCGTTTTGCTTGAATTTCATTCTACATTTTCTTCCTGCAAGAATATTTTTCTTCATATAAGAATTGTCCATGGGGTAAGCAAAATAAGAAAAAAAAATTTTGGCAGTGTGGTACCAAGGTAACTGCAAAGCTGTACTACAGTAGAAATGTCTCTGTACTCGGGCCCTGTCCTTAGTGCTGAACTAACACATGGTGTAACTCCTGGAAATTGTCTGTTGGATTTTGGCTTATACAAATGTAAGAAATCATCCTCAACTGGAAGACGAACACAAAGCAGTTAAAACTGACAGGAACGTCTGTACCCCAATGCACACAGCTTGCAGAAGGGAATTAAGTTAGGTTCAAGATTTCCTTTTGTCCTCTGTTTTCATTATCAGGTCTTGCTGAAATCAATCAATCAATCAAATTTTGCTTAAGATTTCCGAAAACGAAGGAAGTACATTGGTGTGGCCCTATCATTTAGGAAGTAAATATAGTCTGGTAAAATTTTCCTCCCAGCCCATTGTTTTCATGATATCATCTTGCTAATATTTTGCTTGAAATATCAGAAGTTAAGCCAAGAAACTGGTTGGTGGGGCCTTAAAATAACCCCTCACAGTAGACTAAGAGTCCTGTGGACCCCTCACAGTAGACCAAGCCTCTGACATTCCCATGGAATCCCCCATCTTAGGCATTCTGTAGGTGATATTGGACACTTGTCTCCATTAGTGGTCTGGGCTTGCTTCCTGGCCGGAATATTTAATTAGGCTGGCCTTGAGGGGTGCAGAGGGTTGGGTATTAAAGAGCTGTCCCAGAATGGAACATCAACATTCCACCACATGCCTCAATGTAGAAATATTGTTATAGATGCCTTCTTAAGATTGTCTTGAACACCTGAATATCTGAAGTGTATATATATATATATATATATATATATATATATATAGTGTGTATATATATATATATATATATATATATATATATATATATATATACTACAGGATTTTGGGTATATATTTAAATCACTTAACATTCATGTATTTTCTCCCATGTGCCAGTATCATGGCTTCTGGTGGAATTATGACAGTTGATATTAATGTGTTTTTTAGGCCTCTCGACTTTCCATTCAGAAACTAGCAAACCTACATGTATTAAAGTGTGCAGGAAGGTTCTCCCACTGTGAATCACGAATATACAGTATATGTTACATTACTGCAATGCAGGGTTACTCCCCAGTGTGTATAACAGTGTGCAGAAGTGCTAAGTACATGTATACATCACTTTGACAGTGTTTTTCCCAATGTTCACAACAGATAAACATGAAACATAACAGTATACAGAAGTGCTATGTATATAGATAGACATGTAACATTACATTGACACAGGGTTGCTCACCTGTGTGTATAACAGTACACAGAAGTGCTATGTATATAGATAGAGATGTAACGTTACATTGACACAGGGTTCCTCACCTGTGTGTATAACAGTATACAGAAGTGCTATGTATATAGATAGAGACATGTAACGTTACATTGACACAGGGTTTCTCACCTGTGTGTATAACAGTATACAGAAGTGCTATGTATATAGATAGACATGTAACGTTACATTGACACAGGGTTCCTCACCTGTGTGTATAACAGTACACAGAAGTGCTATGTATATAGATACACTGCATGAAAAGTCGAATTTACCACATTGGTAAATGTGATGTATAGCCGGGTAAAGTTTAGATTTACCCGGGATTTATCGACATTTACTCGCCGGTAAAGGTGCAAATATACCAGGCATTTACCCGCATGGTAAAGCGGGTAATGTTTGCCTGATTTACCCACATTTACCAGGTTCGTGTAAATATGCGTTTACCGAGATTTACCGTACGTGGTATTTCTCATATATTTTGCGCATTTACCGACATTTACCAGGCGGAGTATTTCTCATATAGCTGTATTTACCCATATTTACCATGGATTTATACATACCTTTACCAGAATATTCAATACCATATTTACCCCCTTTACCCACATTTAGCTGGAAGTTTACCGATCACTTCCAAGAATTACCCAAATTTACCCATGATTTTGAATCAGCACATGGTTTGTGGCAAAACTCAGTAATATTTATTGGATAAACATATCAACATTGACAGGTTTTCTAAAGGGTAAATAGATAAATGCTCTAGCTTTACCATATACAATTGTTACCTTTTCTTATAATTCAAGTTTAAAGTAATGTTCATAGTATGATTGGACATTAATCAACTGTTCTGTTTACAAGCTATACATAATGAATGACATTCTACAAAGTAGCATCAGTTTATCATCACACACTTTCTAAACCTATCATCAGTCTCTGTGATTGTGCACTGACAAACAGGCTTTAGAAATTATATACAAGAATACTTTTGCCATACACTATTTGTTTCTACCAGACTCTGGCCTGGTCAAATGGTAATTTTGAGTAGGAGTTAGTTGGCCAAGGAGTGAACTGACTGGCAGGCAGATAATTGAATAGATTGCAAAAGACTGAAATCCCATGGTACCTTATTTGTCCCTATCTTTTTCATCCAGCTGACATGTCTGCCTGGAGACTACAATAAGCCATCAGGCAAGAATTTGCAATATATGTACTTTTTTTATAAAAACAGTTGTATCACATACTCTGTGCAATATCTAAACTATGCTGTCACTGTTAACAAATGTATGAATCAAAATGTTCCACTATATAATCAGATACTCAAGACAAATGAAAGAAACAGTAAAATGACATAAAAACTGCAATGCATAAATCACATATGACATTCAGTGAGGCCTGTATTGTTTTACACTTTGCCAACATGATCCTATCAGCATCATGTAATGCTGCATGTTTATCAAAGCAATAATTCATCATTATCTTAACTTCACAGATTGGGGAATTCATAATCTATCATTTCTATATTAATAACAGATTAAAAACAAGCCTATAGTGATCTGGCTAAGAAATCCTTTTTCTTTAGAGAAGGGTGAGGGGCAGATGCAAGTGAGGGTTCAAAATACCACCAGTATATGCAGGTACAATTGGAATTATCAAATGGGACCTGTGTAGGTAGATACTGACTGTGACAACTATGCAAAATGTATCACAAATCATAATCACATGGTTCATACAATCGCACAACACTGAAACACAACTTGCTTCATACTGGAAGTTTTCAGAAGCTATGAAGGTCTTAGTCAGTTAGCAGCCCTTAGGCCAACAGCGATCAGATATAAGAACAAAGTTGTTGTCAATACGAATATTTAAATACAGGAACTTATAACATCCTCTCCAAATTCTCATCTATATTCTAGTCCTCTGTTGCAAAGTGTCCACACCAGCACAGGCTGCCTTCCTCTGTGTCTGAATCCTGAACTTCTTGGCAGGAGTTTGGAGTCCTTTGTGTGATGAGCCAGTTCCTACATCATAAAACAAAAGTATCACAGAGTATTAACCTATGTCATAGTATGTGTGAAAATCGAGCCTACCTAAATTTGTGTCTGAAGGGACTACCCATGTGTACTGAAGATTGATAAATATAGAATACAACACAGTGTATTCCGCATCAGCCTAGGTACCAGCCTAGTGGGTCGAGTGATCCGACCCGTGGGAAGGCTGGGACTGAGGGTGATACCGAATTCATTGTGTTGTATTTTACTTTTATGTCATACCTGGGCAGCGATAATGGTTGATACAGGTGTTCTGGACCAGGTGATAAAAAGCTACATCACATGGGCTTCGAACTTTTATCACACAGGCTTCAGTCCAACACTTACGCACTCTTCCCACACCTAGAGTGGCACAGTCTAAAATTCGAATACTGTGTATCTGATTCGGACGTTAGAATTGCTGCTGTAACTGTTTTTGTTCGAGGACACCAAAGTTTTTATAACTTCTGGCGCGTTTCGCATCGAAACTCGTGTTTTTTCAGGTAGGTATGTCATAAACAAAATAAAACATGGTGTATTCTGCAACCCCCAATTTAATTGCCAAACTACTCATAAAAAGGATAGAACTCGCTACGTTGTTTCAACCTGCACTGTGCCAACAACTCTATTCTTTAACATCAATTCGAGAAAACTTCCAAGCAAAGAACTCCGCTCTATTCAATTGATGGAAGCCTGTGTAATACATGTACAAATAAAAAGCCTGTGTGATACAGAAAAGTACCATCCGGTCCAGAACACCTGTATCGAATGTTATCAGGTATGACACAAATAAAAATATATATGTACAGCAATCAGGGAACAGGATTTTGACATAAGTGGGGTAACCTGCCTTGTCCCATCACAACAGCTAACTAAAACCAGACTACGCAGAATCATAACGGCCTGCCTCGGTAAACACTGGAGTGGGCCAATGATGACATTGAGCATGCAGGACTGTAGTCTTGAGTCTTACCTATGGAGTGTGTAGCAGCATTGAAGTAGTCAGCAGCTGAACTTCTGGTTGATGCTTGCTTTGATCCTGGCTATCCACCCTCACAACCTGTGCTGCATGTCTGAAGGAGGTATCTACTGCAGCTACATGTATACTGGAGGCATATAGAAAGGGAAACGATGACACAAATGACACAATCAGATCCGGTCAACCCAGAATTTAATCATACATAAACACCATGACTTAAATCCATACCTGAAATATAATATAAAATGTATTAGACAAATATTAAATTAGTGACCAAATAGTTGTCAGTTACTGAACAGTGTTCAAATTATTAAAGGTTAGCCCTTGATAAAAATAATAGTCACAACGACTTTGACAGCCTTGGCTGTCTGTGATGCCAGCCATTTGAACGAATAAATGAACGAAAATTAAATATATAAATATGTATATAAATTATAATAATAACCACCAGGTGCCAGTCAGTAGGAGGACAACAACAACAACAACAACAAATTATGAGTAATGAATCTGTTTTAACGTGGTCGTATATCAAAGCACAATTATTCACCCCTCAAGTGCTGTTTTGCAGCATAATATTTTTTCATAAAACCTGATACGAAATGCCTGGTCCAAAAAATTATATTAAAATTTCCTAAATGGGGCAGGGGGGCAGGCTAGCTGGAGACAAATTTGCGTTTCTGACGATTACATGTCAAAAACATTAGACAAGTGGGAAAAACGAACCTACATTTTGCTTTAAAATAAAACAGCACAGTCTAATAATATTCTCTACTCACCGAAGTACACATTGGTAATCCTGTTAGGGGTGCGCCGCCCAGGGTGGGAGGGGGGCGGCCGCCAAACGTACATCCAAAAACATCAGTCACGATCATTTTCCGTCCGTTTAAGCTTACACCATATTCCCCCAACACTTACAAGCCTCTCCCAAATTGCTGGCCGACCATAGCAGACTCCTTGTGCCATTTTTAGCGTAGAAAGCGATACGTAAAACCTCGTAGTCATGTCCGATCTCATTTCTGTAACGACTTTTTTCTAATCGTCCCGCCCGCATGGTGCGCATGCGTATCCGACGGTCCAATCAGATCGTAGTATTTCTGTGGCCTTTTAGGATGTTGACCCCAAGGTCGCAAGTTGACCTTTTAGCATCCAATACAGCAAGAATACCTGGGACATTTGTGAAACAATGTAAAAGCTTATAAGACCTTCCTTTCTTGGTTAGATTCAAGTTTTCTTTACAGCATCTGTTTAAAGATTGACCTTTTATCTCTTTAATTTTTTCACTGTAGATTTAGAGTGTTGTTTTAACCAAAAGCTGTGGCCTTTGTTATTCATCACAAACTGTGTAGTAACGTTATAATACATAAGATCTGTGATTGTGAACTGTCTTGAGTTTTAACTGAAGCATTTTTCTTTATTGATTAAAAAAACGGGCCCACTATGTAATTCTAGGTATGGTAAACAATCATAGTTAAATACCTATTATACTCGTTCATAAATAAAACTTAGAAGAACAACAATAAATTTATCACGCCTACAATTTCACTCAGGGCCTTTAAAGGCATACTACGGGATTTTTGAACAAAACAAAAAGTAGCTTTTCCTACTTTTTCTTTACATTGTTAGCTCAATCAACCCTATAGCATTGCATACCAATATTCATGGAGAGATGCTGCGACATCAATGCACCACATTATGATGTATAAAAATTGTGATCTTCCAAGAAACAGATGGGCACAGGCTGGTTACTGCCTCTGTGTGTTGTTGTTGTTTCTTGCTTATCAGCCTGGCTTCCCAGTGGGGGGCCAGTTGACAGTTCCTCTGAGTACAGTAGACTAGCTTTCTGTACAAGGTTTCTTGCAGTTTTGAAGGGAATATGACCTTAGCTTGTTGATATCCTACAAAATAGACTAATAAGTTCATGATTATATGCTATTTTAGAATGATTAGATATAGGTGTTTCCAAAGAAGATCTCCATTGTGTTCTTTATCTGCAGTCTGCCATGCATGTGCTAACTGATTACCCCACCCCGGGGGACCTACCGGTGGCAAGCAAGACCTGGAGGGTCTAACTTGGGGGGACACAAGGTTACAGGGTGCCTAGAGCGGAATGTTTGTAGGCTAATCCTTTACGTTGCAAACGTGAAATAATGACACAAAAGTGTCAAAAAGTGACAAAAAGTAGTAGTAAATCTGATATTTCTTAATTCTAGAATATTTCAAATTTGAGCGCAAAAAACTGCGTAGTATGCCTTTAAAGCTAGTCGACTGGTAATGATGACTGTGTTCGACTTTTATGCTTTGACCTCTGTCCCCAATACTATTATCTCAGGGGGTGTTCTGTACACTGTGGGTTATATTCCCCGGCCTGAGATAACTCTTATCTCAGGGCGGTGGGGTGTTCTGTACCCTTCGGGTACCCCCTCCCTGAGATAAGGGTTATCTCAGGGCGGTGGGGTGTTCTGTACTCTGCGGGTATCCCCGCCCTAAGATAACCGCTATCTCAGGGCGGTGGGGTGTTCTGTACACTGTGGGTACCACCGCCCTGATATAAGGGTTATCTCAGGTCGGTGGGGTGTTCTGTACCCTTCGGGTGCCCCTGGCCTGAGATAAGGGTTATCTCAGGTCGGTGGGGTGTTCTGTACCCTTCGTGTACCCCCACCCTGAGCCTTATACCAGGGTCCATCCTGACAATGTAATACATGTACCCCTGTGTAAGGCCTTATATCAGGGTCCATCCTGACAATGTAATACATGTACCCCTGTATAAGGCCTTACATCAGGGTCCATCCTGACAATGTAATACATGTATATATATATATATATATATATATATATATATATATATATATATGTACCCCTGTATAAGGCCTTATATCAGGGTCCATCCTGACAATGTAATACATGTACCCCTGTATAAGGCCTTATATCAGGGTCCATCCTGACAATGTAATACATGTACCCCTGTATAAGGCCTTATATCAGGGTCCGTCCTGACAATGTAATATATGTACCCCTGTATAAGGCCTTATATCAGGGTCCATCCTGACAATGTAATACATGTACCCCTGTATAAGGCCTTATATCAGGGTCCGTCCTGACAATGTAATACATGTACCCCTGTATAAGGCCTTATATCAGGGTCCATCCTGACAATGTAATACATGTACCCCTGTATAAGGCCTTATATCAGGGTCCATCCTGACAATGTAATACATGTACCCCTGTATAAGGCTTTATATCAGGGTCCATCCTAACAATGTAATACATGTACCCCTGTATAAGGCCTTATATCAGGGTCCGTCCTGACAATGTAATATATGTACCCCTGTATAAGGCCTTATATCAGGGTCCATCCTGACAATGTAATACATGTACCCCTGTATAAGGCCTTATATCAGGGTCCGTCCTGACAATGTAATACATGTACCCCTGTATAAGGCCTTATATCAGGGTCCATCCTGACAATGTAATACATGTACCCCTGTATAAGGCCTTATATCAGGGTCCATCCTAACAATGTAATACATGTAACGTTACCCCTGTATAAGGCCTTATATCAGGGTCCGTCCTGACAATGTAATACATGTACCCCTGTATAAGGCCTTATATCAGGGTCCATCCTGACAATGTAATATATGTACCCCTGTATAAGGCCTTATATCAGGGTCCATCCTGACAATGTAATACATGTACCCCTGTATAAGGCCTTATATCAGGGTCCGTCCTGACAATGTAATACATGTACCCCTGTATAAGGCCTTATATCAGGGTCCATCCTGACAATGTAATACATGTACCCCTGTATAAGGCCTTATATCAGGGTCCATCCTAACAATGTAATGCATGTAACGTTACCCCTGTATAAGGCCTTATATCAGGGTCCGCCCTGACAATGTAATACATGTACCCCTGTATAAGGCCTTATATCAGGGTCCATCCTGACAATGTAATACATGTACCCCTGTATAAGGCCTTATATCAGGGTCCATCCTGACAATGTAATACATGTACCCCTGTATACTTAGGCCTTATATCAGGGTCCGCCCTGACAATGTAATACATGTACCCCTGTATAAGGCCTTATATCAGGGTCCGCCCTGACAATGTAATACATGTACCCCTGTATAAGGCCTTATATCAGGGTCCATCCTGACAATATAATACATGTAGCCCTGTATAAGGCCTTATATCAGGGTCCGCCCTGACAATGTAATACATGTACCCCTGTATAAGGCCTTATATCAGGGTCCATCCTGACAATGTAATACATGTACCCCTGTATAAGGCCTTATATCAGGGTCCATCCTGACAATGTAATACATGTACCCCTGTATACTTAGGCCTTATATCAGGGTCCGCCCTGACAATGTAATACATGTACCCCTGTATAAGGCCTTATATCAGGGTCCGCCCTGACAATGTAATACATGTACCCCTGTATAAGGCCTTATATCAGGGTCCATCCTGACAATATAATACATGTACCCCTGTATAAGGCCTTATATCAGGGTCCGCCCTGACAATGTAATACATGTACCCCTGTATGCTTGGCCTTATATCAGGGTCCATCTTGACAATGCAATACATGTACCCCTGTATAAGGCCTTATATCAGGGTCCGCCCTGACAATGTAATACATGTACCCCTGTATAAGGCCTTATATCAGGGTCCATCCTGACAATGTAATACAATGTACATGTACCCCTGTATAAGGCCTTATACCAGGGTGCATTACCAGAATTTACCCGTATTTATCCAAATTTACCGGGTAAATTTTTGCTAAATGTGGGTAAATATTGTACATTACATTTACCGGGTATTTACACACCAGTGGTAAGTTTGGTAAATCCGATATTTCATGCAGTGATAGAGATGTAACGTTACATTGACACAGGGTTGCTCACCTGTGTGTATAACAGTACACAGAAGTGCTATGTATATAGATAGACATGTAACGTTACATTGACACAGGGTTCCTCACCTGTGTGTATAACAGTACACAGAAGTGCTATGTATATAGATAGACATGTAACGTTACATTGACACAGGGTTCCTCACCTGTGTGTATAACAGTACACAGAAGTGCTATGTATATAGATAGACATGTAACGTTACATTGACACAGGGTTCCTCACCTGTGTGTATAACAGTACACAGAAGTGCTATGTATATAGATAGACATGTAACGTTACGTTGACACAGGGTTCCTCACCTGTGTGTATAACAGTACACAGAAGTGCTATGTATATAGATAGACATGTAACGTTACGTTGACACAGGGTTCCTCACCTGTGTGTATAACAAATAGCTGTGGCGTCCACCAGGGAAGGGAGAGCGTTCTGAAGTGTGGGCGGCCATACATTTCCCATCACCATGGTAACCCCGTAATGGCCTGTTTGGTATGCGGAATGTTTCCCGCCGTGTGGGAAGGATTACTGCGGAATTGTAGCGTTTCAGGCCAATGTAGCGAAGGTTTTGCCGCAGTTTGCCACAAAATGGATCAGTTGTTGGGAGAGCACGTTTTGGCAGTTACAGGCCAGGCCTTATTTGGGCACTAAATGTTTGTTTTTTATTGTTTATTTACCTTGCAGGTAACTGTGGGTTTTCGAATTGGCTGAAAATAAGCCCCCAGACATAAGCTTCAAACATCAAATGAAATCAAGAAAGATTATTGATTATTTTGCAAGATGATTCTATGTACAGTTTGAAACTGAATATTTCTTTGAATAAGTATCATTTGTTCATAATTGCATACTATTAGATATATAATTTTTTGTTGTTGTTGTAACAAAATGATAGGGCCAATTAGTAGAGTGGACTCATTCCTCAAGCTACTGACATTTTTTGCACTGCAGTCATCCCTCAGAAGGACATCTGGAGTCAACTGGGCCAGGATTATGACATACTGTAAATGCAGAAACTTTCGTGGTGGTTTAATGTTCGCGGTTTTCATGGTGGCCGCTTTGCTGCAAACTTAAAACCACCGTGGACATTTTTCCATGGCAGGAAAAGACTACCATGCATGGTGTTACCGCGAACTGAAATCCACTGCAAAAAGTCCTTTTCCTGCTACAGAGAAATTCAATCCCCATGAACTTAAATGCAGTCACTGTAGTACAAAGGTGTCAGATATGGTAGCAGGTAGAGTTGCACGTATCCAGATTCATCAAACAATGGTCAGTTTTCATGAGCAAGAACATTAACCACACATGAAGTACCGTCCATATTCATATCTCATGTGGCTATCATCAAGTTCTAATAAAACCACACCTCACTGATCTATTGACAACCTGCTCACATGAGTACCTGGACCTTGACCATGGTCAATGTTGAGCAAAGAAGGCCTTATGATGACATGGACTTTCATATCTCATTTTCACATTTCATTTTGTTTTACAAGTACATGTACTTGCCAGCAAATGAATCAGCTACATCTCAACATAGAACACAAGAACTACATGCACATGTACATAGGTGTCAGATATGGTGTGGTACCAGCTATGGTACATAGGTGTCAGATATGGTGTGGTACCAGCTATGGTACATAGGTGTAAGATATGGTGTGGTACCAGCTATGGTACATAGGTGTAAGATATGGTGCTGTACCAGCTATCCAGGTACATGTACATAGGTGTAAGATATGGTGTGGTACCAGCTATGGTACATAGGTGTCAGATATGGTGCTGTACCAGCTATGGTACATAGGTGTAAGATATGGTGTGGTACCAGCTATGGTACATAGGTGTAAGATATGGTGTGGTACCAGCTATGGTACATAGGTGTCAGATATGGTGTGGTACCAGCTATGGTACATAGGTGTAAGATATGGTGTGGTACCAGCTATGGTACATAGGTGTAAGATATGGTGTGGTACCAGCTATGGTACATAGGTGTAAGATATGGTGTGGTACCAGCTATGGTACATAGGTGTCAGATATGGTGTGGTACCAGCTATGGTACATAGGTGTAAGATATGGTGTGGTACCAGCTATGGTACATCGGTGTAAGATATGGTGTGCTACCAGCTATGGTACATAGGTGTAAGATATGGTGTGGTACCAGCTATGGTACATAGGTGTCAGATATGGTGTGGTACCAGCTATGGTACATCGGTGTAAGATATGGTGTGCTACCAGCTATGGTACATCGGTGTAAGATATGGTGTGCTACCAGCTATGGTACATAGGTGTAAGATATGGTGTGCTACCAGCTATGGTACATAGGTGTAAGATATGGTCTGGTACCAGCTATCGTTGCACATATCAATTTTTATCAGGCAATAGTCAGTTTTCATGAGTGATAAAGAACCACATATTAAGTATTAACCATATTCATATCTCATGTGTCATTCAACAAGTTCTAATGAAACCACACCTCAGTGAGCTATTGACAACCCAATAAGTCTACAAATACATGAACGTATCCACAAATGATTAGCGATAACTCAGCATCTCAGTCCTACATGTACTATTGTGTAGGACTCCCTGCAATAATAATCTCTGGAACAGGTGATTTCTTGGATTACTAATGCTGCATTCTAGTGTATTGTCGTATATATTTATTAATTTGCATGCCCGTAGGCTAACTGCAAGGGTACAGACAGTAAAAAGTAACAAGTGTCTATTCTATACAGATATCTATATGCATGATTCCACATTCTTTACTGGTAGGTTTGACTTCTTCTTTGGAGGCAATGGCTGATGAAAAGTCCCATGTTTTTTATAATTAGTGGGTTCTTTGATTTTAATGGCAGGATTGTGATATCAGAATATGCTAGTTGAATTTTGTCATTGGACCCATTGAATCTGTAGCATCTGTAGCCTGAGCCCAAACCTGCATAATGCCATCAGCCTTATCACAGGGAGTCTGGAACAGGCCGGCTTCTCTCCTGCTGTCCAATTTCACACCCCGGCTGCCATCTGTGGTGCCTTTGTGGGGATGTGGTTACGTCTGTTTTGTGTCTGGGATGAATTCTTCTGGATATGATTTACTAACAGTGAATGAGATGTCGGGTTTACAGTCAGCATTGATGCTTCAATAGAGATTTGATACTGAATGTGTGAGCTCCTGTTGCACCATTGTGGAGCTGTGGTTATGTCTGTTTTGTGTCTGGGATGAGCATCAGCATCAGGTTTACTGTACTGATGCCTGAAGAGAGAATTGTGATTACTGAATGTGTGAGGTTCTGTTGTATCATTGTGGAGATGTGGTTATGTCTGTTTTGTGTCTGGGATTAGTTTTTCAGCTGTATAGATTAATGATTTACTAACAGAAGCTTTAGTGAATGGGACGGCTGGTCTACTGTATAAATGCCTTACAGGGATGTGATACTGAATGTGTGAGCTTCTGTTGCACCATTGTGGAGATGTGGTTACATCTGTTTTGTGTCTGAGATGATATTTCCAGCATCAGGTTTACTGTGCTGATGCCTGAAGAGAGAATTGTGATACTGAATGTGTGAGGTTCTGTTGCACCATTGTGGGGATGTGGCTACGTCTGTTTTGTGTCTTGGATGACATTTCCAGCATTAGGTTTACTGTGTTGATACTGTGATACTGAATGTGTGAGCTCCTCTGGAACCATTGTGGGGATGTGGTTATGTCTGTTTTGTGTCTGTGATGAATTCTTCTGGATATGATTTACTAACAGAAGCTTTAGTGAATGGGACGGCTGGTCTACTGTATTAATGCCTTACAGAGATGTGATACTGAATGTGTGAGCTCCTGTTGCACCATTGTGGAGATGTGGTTAGGTCTGTTTTGTGTCTGAGATGACATTTCCTGCATCAGGTTTACTGTACTGATGCCTGAAGAGAGAATTGTGATACTGAATGTGTGAGCTTCTGTGGCACCATTGTGGGGATGTGGTTATGTCTGTTTTGTGTCTGGGATGAATTCTTCTGGATATGATTTACTAACAGCTAGTGAATGGAACATCAGGTTTACTGTGTTATGCCTGAACAGAGACACATCGATACTGAATGTGTGAGTTCCTGTTGTGCCACTGTGGGGCTGTTGTTTCGTCTGTTTTGTGTCTCTGCCTCTCTCTGGTGAGTTTTTCTGGCCATGATTTACTAACAGAAACTCTGGTAAATAGGACGTCAGGTTTATTGTGTCAATGCCTTAACAGGGATGTGGTGCTTAATGCATAAGCCCCCCCCCCCACACACGCACACACACACAAAGTGTCACACATACACTAAAACACACTAAAAACAGTGCCTCAGTTTTTCATGGGGGGGTCTGATGATTTATACAAGATGCTTCAATCTAATTCCCAAATTCTCACTGAGAGGCTTCAAATTTCCAACTTTTCTCTACTTTGACATGTTTGACAACTGACAGGTAGAATTATTGTGGCCTTCTGTCACAGTTCTCCCAGTCCCTGATTGTTCCTGAGGTTACAGTGATGAGATGGCAGATAAAGGGCAGTAATTTAAAGCCTGACCACAAACTGATGGAGTGAGATACAGGGTTGTGGCCAGCACCCGTCCTTCCGTCCTTTGATGGAATTTCGCAGCTAGGGACGGAAAATAATTTTGCCCATTCCGTCCTCTGTGACGGACAAAAATTGATAAACTGTCTCCCTCAACATTCCGTTGAACAGCTTAGTCTACCAGCAAAGTTTACACCTAAAAATGTAGAAAATAGCGTTTCAGAGGGTCTAGATTTCAAAATTTTCAGGATGCCTTTGGCGCAAAGTCTTGCACCTTGGGCGCTCGTTAGGATTCAAAATCGAGGGGATGGAAAATGATTTCAGGCTGGCTACAACCCTGGTGAGATATCTTACAAACTGGGATGAAAACTTGTATCACTCCCTATAACAGTGTGTGCTGAGCACGTCCCTCCATCTGTCCTGAGACAGAAATTTGTTTATTGGGATGAAAAAAAATTATTTTAAGATTGATGAAAATGTATTTTTGTAAGCTTGAATGGCAGATTCACCCATAAAAATGGGCTCCCAAACAATGAGTAGTTAGTAGTAAGTTGACGTATGGGGTTTTATGTCATACCTGTGATGCGAAAACGTTCGATACGGTTGTTCCGGACCGGATGGTAACTTTCTGTACGGCCCGGGGTTATCACACGGGCTCCATTTGAATAAATCGAACTGTTTCGAGTGGGCCGAGTACGGCGCCATCGAAAGTTTGAATACCTGATTTGGACGTTGGAACATTACTGTTGCAACAATTTTTTTTCGAGGGCAACAAATTTGTTCAACTTCTGGCGCATTTCGCATCAAAACATGGGTTTTCTCAGGTGGGTATGACATAAATAAAATACAACACGGTGTATTCCGCATCACCCTCGGTCCCTTCGGCCGTTTAGAGTGGCCTAAGCAGATTACAGCAGTCGGAGCATCACCATCTGGCTGCCAGTCTGAACCATTAAAGTACATCCAAACTGGAGCCAGCATAAAAACTCTCCTCTTTACTGTGGTATAAAATCATACGCGACTTTATTCTTTAATGTTGCTGATAAAAACTCGCCGTGGAAAAGCACTTAGACTATTTGGGGAGGGATTGTTCAGTCTTGTCAAGAACTACTTAATATGGAGACTTAGATCCACAGTGGAAATGGACCTTACCAGGGGATGGTCCACTAATAACCCAAGATCCACAGCAGGGGTGGACCCTACCAGGGAATGTTAAGCCATGGTCCACTGTTCATGTCGCAAGTCAAAAAGAGCTAGGGGAGTATGCCCGGTACAATGAACCTGTAAATACTGTACATAGTGTCTGTCTTCTGTGTCATGATCATTGGAAGATTAGGTCATCAGTGATTAAACTTCTTCAAGATCAGTTTTACTTCAAAGTAGTTGGAACCTTTGAAGCCTTTAATCCCAAAAATGTGGATTTTGGTTCATTTCAGATAAAAAAAATTCCCCTTGAGTTCACCAGACATGTAAATGATGCAGTTCCATTTTGCTGATTTAGTTCATAACAACTTCCCAGTTTCCACCATTAAGACCCACGTCACTACTGTAGCAGTGATATTCCTGTAACTCTGCCCCCCATGAAGTCTTAAGACGCTGTCCCATTTACCGGTCTTGTCACCAGGGATACAAACAGCCAATCAGAGTCTGCGAACCTAACGAGCTTCTCGCTCCAAAGCGGTTGAACGACCGTCCGCGTAACAGACAGTTTTTATAACCTGTTTAATTCCACAGCTCCAGGCTGTAACCTTAACAAACCGTAAAACCGGCTGCGGACTTAAAACGGGCCGGGCTAGGGATGACCTTGGGCAGGGGTTTGACCTTGAAAGGAGCGGGAGATGGGATTATCACGTTTAACGACCAGATCTGGAATGGCATCTTAATGAGCAGTGAAAGTCTTTCAGGACGCTGGAGTGTAAAAGTGAAAGGTTTTAGTGAAAGTTGCTGGCAGGTGATTTCTGATTGTTCCTGGCACTTTCACTCTCTACTATCAGTGAGGAGCCGTATGGGGTTTGCTGTGATGCATTTACACTTTTTATGAGATTTGGGGACCTGTATAGGGTTTAGGCTGAGATTTTGTTTCCTCTTTCTGATGCAATAGGGATCTGTATGGGGTTTAGTGTAAGATAGTTTTATCTGAGCATTGAGGTTGTGTATGAGATTTGTCAAATGAAATTACAAACGTGTATGTCAAGGGAGTGACTTTTCTATGAGAAACTGTGTCAAAACAAGGAGGTTTCATCTCAATGAAAGTTCCTTGGCATAAATAAAACTGTTCCATTTGGATTTCATGACCACTTCAAAAGAATACGTACCACACCTATGTACATAATACACCTTTCTCACGCGGCGGCCATGATAGATCGAAGACGAGGTCAATGAGGCAAACAGACAAAACTTATTTCTAAAATCAGCTCCCATTTAGTTTTTCCCCAGACAACACAAATCTTTACAATATAAGATCAAATAATAAATATTATAACCGAAAGATATAGCAATTTAGAGTAGCGTAGACTGATCCCATAGTCTCTTAAGAGATGCAAAATAAAAACATAATAATGCAAATATTTGACGGACATGCAGCCATTCTCTCATTGGTCTATTTCCTAATTGCCAGGCTATCTTTGGTTGAACTGCTAATAATGATGGACAGTCTTTTGTTTGCCTCATTGAACTCGTTTTAAATCAATCATGGCTGCTGCGTGAGAAAGGTGTATACATTCTGGTACAATTTGATCAACAGTTTTCAGAACAATAACTTGCCTGGTAAGTACATCAATGTTTAAATGTATATCCTTGGGCTTGTTGTAGAGGTTCATCAGTCATGTATTCTTTGGGCAGTTTTAATTTGGAGTCAATTCCCAGCCCTAATAGACTTTCATCTGTCATAATCAAATCACCTTTATTGTGCATCCATACCTTATAATTCTAAGTACAGACATACAGTCAAGTACAAAGGCATTACAAGTGATAAAATACAGACATTAAAATAACTGATAATATAATCTAGAACATGGGTTCTAAAACAGCTTTTTCTGGTCTCTTCATGGTCTAAGATAAATGGATTTACCGGTAGAATGGTAAAAATGCCCAAGAAATATGAAAACTTTATAAGTTTTGTAGGGCTAGACATGGATTTGAATGATGAAACTCTCCTACAAAATGATTACAAGAATATTTCAATTGCTATATTATTGTTTTTTTTTAGCCTTTGTTTATTCATGAGAACCTTAAATCATCCTGCAGGCCACTTGAGGACTCTTGGGAAGAGGCAAGGGTCAAACATGGTATAACAGGGATTACATGGCTGAAAACCTATTAAAACAATCATCATGTTTTCATAAAACATTCATTAACATAAATCCCTAGGGCTTATACATACTATCACAGAAAACATATAACATATAACACTAAAATCAAAATCTTTCTTTACTACAGTGTACCATAGATAAAGATTGAAAAACCTTTCCTACAACAAGATTAAAATGAATACTTCCATTGCTAGAAGGTTGATAATAAAAAAGCAGTTCTCCCCACTAACCTATCCCTGCCTGTGGCCCCTGGCCCGTGTGGTTGGTAACATGGTTAGATCCTGCACAGAGCTGCTATCAGGCCTGTATCGGTGGCTGATGGGGGAATAATCAGGTTGAGGAGGGGAGATGGGGATAGATTGAGTTTGGCACTACAACTCTCTCAGTGTAGGGGTGGGTATCGGTACAGCGTACCGGTACAAAACCGTTTTTTCTTATTGGACTGGTCCAGAAAAACCGGACCTGAAAAAATTAGGTGGACCGGATGTTGGACCGATTAGAAAATTAACATATTATTTTATCAGCCATTCACACGTTTTGGCACTTGCAGTAGGAAGAAAATGACAAGAATGAAGTAGAGTAGAGTTTATAGTAATTTCTACCAAGGTTTACAGTCAATAGTACAGGTGCAGTTAGCGTTGTAGGATTCTTCAACGCCAGTGTAAGTCTAATACTCCACCGAACAGATTTCTTTGTAGTGAAATGGACCATTGGTATGAGTCATACTGCATCAGGTCCAGGTTCAGGTCCGGACCTAGACCTGATCCTTTGGACCTGAACCGGACCTGGACCTGAATTTTCTGTACGGGTACCCTCCTCTACCTCAGTGTAAGGGACTGAGGGTTAGATAGAATATCATAATAATAGACTACAGAACAATGTAACTCAACCCTTAGTTATAGTAATAACTTTATTGCAAATTCATGCACAAAGTCAAATTGCAGGTATGCACGGAAATACAATAATGATAAAGATTATAATAGGTTATGGAATACAGTAATGAAATAAACATAAAACGAAATGAAATTCGTCTTCTAGAGCTATTACTAATCTAAAATGGTTGCTGTTGGGTTTGTTAGCCTTATGGTAATGTAGGCTCAATAAAGGACAATTATGGGATAGAAATTTACGTGTAACTGCACATAGCTTCTTTTGTGACTGCAGATAGATCTATTTACTTTGGTTTGGTCTGGTTTTATTTAGCTCTTCATTACAGTTACAAAACATTTGTTCTTACAAAAGTTAATTCACTACACAGGCTTTTCTACCCATGTCGGATAAAGGTGAACATACTTTAAATACACCACATAAGTGCAATCTATTTTAGCTATTATTGGTGACCATGATTTCCAACACAATCCTTGCTATACTGCAGTCCTGAAGTTCCTTCATGCCGCTGACATGTGGGTTATCTAGCTATCAGCAGGCCACATCAAGTTAGTTCTCTGGTTCTCAGGCATTTTAGAGTAATGATTTAGTATCAGGTCAAGGTGAAAATGTAGGGCTATGAGGAAAACTTGAACCTGAATATGGCCCTAAAACTGTGTGTAACCAAGTTTAGACTTTTCCTCAGACTCTGATACTTATCTATGTGTTTATTCAGACTCTGTTTTGATGTTCATTTTCAGTTCAGCATTATTCTGTATGTCAAAATGATCATTCTGGCCAAGATACAAAACTGTACCCATAACTAAAATGCAGCAGTGCCTCCTTATGCAAATATTCAATGTTTTGTCCCCACTTTACTCCTAGATATCCCACCAGTATAATGAATGGTTTGTCCCTTTACATGACTGGTTGGCCCTCTTATGGCAAAACTAGTGCTTTGTCCCTCTACCTGACAACTGTACTTCTACATGTATGCACAAGTAAAACTTATTCAGTGACTGTAAGTTCAGCACTAAGGACAGGGCCTGTATATCTACTATTAGGTAACTTGTAATAGCCTGGTAAAGATAGTCCCCACATGGGTACAATCCTATCTTTCTAAGAATCATTCCTGGGGAAGTTATGATTTCAGTAGCCATGGCTGAGAGCTCAGCACAAAGAACACAATCTACATATTGACATATTTCCACTATAAGGCAAAATTGCTACTGCCTGGTACCATCCTACGTGTAGTTATGGTTAAAGTCTTTTCTTGTAGTCATATCTGAGAGTTATGATTTTTATAACAATAACTTATAATTCAGCACTAAGGACAGATCAATAAATATGAAATTATGTCACATATTTTCTGCTTGAATGAAACTTGGCATGTTGGTCATGATTTCAATAGAGCTGTGTTAGTCCCAAAATATCATCTATTTTCTGCCACGAATTCTTGTTGGGTAAACTTTGTAGCTGAAGAGAGTTTTGAGTGTTAGTACCAAATATATGCTATTTTCTGTCACTAATTCTTGACGTGCATATTTTGTTAGCTCTAAATAAAACCTTGAGATCCATGGATGAGATGTGATGACTTTGACATTGACTTGTACATGAAGGACCCACTGAACCTAAGAGATGAACCCAGTGAACCTACAGAGTTAACCCCAACCTGTTTTACCTCTGACATTTCTTCCCTGTGTGGGTGACGTAAGTGGGTTACATAATGTGGCCTTTGGAATGGAGTTGGGAAACATGTTTTGCCGCAAAGGAGTTTCTCTGTCCATGATGCATGTTTGGATACTTCATTCAGCCCATTAGCTACTGTAAATGCAGAAACTTTCGCGGTGGTTTAATGTTCACGGTTTTTGCAGTGGCTGCTTCACTGCAAACCTAAAACCACCGCAAATATTTTTCCATGGCAGTAAGATACTACAGTGCATGGTGCTATCGCGAAGTTAAAACCACAGTGAACAGTCCTTTTTGCCGCTGCCTTGAAATTAAATCCTCATGAATTCAAATGCATTTAAAGTATCATACATTAATTTGTAGGTGGCTAATCTTCCTGGACTTCAAGACATTAAAATATTGCATACAAATTTTATAGCCAGTGGTATTTACAGACAACTAGTATAATACAATTATTATAACTAATTTGCATACATGGGAAGCTCCTGTCTAAGCTTACACTTGCTAGTAGTTAGTAGATTGGTTTATTCATTCATTTCAACAAGAATGACAAATTAAAAGCGGTCTTGCAGCCCAAAGGGCTGAATTGCACTGCTTGACAGTCTTTTTGTATATTATTCTACACAAAAATGATTATAGGATAAGCAAATGCGAAGTATACAACTTGTTACAATTTAAAATGCAAAGCAATAATACGCAACACCGTCGTTAAAAGTAAATTAGAGCTATTTACAACAACATCATACATTGATGGGCTATGTGTTGATCAAGCGTGCCATATATGGGACGGCGCTGTTTCTATATCGCTCTGTTCTACAATGAACCAACAATGAACTTGCTAGCTGTCTGTATGTCCAGTGGTAAACTGTTCTATATGAATATAGATCTGTAACTAAAAGCATTTTTTCAAAGCGTTAGTTTTGTGCAGCGGGCAGCATCACAGGGATGTGATTTGTCTTGTAAAGTGTTGTCTGCAGGGTTTTCACGTCCTTTAACCAAGCCAGAACCACATCATGTGAGAAGCATCAACTGTGCTGCCCCAGAGTTAGCAGTTTTCCAAGTGCTGTTAACATGTGGGTATATAGTGTGGGCTAAAGTGTCAGCATGGATGAGTGGTCGTTTGTCAAGAAGTCAAGCAATGCTTTCACACCTATTACTATTACAAAATATCTCTTCTCAGTTAGAAAAAGCCCAGGATACATTCCAACTGTTCAGAGCCTTTATATCTGTCATTTCTACTAGTATTAAATTATAAGCCAATAATTTGGTTATGAGTATTTCTTTTGCAATTTGGAGGGAATTTTAATATTTTTTCTTCTTGCTAAATTTCTTTTTTTTTAAATGTCCAAGAACCACATCAATGAATTCCTGTGGCCGAGTCCCAGTCTCCATGGTAAATGGCAGGTTTGCACTTTGCAGTATCTGTACATGAGTTACTGTTAGTAGTAGTTATGAGTTATGCCTCAGGGATAAAAATTGCTGCAGCGTTTTGTCATCTCCGCATCACTGGGAACATGAATATCTACCACTTGTCTGATGTTACCAACAACTGCACATGAATATTGAACTAGTTTAACTATAATATCCAACACAAAAATTGGACTAACCCAAATTTTTGACTGAACAGCACCAGTCTTTGTCAAGGAATGAACTGTCCACTGCTGTCGTGACGTCACGTTATGCAGATAGAACACGTGACTCAGTAAGCAGTGAATCATAGGTTGCAGGAAGTCGGTGGCAGAATATGTACTGTATATGTTGTAGGAATATGTTGTGTTGCTCTGCACTTTGTAGTGTCTAGTGTCACAAAGGGTCGCCAGTTTTCTTGATGTTCCTGTAGTAGGGGATATGTTGTACACCTTACGAAAGTCGCTGTACTTTTGTCGTTGTCAATAAAGATTGTGTATGTTTAGTTGTACTTGTATCAAATTGTCCTGTCAGTTCATTCTAGTGACGCTGAAGAAGAGTGATGGATGTCATTCAAAATGTCTCAAAGTAAATCTCCATTTTTTATCCAGCTGTTGAGATGGAATTGTGTTTGAATGTAGCAGGGTACATTTTTACAGGGAGGGGTTGCTTTACCTTACTCTGTATTGTGTTCAAGGCACCTCCTCAAACACGTTAACATGGCACCCCCATTTCACTTCCCTTTAAAAAGATGTGTGCAGCCCCAATTGTCATTCCCTTCCCAGGATTTGAAGGAGGGTCTCTCCTGTGAGGCTGCTACCACTTTAGACGAAGTCACATCTATCTGTACATTGTGATCTACTGTTATAATAGACTTTATGTCATACCTGTGACGTGAAAACGTTCGATACGGGTGTTCCGGACCGTGTGGTAACTTTCCGTACGGCCCGGGCTTATCACATGGGCTCCATTCGAATAAATCGAACTGTTTCGAGTGGGCCGAGTACGGCGCCATCGAAAGTTCGAATAACTGATTCGGACGTTGGAACATTGCTGTTGCAACACTTTTTTTTCGAGGGCAACAAATTTGTTCAACTTCTGGCGCATTTCGCATCAAAACAGTGGTTTTCTCAGGTGGGTATGACATAAATAAAATACAACACGGTGTATTCCGCATCACCCGCGGTCGGGCTGGTACCTCGGGTGATACGGAATACACCGTGTTGTATTCTATATGTACAGTAATTCCACACTTTTGATGTGCTTTAGATCACTTAGCAAGCTCCTCAGGCTGTCTATGCTCTATACACTGGCATCACTTCAAGCCTAGAGCTAAATGTGTTTCTGACAATCATTCAATTCAATTTATGATACTTTTTAGGCCTACTTTTGTGAGATTTGATATCTTGTCAGGATAGTTTTTGTCAAAACATTCTTTTAGCCCAAAGCTACAAAATGTACAATTTAGTATTAGCCATTACTGACAACAGAGTACTTAGTGATCATAAACTTTTGGTCATTCTTTTGTGAGAGTTGTTAGCACTTCAGACCATAGTTTCTGATAAAAGATATTCTTTAAGCTTAAAGCTACACATTCCTGACAAGAAAGTAGTTGGTGATCAGACATAAACTTACAGATTCTTTTGGTCGTTCTTTAAGAGATTGGATAGCCTGTGTGGGATAGTTTCTGTCAAAGCATTCTTTTAGCTTAAAGCTACAAAGCTACTTTCCCGACAACAAAGTAGGGATCGTAAACTTTCAATACTTTTGGTTCTCCTGTTGTTAGATTTGATAGCATGTCAGACTACATAGCTTCTGTCAAAGCATTTTCCATTCTCCAAGCCTTAAGCTATAAAGTATTAGATATTCCTGACAGCAAAGTACTTGGTGATCATAAACTTATGATACTTTTGGTCATTCTTTTGCGAGATATGTTAGCTTTTCATACTATAGTTTCTGATAAAATACATTTTTTAAGCCTAATAACTATAGTATAATTCCACAGTCCTGTAAATTGAGTCAACTGTAGTTCTATTTTAGTCTCTTCGTCAGTCTGACATTTTTCCCCTTCACGCTGCCACAACTTTCCACTCACATCAGCAGAACGATATCTCACTGTTATGTGGGAGCTACAAATGTATGTAGGGGAATTGTTAACTGTTATGTGGGAGTTTCATAGGAACTTCAGGGGGAATTGTTAACTGGAATGTGGCAATCACTTCACAACTTAAAGAGGGAAACATTTTGCTGGATTATGGGAATCATTTAAGCACTTATGTAGGAAATGTTTTACTAAGATATGGGAATTGTATGATAACTTAGGGGAAGGAAAAGTTCACTGGATTATGGGAATTATTTTAAAATGCAGGTAGAGTTTCACGGGAATCTGGGAATTATCTAAGAATTAAGAAAAGTTCACTGGAATATGGGATTTATTTAGCCACTTACAGAGGGAATTTTGTACCTGAATTCTGAAATTATCTTTCTGCTTGAAGTAGGGTACATTTCAATACATAAAAGAATTATTTAATCAATTAGGAAGGGAATGGTTTACAGTAACATGGAAAATATTTAATTACTGAATATGGGTATCATATTACCACTTAATGAGGAAATATTTCCGTGGAATATGACAATATTTGGTTAGTATGGAGGTGCTATTTTACTGGAATTATGTAGCAATTTAAGGTAGGAATATATTTCACTGGAATTTAGGATATTTATATAGGCAGTTATGAAGGAAAATGTTCAGCAGGATATGAAAATCATTTAATGACTAAGGAGGGAATATATCATCAGAATATGGGAAAAATCTAGACACTTTGACAAAAATGTTTCACTAGAATATTGGAATTATTCAACCATGTAAGGAGGAAATGTTTTCCCCAAATTCAATTCTCATTTAACCACGTCAGAAGCAAATATTTATCTGGACTATGGGAATTATTACCTCACTTGAGGTGTGAAAATTTTCACTGAAACATGGAGAAAAGTATTTCACTCGAGGGAAACCGTTATTCAGTGTGGCATTTTGCGGTATTAGTAAATGAGGCATGAAACATCCGGGAGTTGGCCACCATGGTGTGACTCACACAAAACTGTATACATCACCCCAGGCAGGGAACTGAACATTTCTTCATTAAGGTCTGACTGGGAAATTATGTGTCTAGACTGCTAAGTTTGTCTAAATGCTGACGAGGTCTTTTCTGCAGATATAAGGCCAGACCAAGTCATTTTCGTTTTTTCTGTACTGGAAAGGAAGTGATCTCGATCCACTGGTCGTGACAGAGAGGACAGACGCTATGTACAGTATTTACAGGTTCATTGTACCGGGGAAATTCCCCTAGCTCTTTTCAACAAGCACAATGAACAGTGGACCAAGGCTTAACGTCCCGTCCTAAGGACTACAACCCTTCCCGGTAGCATGCATGTTGGGTGAGCGACACAGCCGGAATCGAACTCACGGCTTCTAGTTCCAGAGGCAGGGCCGCTAACCACTGGCCTATGCGCGCTACACCGCGAGGTACTGCACATCCAGTAAACTCCCTCATTGCATTAAACTCCAGGTTTTTTACTGAAGAGGTAGATTTCTTTGGTCAACTCACACCAAGAAGAACCCTTGCTCTTTCAAAAAAACTGAGATGTAACGTGGTTTAACCTACTAGCAGTTTCAAACCCAGGAATTCTGGGTTCTGGGACAATCACTCCAACCCTAATGCCTTCTCTTTTGTGTGGATTTAAGCTTGTCTAGAATGACATTCAGCAAACCTTACTTGAATGTTTATGTTATTTGGCCTAAATAGTTTTTTTTATTTGCTGATATGTCTATTGGAATTCTTCTGACATACCTGTGATAGGGGTATGGGTAACAGAAGTGACACTTAACTATTCCTTGCCCGGCATAGAATACAATGAATTCAGGAAATATACTATCATTTTGAAATTACAAGAAAAAATTTCAATGCGACTCTTGTTGTCACACAAATTCCCTGCTTTCAGGAATAACAACTTTAGGAATCATTGTTACTAAAACCCTTTCCCTTCATGAATAAAGACACTTTGTCGCCACAGAAACTATAGGCATGGTAGCTTATCTAAAATGTCTTATTGATTTATGCGCAGGGTTAAGTCTTCTGGTGCCGTTTTGGGGGTTGAATTAATTGCAGCAGGGAAATCAAATTTAAGCCGCACTAATGTATTCCCAGGTTCTCCTACAACATGGATGCAAATTTAACTAGAGGTCAAGGTTAGAACAAACGACGGGGGAAAACTTGACTGGGAATATTTTATTGACTCTTAATGTGCAAGGATGAAGGAATGTTTCATATAGACTCGGGTTTGCATGTCTTGCATGGATTTTTGTGTCTTAAACATTAAGAAGTTTTGTGTGGCCGAATGAATTTCTACTCAAAATGAACAGGTACATGATATAATCTGTATTATTGAGATATTTTGTCTTATCATTTCCTTCCCACTCATGACTTCCCTTAATCAAAGGTTGCAGCCATTTCTTAAAACATTTGCCATCAGTTCTTATTAATAACAGTTGATAATTTCATTTATGTCATACCTGTGACGCGAAAACGTTCGATACAGGTGTTCCGGACCGGCTGGTAACTTTCCGTACGGCCCGGGGTTATCACACGGGCTCCATTCGAATAAATCAAACTGTTTCGAGTGGGCCGAGTACGGCGCCATCGAAAGTTCGAATACCTGATTCGGACGTTGGAACATTACTGTTGCAACAATTTTGGTTCGAGGGTACCAAATTTGTTCAACTTCTGGCGCATTTCGCATCAAAACATGGGTTTTCTCAGGTGGGTATGACATAAATAAAATACAACACGGTGTATTCCGCATCACCCTCGGTCTCAGCCCTCCCGCGGGTCGGATTCTATATACAAATTCAAGCAGGTCTTTCCTGACTTCTTGTTCACATTCTGGGAGGTCAAACTTTCAGCTCCCTCGTGATCTCAATAAAAAGCAGCCTGCAGGCTGAATTGAACTACTCATGAATAAACAAAGGCTTTAGTAAAATGATAACAACAAATAATGGTAAAATCTAGTATCAATATCTCATAAATTATGTCTGTGTAGTGTTATTACTAATATTCTTTTACATGATTGATACAAATGATTATGCCGATAGAGTTGTCAATAGGAATAATCAATAACATATATCCTCATATGATATTGATTAATCACAGTTTACTGAGCCATGTAGCCATATTACAGTGTCTAACCAATTGTGATATGAGATTCCTATTTACTGTAAATGCAGATATGTTCGCGGTGGATTAATGTTCGCGGTTTTCGCAGCGGCCGCTTCACCGCGAATTTAAAACCACCGCGAACATTTTCCATAACAGTAAGAGACTACAGCGCATGGTGCTACCGCAAAATTAAAACCACCGCGAAAAGTCCATTTTCCCGCTACCGCGAAATTAAATCCCTGCAAACTTAAATGCATTTACAGTACCTGATGTTTCCTGCATATAAATACATATATTACTGAAGTGATTATGGTTTCAAAACTGCTCTCAATATCTAAATTTATGTCGATTCTAATCACAAAATATGAACAATCTTCCATCCTTAGTTCACGGTAATGACTTTGGTTGTATACAACTGTTAAATCAGCACTAAGGACAGGGACAGTATAACGCTAGTTCACCTTTATCCGCAGGATAACCTATATCCATTGTTTTTTTTAGAACAGGGTATTTCTAGAGCAATGTATTTGGGATATCAAGTTGTCTGATGGTGATTTTAAACGGCAATGTTTTTTTTTAAAATTGCGGTTTGAAACCTCCTAACGTTGACTTGATATCCCTAATGCCCAGCCTGTTTATAAAAACAATGGATATTGGTTACCCAGTGGATAAGGGATAACTAGTGATACAACATTTGCAGCAGTCAGTTTTGCCTAATTGTGCATTAAATTGATGACTCATTAATAAATTGCACCATGGTCACATAAGTGCCATTTGCAGTTTCTGCATCATAACTGAGATAATCAAATCGCATTACAACTATAGCTGTCTTGGCTCTGCTGTATATTGTACAAAGTATGAACACTATTACTTTAGAAGCACGGGACCAGTACACAACTGTTGGTTCTGTTCAGCACCAAAGGCAGGGCCTTTTTTAGTCTTTGTATCATTCGGGTAGTAGTTTGCTCCTATGTTCACTTATGCTATCCGTCTGGAGACCTGCATATTCAGGCCGTTTGGTGCTATTGTCAGTTGATTGAATTAATGAATGGGCTCTAGATCGCTCATTTGATGACAACAGGCCTATCCGCAAGGTGACGGCGGGCTTGTCTGGTGTTGGAATGCCTGTTTGAATGATCGCTTGCACCCATTTCATAATTCGCTCATGTGTAGGGACCAATCAGTGACTGCGTCCAAAATTTTGGACAAGGTTCCCAGATGGAACAGCAGACAAGCGATATACATATTAAGTGTATATATGATAAATGTCAGAGCTAGAAGCGACTGTATATAGTACATAATGAGCGCTGGAGCAAACTACTTTCCATATGGTACCCAGGCTAGGCCTTAATACGATTTTTTCCTGTTTGCCTAATTGTGCATTAGGTGGTTGATCCACATTAAGGAATTGTCCCTGGATAAATAAATTGAAATGAAAATGAAGTAAGATGAAATGAATCGAGTCAGTCATCCGATGCCCTCTGCATTTGCTCCATTATTACCAAGAATATCAAATTACCTTGCGAGAATGTCCGTCAAGATTGAAATAAAGGAGATGTCGTCAATATGCCCTGTAGTTAAATCTTGCAATAAAAAAATAAAGCAAAAGGTTTAGTAAGAAGCAAATAATGCGAACAGCCAAAATGAATGGATTTGAATCATGTAGCGGTTCCCTCTATCATGTATTTTGTACCATGTATGTAAAAACTGTATAAATAGACTTATAGACTTATAACAATGTAAACTGTATCTCTGTTATATACTTTGTCTGACCCTTGCCTCTTCCCTCATGACCTCAATGAAAATCGACCTGTAGGCCGATTTGAGCTTTCATGAATAAACAAAGGTTCAAACAAACAAAATCACGATGTTGGATCTGTAGCTAAGAAAACCGCCCTGTGGTGTCACATGTTATCTTTGCAAGTAAATTCAGATAATGTTGAAATCACATCAGTGCCTTGTTGAAATCACATCAGTGCCTTGCATGGATGTACAAGTGACAGAAACAAAAAAGCAGTTACTTTAGCTGAGTAACTGCTTTTTGTCGTATCTTATTAACTGGATGTCTTACCTTCATCCAAGTTACAGTTATTTCATCACTATTTTGATCCAATAATTGGGCTGGATTTTTCCAGCATTAGTGTTTTAGAATATCATATATACAAGTGTCATTTTGACCTTATGATGTATTAGATTGCATTATGTTCAAATGGTTCACTCTGCGGTTGCTGCATCATTACTGCTGTTATCGAATCACGTTACAGCTACATCGGAGAATATCAAACAACAGAGACATGTCCCAGCAGATTTTCATAGTCTAAGCCATGGTTTGTTGGCAAAATTAATGCTAAGATACATTTAGTGTTGAAATCACATGGTCACATTTTGGCTTGTCATTGCTTTACATAGATGCAGTTGTAACATATTCATTCAGCACCAAGGACAGATCCTATATACACCATTTTGGACCAACCATTTTTTAGTGGATGCTGCGTTAGATAGAAGCATTTGTGACTGTAAATTCAGCATTGAGACAGACCCTGTATACACCATTTTGCACCAACCATTTTTTAGCAGATGCTGGGTTAGATAGAAGTATTTGTGACTGTAAATTCAGTATTATGGTCGGAACCTGTATACACCATTTTGCACCAACCATTCTTTAGTGGATGTTGCGTTAGATAGAAGCATTTGTGACTGTAAATTCGGCATTATGGACGGAACCTGTATTCACCATTTTGCACTTGGTAGAGTCACACCTCAAGCATGTCTAAGAAAAAAGTTAAGTTAAACCCTTCTCGTGCCAAGATGGCGCATAGGGCGGTGCCCATCTCTTTTTCATCAGCCCTGGGCCACACACAACGCAATCACTACAGCAGGGGGCTAGTCAGGGGTAGTGATGTGTGTTCAACTTCCATACTCTTTCCTGAATGCTGAGTGCTAAGCAGAGAAAGCAGCATGTACCATTTTTAAAGTCTTTGGTATGACTCGGCCGGGGATCGAACTCACGACCTTCCGAATGCAAGGCGAACACTCTACCCACTAGGCCATTGCACCGGCTATGTCTAAGAACCCACCACACAAAAAGTAGGGATCCTTCTTCATGTGAGTGGATCAACCATTCTCCTGTAGATGGTGATTTAAATGGAAGCAGATAACTTTTTATTCAGAATTTAAGGACAGGTCCTGTAGACATCATTTTGCACTAATAATTTTCCAGAGTGACGTAGCTTTTGATGTATGTAAAAGTAACTGCAAGTTCAGAACTAAAGTCAATGTTCTGTACATCAATCCCTTTCGGCAGATGCATATGCAGCTTTACAGTAAGGATGCTTCAGACATACAACTGACTGTTCAGCACTAAGGAGAGAACCCATCAACACCAGTCATTGTTGGGGGATGTCGGTTTAGTTTGAGGCACCTGAAACTTAGTTCAGCACTAAGGACAGGTCCTGTAGACAATATTTCGCACCAACAATTTTACCAGATTTAGCTTTAGGTGGATGCAAAAGTGGATGCAATTCAGCACTTAGGACAGGCCCTGTGGGCAACGTTATACACCGGTTATTGCCAGTGGATGTTGGTTTGGATGGAGGCAGTTATAACTTAATTCAGCACTAAGGACAGGTCCTGTAGACAACATTTTGCAGCAATAATTTTACCAGATGTAGCTTTAGCTGGATGCAAAAGTGGGTGCAAGTTCAGCACCTGTGTGTTATGTTATATACACATTGCCAGTGGATGTTGGTTTGGATGTAGTTCAGCACTAGCAATAGGACCTGTGTGTAACATTTTACCCCAGTCATTGCAAGGGGATGTTGGTTAAGATGGAAGCAGATATGACTTTAAATTCAGTACTTAAGGCAGTTCTTATAGACATCATTTTGCTCCAAAATTTTTCCCAAATGTTCCTGCAAGTTCAGCACTAAAGATGTTTTCCACCAGTCATTGCCAGCGTATACTGCTTTAGATGGATGTAAAAGTGACTGGAAGTTCAGGACTAAGGACAGGACCATTGTTCACCAGTCACTTCCAGCGTATACTGCTTTAGATTGATGGTTCACATGAACAACCACGGACTGATTATTGCTTTCCAAGCAGATGTCAGACTACATGAGAGAAGTCATTTACACCGGAGCACTTCAGGGGTTTGGGGAGATTCTAAAAGCAGAGAGACCAGGGAATAATTAGGCTACACAGTTGGTATATATGAAGGAATAAACAAAGGAAAGGAAAGATGTCATATATCATAGGACGGGTAGGAATACATGCACCTGACTAGTGTACAGTAGAAGTTGTTTAATTGCACACCACATTTGTCAGTGCATTACATGCAATTATCCGAATGGTGCAATAAAGCGAAGTTATTACGCTGGACCACACCACCATGGGATTTAAGGATTTTGTGCCATTAACAGAAGTGTGCAATTATTCTTTGTGCGATTAACTGGTTTCTACTGTATTCACTAAGATTAAAACTGTTGGGTTAGTCTGTAAGGGATTATGGGTTAGCAAAGCAAAAAAGAAGCTTGAGAATATGTAAGTAATCATTTATGATGTGTTGTGTTTTCATAAAGGGTTACATGGGAGATCAGTTAACAGGTTAACTGAAGGAACCACCCATAAGATTAATAAAAAGAAAGGTAAAGACAGGTCAAAGAACCCACCACATGTTTTATCAGCCAGAGAAGGTAGTTACCCCAGGAAACAATACCGACCCCCCCACACACACACACAGTCACATACAGACTACTGTACTCATAGTAAAAATGTAACTTTATTTGCAAAGATTGATGAATGATAAGATGTCACTTTTTGCATTGTTGGTTTATTAGCAAACATAATGCCTTAAGACTTGTTTAATTGATTAAAGATATCAAATCATGCATGAATGCTGTTGATGACTTTTGGCTTATTCCTGTACACTAATTACTTTCTCTTTTCTTCCATGTGACCCTGTCTCATCTCACCTGTCCTGCCATCAATAGGTGAGTACACTTTCACTTTTAAGTTAATACCCAATCAATCAGGATAAAGGTGAGAATGTGGTTGAAGGAGGTGAAAGTAAAATGTGTGAAACTTGAGAGGAAGCTAAACTGGAAAGGTGTGAAAGTTAGGTGATAACAAGGAAGAGAGAGTTTGTTTCCAACAGAAGGCGTAATATTCAAGGCTCAGGTAGTTTCCAACAGGTAACATTTATTGGATAATATCCTGTCTTGAAGACCTCCCCTGGGGAATTCTTATGACTTGTGCAGAGTGCAATTAAGTGCCTTGCAGCTTCTAGTTGCCCTCTCTTCTTGATATGTTAAAGCATGTGCTGGTTAAGAACCTTCCTTTTGAGATCAACATGACATGTGCCTGTAGTTCCCCCTCCCCTCTGAGATAACCATGACATGTGCCTGTAGTGCCCCCCCTGGGATTACCATGACATGTGCCTGTAGTGCCCCCCCCTAGAATTACCATGACATTTGCCTTTAATGCCCACTCCCCTCTGGGATTACCATGACATGTGCCTGTAGTGCCCCCCCCCTCTGGGATTACCATGACATGTGCCTGTAGTTCCCCCTCCCCTCTGAGATAACCATGACATGTGCCTGTAGTGCCCCCCCCTGGGATTACCATGACATGTGCCTGTAGTGCCCCCCTCTGGGATTACCATGACATGTGCCTGTAGTGCCCCCCTCCCTCTGGGATTACCATGACATGTGCCTGTAGTGCCCCCCTCCCCCCTGGGATTACCATGACATGTGCCTGTAGTGCCCCCCTCCCTCTGGGATTACCATGACATGTGCCTGTAGTGCCCCCCCTGGGATTACCATGACATGTGCCTGTAGTGCCCCCCTCTGGGATTACCCTGACATGTGCCTGTAGTGCCCCCCCTGGGATTACCATGACATGTGCCTGTAGTGCCCCACCTATGGGATTACCATGACATGTGCCTGTAGTGCCCCCCTCCCTCTGGGATTACCATGTCATGTGCCTGTAGTGCCCCCTCTGGGATTACCATGACATGTGCCTGTAGTGCCCCCCTCTGGGATTACCATGACATGTGCCTGTAGTGCCCCCCTCCCTCTGGGATTACCATGACATGTGCCTGTAGTGCCCCCACCTATGGGATTACCATGACATGTGCCAGTAGTGCCCCCCCTCTGGGATTACCATGTCATGTGCCTGTAGTGCCCCTCTGGGATTACCATGACATGTGCCTGTAGTGCCCCCCTGGGATTACCATGACATGTGCCTGTAGTGCCCCCCTTCCTCTGGGATTACCATGACATGTGCCTGTAGTGCCCCCCTCTGGGATTACCATGACATGTGCCTGTAGTCCCCCCCCCTCTGGGATTACCATGACATGTGCCTGTAGTGCCCCCCTGGGATTACCATGTCATGTGCCTGTAGTGCCCCCCTTCCTCTGGGATTACCATGACATGTGCCTGTAGTGCCCCCCTCTGGGATTACCATGACATGTGCCTGTAGTGCCCCCCTCCCCCCTGGGATTACTATGACATGTGCCTGTAGTGCCCCCCTCCCTTGTGGGATTACCATGACATGTGCCTGTAGCCCTCCTCTGGGATTACCATGACATGAGCCTGTAGTGCCCCCCCCTCTGGGATTACCATGACATGTGCCTGTAGTGCCCCCCTCTGGGATTACCATGACATGTGCCTGTAGTGCCCCCCCTCTGGGATTACCATGACATGTGCCTGTAGTGCCCCCTCTGGGATTACCATGACATGTGTCTTTAGTGCCCCCCCTGGGATTACCGTGACATGTGCCTGTAGTGCCCCCCCCCCTGGGATTACCATGACATGTGCCTGTATCAGTGACTGATTGGCCCACAGACAAAAAGCGAATGAGCAATTTGGTTGCCACAAATCACCCCAGTCATGCCTTTCACTCAGAAATCCCCTCAAAAAATCAATGAAAGACTTTGAAGTCTAACCTGCTTTTACTTCAAATCTTTACCGAAATGTTCTTCTACAAATTGGCAGGAAACATGTGAAGATTTTAGGAATCCAGGTTTGCAATTATGGGTGGCATACTATAGGAAAAAGCCAATATGAATAATTTCCATCCTAGTTGATTGATTTGCCCCCAAAATGGTATTTGGTTTTGGTTTTCACTCTGATGTGGGGATATTTATCATTTTTTTTCATCTTAAAAGCTCCCCTGACGCGAGTTCAAAGTGTCTCATTCCAGCCTTTTCTCGGCTGATCCTTTCATGGTTTCTCCCCACCATTATTGATGTCTGGTGCACCCATTCTGCCACCTGCTGCACAGTTGACAAATATGTGGCGGTACATCTGAGTTTGTTTGGGGTGGGGAGAAACTATAGTCTGATCCGTGTGGGGTGAGGAATGGCGGGATTTTGGGGTCAGTGACCGACTGTAAGATTTTATTGTCAATCAGTGGATGGGATTTCTCTTCCTGATTTGCTGCAGGCTCCTGGAATGCAGTTTCTTGGTTTGGGTCACTAAGAATGGTTTACTAAGAATGGCAACAGGCATGACGATTATCAGTTATTCTCATATCTAACGCTATAGTTCACCTTTATCCGCAGGGTAATCTTTATTTGTTAAAAAGAACAAATTACGTGTTTGTTTTTAGGGATATCAAGTCGACAGATGGTGGTTTTAAACAGCAATATCTTGAAAATAGTACAATTTAAAACTACCGTCCATCAACTTGATATCTCTGTTTAGCAACACAACGGATATAGGTTGAAGGCGGATAAAGGTGAACTAACGCTAAATCAGATATATCTATCACTACTGTGTAATCAGCCACACAATTAGTAATACTCCATATATAGTGAAACTACTACTAATACTGCTTCCGTCTACAAAACTCAGTCATTTCTTTCTGGCTTTACCATATTGCCTATTTATGGAATCCCTGTATGATGCATGTTGACTTTTCCTTGAGTCAAGTTTATACAGACTTGATACTTTCATTCCAATCGCATTGGCTGTTGCCAGGCAAATTCAAACTTTACAGCAAGCACACAGGGTTTAGTCATACATGTTCCGATGTGCCAACGTTCCATTAGCCCTGTAAGAGTTGGGTGGAGTTGGAATATTGGGGTGTAACCAACACATTCCGAAGAAGCTGTTAAGTCCTAGCTAGAAGAGTCATGACAAGTTCAGAATTTTTGTTGGATTTTATTAATTACTAAGAGTCATTCTGGGGCTACAGGTGACCATAAAATGGATACCCATTGCCTCAGGCAAATATCGTGATGGATTTGTTGGTTTGGTTTGGGGTAAAGCAGTTAGTGTCCTTGTAATCAGTCGGACATGGTACAGAATTTGTCACAGTGACAACTTTATGCCCGTTCCCATGGGAACAGTTCCCATGGCGACACTTACAGAACGTCCCGGAATTTCCCCCTGGGCAGATCAGACTAAGCCGGGGACAGAACTGTCAGGAAAGTTGAGATGAAACCGCCAAGTTACGAGGCCCGAGGGGGGGGGGTGTAATCATTGCTGCCGTGATTCTGGTGGTTATAGTTGGGTCAGGAAGTGAAACTTTCTCCTGTTCCAACATCACAGGAGGGTCAAGGTGTCAGCCTCGGTCACTTTCACTTTATTTGTTTAACCTGAGTACAGGTCATCAACCTGCGGAACAATTTGCATCACATTTCACAATAGCAAAAACATCCCAACATTATAACATTGCAACCTACGTCAGTCACTAAGGTGTCAGGTCCGGGTTTGAGCCTATCTGGGTAAATGTTTGTAAGCAGAGAGAACAGTTAATGTTTATAATGATTAGGGCTGGGTATCGGTACGGTGTAGCGGTACAAAACTGGTTTTTGTCATTGGACCGGTCCAGAAAAAACGGACCTGAAAAAATTCAGTGGCCCGGATGTTGGACCGATTGAAAAATGAACTGATTATATGATCAGACATTCACACGTTTTTGGGGTTACTGGTCTAGACAAATAGCAAGAGCGAAGCAGAGTAGACTCTAAAGTCATTTTACCAACTTTTACATTCAATCGTACAGAGGCAGTTAGCCTTGTAGGATTTTTAAAACGCCAGTGGGAGTTGAATACTACACATAACAGATATTTTTGCAGCACAATGGACCATTGTTTTTAGTGTCGTCCATTCATAAGTTTTCACATAATGAATCAGGTTCAGGTCCGGACCTGAACTGGACCTGGACCTAGACCTGACTTTTCTGTACCGGTACCCATCCCTAGTTATAAACCATTTTCAACTTGTTTTCAGCCTGCTCTGACCAGATTTCTGGTGACAGGCATAATTTCCCATCTGCCAGTAGCAATATATTCAGTAACATTAATATGCACAAAGCTGGCCTGGTGTTAGTTTCATCATGGCAACTATACAAAAACTATGAATTGAAACTGCAGTAAAAACCTACACTGGAGAGTAAGTTTGATGAAAATCCAGAATTATAGAGCATGAAAGAAAGTTAATTATTATGATAAAAGCCCACACAGGACTGTAATATAATGTGAATGAGTAGTACATCAAGAGGAATGATGAAAACAGCAATAAGAACAGGACAGGAGGCTATTCTCCACTGAGGCTGAATAATGTGTGTTTATGGAGACTCTGGCATCAGCCCAGAATGGAGTAATGAAAAGCGTCAATTATCAAATCTGTCCCATCGATGTGGAGCCGCAAAGCGTGATATCTCGTGACAAACTGTCGTCTCGTCACGCCAGGCCGGGCTGCCAACATGGATGGGCTTTAGGTTTAAATTTTGCCTGTCCCAACCATTGTTTGGGAGCCTGGGTAGTCCACTGGTAGTGAAGTGTGTTTAGCTTCCATACTCTTCCTCTTTGCAGAGAAAGAAGTATGTACCATTTTTTAAGAGTCTTTGGTATGACCCAGCTACAACATCCAGTCTTCCTTGGTGGTCTCCCATCCAAATACTGACCCGACTGCACGTTGCTTAACTTCCGAGATCGAGGGATCGGGTGTTACAATGCGGGTATGGCCGTAGACCGTACTCCGTTCGGTTCTTTTACATGACCGATAACCACTGAACTGAAGTGACATGACCAAGAACCACCAAACTGAAGCGGTGTGGCCGGGTAGACAGATATACCATAACTCACAAATCTAATGGACAAAACCAATCACTCTTTTTACCATAATTGCAATTAAGGAAGAAATGGATTCATCAAAACTAATTTCGCCATGAAGCTTCCATCCATCACTCTCAGACTTTTTAATTTTGGATCCATAAAAATGATTTTTATTGACAGACTAACGAGCGGGGCTGAGAAGTGCAATCATTAGAAAATCATCCCAACAGGAGACACTGGGGCCTCTAGTATGTATTTATGCATCGGTTTGGCCAACATACGTTTACGCACTTGCAACTGGCATCATATTGGTGTAATGGTTAGGGTGTCGGCACAGAACATAAGTGTACGCACTTGCAACTGGCGTCCTGTTGGCTCAGTGTTTGGGGTGTTGGCCCAGGACATAAGTGTATGCACATGCCACTGGCATCATGTTGGCGTAATGGTTAGGGTGTCGGCCTAGTTTGCGTACACAATTGAACAACGAACTACAGACGTGTATATACAGACCCTGACCTCTCATTGCAAATATTGTTGTCAATGATATGATGTTATACACTCCATTTTAGATGATATGTAAGTTATCCTACACCATGTACATACAAATGTTCTTTTTTTAAATTTGTATTGTTTATGTGTTTGTCAGCAGGGCTAGCCCTTTGTAATAGCCATAGGCTAGTTGGGCAGCCCTGGCTGTGTGTTCGGTGCAGCCAAACCAATACAAACAAATAAACTACAGACGGGATGTTACATGCTTGTTCACATTCTGTTGTTTTAAAAACAGCACAATTGGGGAAATCAAGTGGACAGTGGTTTCAAACTGCCCTATTTCCTAATCATAGCAACTTGAAAACACCGTCTGTTGACTTGAAATACCTGTTATTAAATACCCTGTTTTTAGAACAATGGATATAGGTTACCCCACAGATAAAGGTGAACTATCGTTAGATAATTTCATCATTGGGAAACAGAAAAAATCATAAGAAGATCTGGAACCAGTCCTGTTTGCGATAGAATAAATGTCAGGAACAGTTTGTACGTACATGCAACCTTTGTAGCATTGCCATAATGGTTAGAATTTGGGCCCAGAACATACTATTACGTATGGGTACATACGTACAACCAAGGTTGCTCAACTACAGATCTGAAGTGGATTATTCTACCATTGAGAAACAGAACAAATCACGAGGTCTAGAACCAGTCCTGTTTGAGATAGAATAAATGTCAGGAACAATTTGTACGTACATGCAACCATTGCTGCCATAATGGTAGGGTATTGGCCCTGAGAACATAAGTATGCGCACATACGTACAACCAAGGTTGCTCAACTACAGATCTGAAGTGGATTATTAGAACCAGTCCTGTATGGGGTAGAATAAATGTCAGGAACCATTTCATTCTCAGTGGATCATTCACTGGGACAGGATATGCTATATTGGACACAGCAGCAGTGGTAGAGTGGGTTGAAGCTAGTAAATTGTAGTACCCGATATTTCGTTATATATCAGAGGGAACTGTAAGTTAAGTTAGTAAACTGTAGTAACCTAACCCTGACTTTGTTCCCTCCCTGAAACTTTTAGACCAGCATATATTAGACTTGCCCTCAGACTCTGTTTTTTCACTTTGAATTTACGATTGAGATTTATTTCTTGAATCTAAGATTTGGAACCAACAATGTAACTTGGCCCCACACAGTGTTCCAGGCGGGTGTCTGTCTTTCTGTCCCTCAGACTCTGCTAAATATCCGTTTGAATTGATTTTACAGTTGAGATTTTTTGTTGTTAAATATAAGATTTTGAACCAATGATATAACTTGGCGTGGCCACATGCAGTGTTCCGGGCTGGTGTCTGCCTTCCTCTGTCCCCATAAATCTGTTCATTGTCCCCGTGTCAAACTCATTAACTCTCCACAGACCTGGACTTAACGAGGTGTATAAATTAGATTTGGGAAATAACTGTAAGAGGACGGTTTTGTGTGTCGGGAATAGGAATTATAGCTTTGTATGCTGGAGTTGGCAAAACCCCAGGATATACTATATATACTTAGATATATAATATTATGCTATTGTTGTAAGTTAAATTGTTGGGAATAGGAATTATAGCTTTGTATGCTGGAGCTGGCAAAACCCCAGGATATACTATATATACTTAGATATATAATATTATGCTATTGTTGTAAGTTAAATTGTTGGGAATAGGAATTATAGCTTTGTATGCTGGAGCTGGCAAAACCCCAGGATATACTATATATGCTTAGATATATAATATTATGCTATTGTAAATTAAATTGTTGGGAATAGGAATTATAGCTTTGTATGCTAGAGCTGGCAAAACCCCAGGATATACTATATATACTTAGATATATAATATTATGCTGTTGTAAATTAAATTGTCGGCAATAGGAATTATAGCTTTGTATGTTGGAGTTGGCAAAACCCCAGGATATACTATATATACTTAGATATATAATATTATGCTGTTGTAAATTAAATTGTCGGCAATAGGAATTATAGCTTTGTATGTTGGAGTTGGCAAAACCCCAGGATATACTATATATACTTAGATATATAATATTATGCTATTGTAAATTAAATTGTTGGGAATAGGAATTATAGCTTTGTATGCTGGAGTTGGCAAAACCCCAGGATATACTGTATTATACATGTGTACTTAGATAATTATGCTATTGTAAGCTACTTTTCCCTGGATAGATTTGGCACTGAGAGCCACATTTTATTGTATCAGTGTTAAACTTATTAACTCTCTACATATCACAATTTTACAAGCATCTCAATCTTCCATAAAAATCAAAATGATATGTCTAATTGTATGATCCATAAAAATTATTCTGATTGACAAAATGAATGATTACCACTTAAAAATAAACCCTGATAAATCAAATTTATCATAGGATATTGTGAAATTACTTCAGGAGATTGTCCAGAAATTAAGGACCGTCCCTGTTGGCAGAAACCCAGGTTATAAAACCATGTACTGTTAACGTTATACATGGTAATTTTAAGACTTATCGGTCTATGGAGCTTGAAGTCAGCACACATTTATTGTACTCATTAACTCTCTATAGATCACAATGGGACTTTCTATACTAATTTTGGGATACACCGTAATGGTTTTGATTGACTAAAAATCATGACCCGTCAGAATATTGCTGGCAAAAAGCACAGCTGGTTGGATTCAACTTGGAGGCCTGCCTTGTTTATGTAAAGCCGGTTTATTGTATCCATGTCAAAGTCATTAACTTCTGACAGAGCGCAAGTTACAGAATTTCATCAATCATACTCCGATACTAACACTTTTTGATTTTGTGATCATAAAAAAAATTTTAATTAACAAAATAACGAGCTAGGCTGATAAGTTCAATCATTATAAAATCATCTCATTTTACAAAAATGATTAATCTTCTATCAATCACCGTGAGGCTAATTTTGTGGTCCAAAGATTGATAATTTTGATTGACAAAAAAAGTTGTGACTCCCACAAAACTCTCTTTACAAAAAAAAAGGCTGGCCAGCTTAAGCACAATTTTGAAGAACATATGTTACAAAATGCAAATGAGTAGCTAGGAACTGACTATTAGAAGCAAATGCGCTCATGGAATAGTAAATTATTGTATCCATGTAAATAATTATGTGTAACAGAATACCTCTTGTCCTCCCCCAAACCTTGAACCCATGAAACCGGCTTATGATGAAGGGTTTTGTACTCTAAATAGAGGTTGAAAGAAAAACAGAAAGATGCTTGGAGCTCTGCTCTTGCCTATATTCCTGTTGATTGTATTTATGTCAAAGTTGTGCCTCTTACATTTGAATACTCCTAACAGAAAACGCCGGTCAGTTTTGATAAATAAACCCAGAAAGGCGCCTAGAGCTGTGCCCTTTCCAATATTCCTGTAGTACTTGGACCAGTGCAGGTTAGGTACGTGCAGGTAGACACTAGAAATACCTGCACAGCTCCAATTTTACTCGCACTAACCTGCATATGCAGGTGGTACAATGTATTTTGAGCCCTGTAACAGAAAACAATGGTCAACTTTGATGAATAAACCCAGAAAGACGCCCAAAGCTCAATGCCCTCCCCAATATTCCTGTTGATTGTATTCGTGTCAAAGTTATGAACTCCCGACAGAGCTCGAGTTAACGGCCGTCTGCCGCCGCGCGCCCAGATGACAATTTGAGCGCCTCGTGATAAATGCGGAGGGCGTAGCGCCGCGTTGTAATTCTGCCGACACGGGTTAGGCCGAAACAACTCCGCTTGCTGTTTCCTGGATTTGTACGATCCGATGGACTGAAATATGAAATATGAATGTGAAAACAAAGTCTGAGGAGGGTCTGTACATTATTTTGAGGACACTGAAATGTATATACACCAAAAAGTAGTTTTCATCAATCAGTGACTGTATGAAAGGTAAGTACACGTACCTCCAAATTTTTGATGGCTATCAGTCCAATCTTGATCACGGAGTGACCATCGAAAATTTGGAGGTACGTGTACTTACCTTTCATACAGTCACTGCCGGATTGATGAAAAATCCTATTAACTGTGAACATACGTGACTAATGAATCTCTTTAACGACACCAAAAAGTAGTTTCTCATTGACAGGCAAGAGGATATGATTTTGGAAACAATCAGACGTTTTTAGACAACCATCCAGTGTCTTTCGTCAGTGACACTCGAGAAATCTTGTTGAAGAGAGGCTATTTTTTATGGGCTTAGCCCAAAATCTAGAGTTTAAGTACTCTTTGTAATTAGGCCTGGCCAATATACAATGTAATTCTCCTGTTCTCATATACAGTAGACATTCTTAGTAATGCAGAAAATCTATGTAACACTGGGTCACCTTTATCCGACGGTAACCTATATTCGGTTTGTTTCAAAACAGGATATTTTGGGATATCAATTCGACGGATGGTAAGATTCAAACTGCAATATTTTGAAGATATTGCAACTTAAAACCACCGTTCTTCGACTTGATTTTCCTAAATATCCTGCCTTTTTGAGACAACGGAGATAGGTTACCCAGCGAATAAAGGTGAACTAGCGTTAATGTGAATAATGAAAACAACGGGCTGGGGGGAAAACTTAAATCTGTCGATATTAACTTCCTGAAACTGATTGTATCATTATGTACATCAGCGGAGAAGGGGGCATACGTTATTAGTTTCCCCTAAAATGGGGTGCCTGCTTTAATTGGGGTGCTCATTTTAATCCAGAACATATGGTACTGTCCCCTTTTTGTTGTCATGTCGATAGTCCAATCAAGCAATATTTCATAAAATTGGTGAAGTTCAACCAAGAAATTGAGCTGGTTGTGCCTCCGTGCAGACGGTTTTTGTGCCTTTTATTATGTCTAGCACATCTGCTGCATCATAATTATCTCAGAAGCAAATCTATTAACCATTCGTTAGGGAAACATAACGAGGATAATTGACGACAAATGACATCATCTTTATCCCGCATATTATTAACGATGACATTCTCTGGTTCCCTCCACACATATTACTGCACACAATTATATGTCTACATGGTTTACTGATAACACTTACTGCCAGTTGGTCTCGTTTGTCTTAATTACTTTAATTACATCAACTTTTTGTGGTGTTCTGTTGGCGTAACAGTTTGGATGTTTGGCCCAGAGCATGTGGTCCTTGGTTCAAGTCCCCAAACATGCAACGAATTTGGTGCGCCCTTGGGAAAGGAACTTAGTCTTAACACAAATGGGTACCTGACTTGGGTTTTGGAGGTTAAAAGTTGTGCAAGGAGAGGTTGGGCTGCCCTAGTCACAGGAGATAACAATTCATTGTACCTGTGGTCGCAAAGGGTGTATAGGACTACTTTCACCCATTTATTTTACACATATATGTATTACGACTTATCCTGTGGCCACATCAATGTGAATTCTTGATTTTTAGGTTTAATGAAAGATTTAGGGAAACTCTCTACCTTCTACACACAGTTCAAGTGAGTGAATATAGTCAGATTCAATCTTAAATTTCTCAGTTTTTTACTTATACATTCCGAGAAGCAAGGAATGAATAATTTCAGCCTGAGTGTAAGAAGCCATGTTACTGGCAAAGCGTGTTTGTACATTGACCTTGAAAGTTAAGTCTGACCTTGAGCAGACAAAACTGATGCTATAAGATAAATTCATCAAGCGGAACGTGCCACCTGGGACAAATTCTTCCGATGCGGAACATGTCTGACCTTGATTGGTCAAATTGACCTTGGAGGAATAGATTGTTATTGGGATAGATTTGACCTTGGATATTTCACGTTGACCTTGGATGTTAAGATTAGAAATTGGAAGTGTTACTTTTTTACTTGTGGGAGTTAAGCCCAATAACTCTGGTTAGAGATTAGTTTTAGAGTAGAATGGAAGGGAATAGACTCAAATAGAATAGAACAAAAAAAGAACAGAATAGAATAGAACAGAATAGAATAGAATAGAACAGAATAGAATAGAATAGAATAGAACAGAATAGAATAGAATAGAATAGAACAGAATAGAATAGAATAGAATAGAATAGAATGAATAAAGAGATCAGTTCTACAGATGGAGCAGGAGGCCTGATGGCCAGTTAAAGGGGGTGTAGGTCCTTCCAGGGAGGGGGGTGCAGAGGCAGAGGATGTCCAGTTAGAGGGGGATGCTAGAGAATTGGGGGGGGGGGTAAACACGCAGTGTCTTTGGGTTAATCTTAGTACTTGGTTGCACCACGGCTGAGCCAAGAGGGCAAAATGAAATATCCTCAGACAGCACCTGGCTCCTCTCCAGTCTGGACCTGAGACATATTTGCCTGACTGAACAATAAACTGAACTTATTCATCAAACATCTTACATTATTTTGGTACCAGCCTAACCTGTCCATGGTACTGAATTGTGTGTGATTTTCCCAGCCTTCTCTCTTCTTTTATTACTCTGTTTTCCTTTTGCCTTCCAGGAAATTCAGTTTTGATACACACTAAATTCACCTTCAAATTTTGTTCTTTGCATGCACAATATCAGTAACTAATTTATCTATCTATGTAACCTGTGTTCCTGCCATATTCTTTATTCCCCCTTTGTTCATTAGTACTGGCTACCAGCATCATAACTAACACATAATGAAACTGCCAATAATTCCATTTTGTGGATGAAAGAATAAGAAGAAACTCACTTTTGTCTATGGTACTGAACAGCAAGCCTGTGGAATGGCGCACATTCTGCCTAACTGTGTGACCACAATGCCTAACTGCAGGCGCAGTCCGCCTAACTCCACAACTCCACCGACACTGCTGAAAATTTGCCAAGCCTCTTAATCACTTAACAGTGCGGATTTGGGGCTACCCTGGGAATTACTGTCAAACTGCACTTAACTGAGACAACCGCGGTGGAAGTGGTTTGGTTAACTCGCATGGGAAGTGTTTTACCCTGGAGCTTGGAGATAAAATACAATGACATGTAATTTTCTTCATTTTTCTACTTAGAAGGGGTGTTTAAAGATAAGCTGACGGAACAGGTATTTCTTGGACTCTCTCCAGATAAAGTTGAAAGTTGCTGTAAAATATGGTTACTCCTGGAATTGGAAGATATAAACATGCATTTTTTTCTTCAGTAAAGGCTGACAAATCTATTGTATTGTTGATTCTAGAACTTTTTCTAGAAATGGACAATGAAACAAAAAATTGCAAACTTAAGTCAAGTTGATCAAATTGTTCTTTGATGACACAGACAATGCAAATGGCATTTCAGGTTTTGACTTGGACAGAATAACAATATCGAAGTACAATTTGAGGATTTAAGCAGTTTTCAGTCATCGGACAACACATCTGAAATGTGTTTCAACCTGCTCATGAATAGTTTATTTCCCTTAAAAATTCAAGCAAAATTCTTCTGCCGGAGGCACAAATCTTCTTGCTCGAAAGCCATCTCATAGTGGGACTAAGAAATAGATAAAAGTGGCATGCAAAATTTGTCATCATCCTTCCAGCATATTTATGAGAGAAAGTGTTAAGATTACGCTCCTGTTTGCTGTAAGATATCGGGAGAGAAAGTCTGTATGATAGGCACAATTTCTTACACCCTCTCAAGTTACCCCAGGGATGGTCCGATTGTCGCCCAAGAGGGGGGTGTTATTAATGACATTAATGATAGGGTATTACCCAGCACTGTTGTAAGCTTCTGCAGTCAATACCAGGTGTGACGGAAGATCAGGGCTTAAAATGAAAGTGAAAGTGAAAGGACTTAAGAAGGACAATCAGGTGGGATCAGTGGTGGTGACATGTCTTGAAGGATTGGAGATATTCCTGAAAGGATTGGAGATATTCCTTAAGAAGGGATGAGTTTTCTTATCAACTTTATGCAATGTCATGTAACCTTCAGCTTCGTGAAGCTCATACAATAACATTCATTAAAATTTGTCGATATTCATAAAACGGAATTCTATTTGCCAAAAGCTATGGTGCATTTCTTATCAAGTTTGTACCAGGTCATTTCAGCAGAAGTTTTGTGCTGTTGTTAGTAAGGCGTGTGAAGTTTTGATTGGAAACTGTCAATGTGACTTTTTTTTAAATTCAATACTTAACAAACTTGTCGAATGCTGTGGATAGCAGTAGTTTGTATTTTTCCTGTAGTTTGAAAAAAAAATCTGCAGCATTTTGAAATAGGTTGCTGTATTTTCATGATATGGTTTATTTGTACTTTTCAGTAGATTCAAGCATTTTGGTGTAGTCAGAAGAGTTTTTTTGTAAGTTTCTGTGGTTTGAAGTAGTTTTCTATAGTTTGCAGGGTACGAGGCACGAGTTTTTTTACCATAAAGCTGTTTTGTATTCATCATGCACAAGGTGTAAGGTGGTGGAAATTTGATAGGGGCGAGTCACGGTCGCTTTAAGAATATTCATTATGGTTTAAAGGCATCAGAATTCAGGTCATGTCGGCTCAAGGACAAAGAAGCTTCTTAAGTTAATCTGGGTTTAAGTCTTCTTCTTGTGATGGGATCTGAGACATTGATTATGAGGTATTTTTGCATCACAGTGCACATTTAAAGAGTGGAGATTTAATTGGAGTAACTTACTGTCCCTCTAAGAAGGTTAAGCACAGCTTAAAGACATTCGGATTAAGGTTACAGAAAATTTCAGCTTAAGAACAAACTTAAGAAGCTTTCTAATCCAGGTTTAAGTCTAGATGTCCTAGATAAGATTCTAAGACATTGATTGTTCCAATGTTTTGTATTCACAAGGAGTGTAGATTTAATTGGAGTAAGTTACTGTCCCTCTAAGAAGGTTAAGCACGGCTTAAAGACATTCGGATTAAGGGTACAGAAAATTTCAGCTTAAGAACAAAGAAGATTTCTAATCCAGGTTTAAGTCTAGATGTCCTAGATAAGATTCTAAGACATTGATTGTTCCAGTGTTTTGTATTCTTAAGACATCGGGTGCAGGGGCTGTGAAGATGTGATTAGTATAAGTCACTTTGATGCTTCTTTAAGGATATCCGTCATGTCTTAGAGTACAAAAAGCCCTTTAAGGCCCCTCTTAGTGTGGTTGTGAGCATAAAGGAAGAATTGACAATGGATTTAGGAAAGCATTGATCAAGGGCTGTTCTATATTTTATAATGCACAAGGTGTAGAAGCAGGTGTGAATGTCCGATTAGACTATAACTTTAATGATTCTTTAAGGATATCTATCATGTCTTAGAGTACAGTCAAGTTCCCTTTAAGGTTCCTCTTAGTGCAGGTGTGAGATATGGAAAGGAAGATTTTACAATGGCTGGCGGAATAGCAATGATTTTACAATGTTGTATATCCATAGTGCATCCATTATAAGGGTGTAAAGGTTCAATTGGAGTATGTTGCTTTGACGGGTCTTTAAGGATATCCATCATGTCTTAGAGTTCAGTTATATTCCCGTAAAGCAAGGACATTATATATAACATCCTTGCTTTAAGGCTTTTCTTAGTACAGTTGTGAGATATGGAAAGGCAGTCTTGATAATAGATAATGGCAAAGCATTGCATATTAAGTCTCTTTGTTGGGTCTTTAACACTGAATTTAAGTGCAACTTCCAGGGACCCTCAAGCATCGGCCGAGCTCCTTAAAATCATTCCAAAGCCCACGTAATTACTGGGATGTTGGTCTTTCTTTGGCCAAAAATGCCCATTCAGAGCCCGCCAACACTTCGGCCGAGCTAAAGTCTTGATTTGTAAAGGGGTTTATGGATATTTGTCATGTACAGAAAAGATCCTACTCTTTGCAGACAGGCTCCTATAAGTGCATCTCTGAGGTATGACAAGGAAGCTCTGCGGTGGGAAGACATTGATCTAAGACTGTTCTGTATTCACGGTGCACACGGGAAAGGGAGTGTGAAGATTTGATAAGACGGTGTCACTTTGAGACGTTCCTTTAAGGAAATCTATCATGTCTTAGTGCGGAAAAGCTGCCAGGCTTTGAATAAAGGCTCCTCCAAGTGCAGGTTTGAGATATCGCAGGGAAGACTTGTGATGGAAGACTTGTGATGGAAGACTGGATCTAAGAGTGTTTTGTATTCGTTATGCACACAGGGAATGCAGAGTGACATTTTGATTGGAATGCATCACTTTGACATTCTTTTAAGGATATCTATCATGACTTTAAGACAACAGCAGTCAGAATTAAGAAAATCTTTTTGCTTGAAGACAAGCTGAGGGTTTTTCCAGTCAGCTTTAAGACATCCTTTTGACATTCCTTTAAGGTTATCTACCATGGCTTTAAGACATCAACAGTCAGAATTTTAAAAAAAATAGTTTGCTTGAGAACAAACTGAAGACTTTAATCCCAGAAAGGTTTAAAACATCGGAGCAAGAATTGCTCCAGTGTTCCTTTATTAATGATATGCAGGTATCTAGGTCATGCAGAGTGTGTGGAGACCCGTGTAAAATTGTCACTCCAAGGCCTCATTTCAAAAAAATTGAAATCATCTATTCCTGTGGCCTATTATGTACATATGTGTAGTTTAGATTTGTTTGTTTGTTGCATCTTTGTGGGTCAGCCGTCATCAGCTTGCATAGCCTTCCTAGGCTGGCCCAGTGTAATGATTTGTTGTCATTTTCAATAAATAAAATAAGATAAAATAAATAAATGAATAAATAAAATAAAATAAAATAAAATCTATTCCTTTAGGAATAACCATTGTGGCATCTGGGTTTAGGCAACTGTAGCTCTGGTGGCCTAAAAACAAACTTAAGGCTTTCCCAGCATGGGTTTGATATGTGAGGGGAAAATGACCAAAATTGGGAATTGATCGAAAAGTAGTTTGTATTCATGATGCGCATGTTTCCAGGCTGTGTGGGAATCTATCTATGCGTCACTTTGATGTGTCTTTAAGAACGGCTTAGAGACTTAAAGATTCTGAGTACAGAATATCTGCCGTCTTAAGAACAAAGGCTGCTCCTAATCCGTGTTTGAGACATTGGAAGGGGAGATTTGTGATAAGATGTCATAGAAATATTCTGTCCTAAGTTCTATAGAACATAGATTCCAAGTAAGCAGTACTTAAAGATTTATATTATATATTTATTTGTCTTGCATTTTGACAAATGGACTATTGTAAGCCATAAAACAGTTACTCAAGCAACTGGATATGATTTTGAAAATGGTCAGACATTTCAGACAGTATCCACTATCTTTCCTCAATGAAGCAGACTATTGCTTCAATCATACAACTCTACATTTCAACCATTACTAAGAAGCGAGAAGAAGCCAAACATCCAAACTGTACTAGGTTTACAATACTTCTACATGTATATTTTATCCTTGTTATGACCTGTAATTTGCTCGGTTTGAAATAAAATACAGATTTCTTGTGCCTCCATCCCCCATCCATTGATCCAGTGTTTTGTATTCGTGAAGCGCGGCGCAGTAAGCCGTGAACAATCAGTTTGCCGGCTCCATGCTCATGAGACCGCCGGTTGGTGGAGCGTGGCCGGTACCCAAGGCCAATGGATTTCCTGTAAGTGCCGGCTGATAAATCGTCATGGCGACGGAGGAATGTGATGCGCATCGATTCCTCATCGGTAGGGGCGGTCGGCTGTGGGGCGAGTCGCTCGATGCACTTAAATACTGTGGACTAGTGTCAGCATGGGGGTTTATACTTATACTAGTGGCACCATACAGACACGGAATACTGATTAGTGATGGGTACCTAAACATAATGGGTACAGGTACAGGTACACTGGTACTGGTATAGGTGCTAGGTGGATCTTCCTGGCTCGATGCACTTACTGTAAATGCATTTAAGTTCGCGGGGATTTAATTTCGCGGTAGCGGGAAAATGGACTTTTCGCGGTGGTTTTAATTTCGCGGTAGCACCATGCACTGTAGTCTTTTACTGTTGTGGAAAAATGTTCGCGGTGGTTTTAAATTCGCGGTGATGCGGCCGCCGCGAACATTTCTGCATTTACAGTAAATACTGTGGACTGGTGGTGGCAGGGGTGGTTCATACTTATACAGAATACTGATTAGGGCTGTGTACATAAACGTAACATCAAGTATAGGTACAGGTATACTTGTACTGGTACAGGTACAGGTACAGGTACAGGTACAGGTACAGGTACAGGTACAGGTACAGGCAAGTCAAATGCACCTGCATATATGTTAAGGTGGAGCTTGATGCATTTGATGCCAGTAAGTCCCGTGGCCTGGTAGCTGTGTGTAGAATACAGATCCAGTCAAACCTAATTCAACTCGACACTCGGGGGACTAGCAAAGGAAAACAAAAATGACCTCACAAGAGCCCACCCTTGTCTCAGGCAAGTGAGGGGAGAGCCGAATATCCCACTTCAGCCCTAAAGCTCTGATTCCACGGGTCAGTGCGGAGGATGGGGCATCAGGAATTCTGGAGCATCTCTGGGAATTATGGAAACCTTTGTGGGAATCACGGAAACTTGCACAGCATTCAGGTCTGGGAATTAGGTAAATGGGGTGGTTCATGGGGCAACTCGGTTGACAACTGGGTTGGCTCTGTGCACTAGGTGGCTTTTCTTGGGCATATCTTGGAATTACGGAAAGCTCTGCATGAATAATGGACACCATGATAATTGTAGTTTTGGAATTAGTTAAATGGGGTGGTTCATGGAGCAACTGAGTTGGCACTGTGCACTGGGTGGCCTTTCTGGAGCATACCTGGGAATTATGGAAAGCTCCACAAGAATAATGAAAGCCTTTGTAGTATTGGAATTAGTTTAATGGAGTGATTCATGATAGCAACTTGGTTGACAACTGGGTTGGCACTGTGCACTGGGTGGCTTTCTGGAGCATACGTGGGAATTATGGAAAGCCCCACAAGAATAATGGAACCTTTATAGTATTGGGATTAGTTAAATACAATGGGTCATGGGCAACTGAGTTGAACTGGGTGGCTTTCTTGAGCATATCTCGGAATTATGGAAACTATTTCAGGAATGATGGAAATTGTCCCAGTATACAGCATTGGAATTAGTTTAATGGAGTGTTTCATGGGAGCAACTGGGTTGGCAACTGAGTTGGCATTGTGCTCTGGGTGGCTTTCTGGAGCATACCTGGGAATTATGGAAACTATTTCAGGAATAATGGAACCTGCCCCAGTATACAGCATTGGATCTGGTTTAATGGAGTGGTTCATCATGGGAGCAACTGAGTACAGTACCCCTAACCCGCACCCCCCGTATACCTGTGTGCACAAGTGTATGGAGGGGTGGGGCTGGGGGGTGGGGCTGGGGGTGGGGGAGTCGAAGAAGATATTTTCTGTGTGGAGGTCCCCCCCCCCCACACACACACACACTCAACTCTATTGAAATGCATCCTGGGAGCAACTGGGTTGGGGAGAAGTATGTTCTGTCTCAGTTTTGCCCCCACACACTGTACTGTATTAAAATGACCCGTCTGTGTGTACATAATGTATCATGGGGTACCTAATTTTGGGGAAGGTATTTTCTGCCTGAGTTTTGCCTCCAGCCTCCCCCCTCAATTCACATACACCCTGTGCTGAAATGGCCCTAGTGTGTGCACAAGTGCATCCTGGTGCAACCGGGTTGCAGGAGGAATTTCCTGTCCTGAGTTTTGCCCCCACACACTGTATTTTATTTATTTATTTTTTCAGCTGTTAAGGAAACACTGTAATGTATTGAAATGGCCCACTGGGTACACATGTGTATCTTTGGACAACAGAGTTGCATTTTTTGCCTGAGTTTTGCCGCTCAGCCTGTACTGTATTGAAATAGCCCTAGTGTGTACACAACCTGTGTATACCTGGTTTTGCCTGAGGTAGTGTCTTCTTTAAATTTGCCCCCACACCCTGTACTGTATTGGCATGGCCCTAGTGTGTGCACAAGTGCATCCTGGGGGCAACCGGGTTGCAGGAGGAATTTTCCGCCTGGGCGAGCGCGCCTTTCCTGATGAAGGGAGGGACTTCACGCGGGGCAGCGGGAGCATCTTAAGATCCAAGGACGGGCACTTGGGAGACGGTCAGCACTTAAGGACGGTCTCACAGGGGCGACAAGGAGCCGCTCTGACTGCAGATCCGCTCCCCAAGGTCACAGGCATCCAAGGTCATACACGCCCACACTTAGGACCAGAAACAACCTTTAAGATGGTTCCTATGGGCTGAGAATGCTGATAAGACAGGAGAATGGATCGTTTTTAATGACCTTTTACTTGACGGCACGATTGCTGGTATGAAAGGGCAAGGGGCAGATTTCGTCTGATTTTTGTTTGTTTGGCAAAAGGCCACAGTTGTTTGATTTGTTGGTTCTTTAATTAAACAAAAATATGCTTCACTATATAAACAAACAAACAAACAAACTGAAAAAAATGAAATGAAAGCAAAGCCAGAAGACCAGGTTTGTGTATCGGTGCACTCATTTTTATGGGTGAATGCAGTAATAAGGAAGATATCCTTTCTATCCTCTGCTTTTAATTTTATTATGTTGAGTTGGTAAGCCTGGTATACTTTATTACTTTAAAATGTTCGAAGGTCAAGAAATGATTTGATGCGGCCTAAACGGTAATCAAAGTTGTACGTGAAACAAATAAAGAGGAAGCTATTCCCAACAAAATAGAAATCCCGTAAACACCTTTAGAAAACGTCCCAAACCACCTCTGCTTGGAAATAGCAATATATCCTGTTGGACACGTGAAACCTGATATTGGGACATGAAACCTGATACTGGGACATATCTGCCTGGATAGCAATAAACTTGCCCCGTCCGTGATGTGCTCAGTATTTATGGGCAGCTTCTTCTGTTGTTTGTAGTATTGATTCCCATTGACATTTCACAGGCAAAACGTGCACTGAAACAACAAAGCGCCACAAACTAAGCTAGATCCAAGCCCACTAAGGTTGCGCCCTCGCTGAACGGTTTGACAGAACGCTCAACGAATGTCATTGATGAAAACAAGTCTATTTACGCTTTGCAAGTTTTGCTGTCTTGTCAGTCAAACTTTTGCGATCTTTTGCATTTTGCATGATATTCAATTATGAAATCAACAGCTTAGGAAAACCCAATTTAAGGCGTGGCGCGATCGCCGTCTAGTGGAAAGTGGGCAGTACGGATTAGCCTCCTTCACCGGCCTCTCTGGGAACCTTTGCGAAAATGTTTTTTTTTTTTGGGGGGGGGGGGGTAGGTCGATTCGTGATTTCTAACCGGGAATATGCCGGGAAAGGAATATACAGCGGGAAGCTTGTACGGGCTAGACGAAATTGACCTACCCCCCCCCCCCCCATTTCTTTTTTCGCCAATTACGCATTTACTTCCCATTTCACAGCGGCGGTGACCACTAATGGATGAATTATTTGACAGACCGTTCAAAGAATTTCATTAAAGAAGTATTTAAAAAAAAAAAAACGTTTGTGTTTGTCTTCATCACGACGTCATATCGTGCATCATATCCAAATTATAAGATCAAGTATTTCAATTTTAAAAGGTCCAATATTGTTTATTCCGTAAGAGTTCCTATCGTCGCATTTAGACCTGAGTTATGCCGTAAAGTTGTGACAGCGGCATTGCTCAAAGATATTGCCTGTATCGACAGAAATTCATGGCATTTCGCCAAGGGACTTTGTCTACTTGAAATCAATTATAACAACGTGTCTGTTTCTTTTAAAAAGAATTGTCACTGCTCAGAAATTCGGTTATAAGCTTTCGGAGTTTCCAAAACTCATTTGCGAATTTATATCGCCGATTTCCTGAGTAATTTAGCAAGGTCTGCTGCCCATAATGTGTTTTATCATACCTATTATTTCCTAGGCGAAACTCAATAATTTGTGAGTTTATATCGGCAGTTCCGGCAGCAATCTAGCAACAATGCGTCTAGTTTTTTCTAAGAATATGTTACAGAAATTTAAAGACTTAAAATGTAAACCAAATCGGCCCTCTCGCGTGTGTGAGTTTATTCTGAAACTGTGCCTTGCATCCTTGTCTGTCCGGACACGTGGAAACAAACTTTCTTTAAAACCCGTCGGCATTGCGTAACTTTCGATTTGCGGCGGGAAAGGAAGTGACGTCACAGCTGGCTGGTCCAGGTCCGCCATTTTGATTTTGCAGACGACAAAGACTGTCAACAAAAGTTTATTCGTCGCTTTTCTCCCCGATTTTTCCTCAGTAAAGCGGACAGGTTTCATCAATATAAACTGTTCTGTTGATTATGGCTATAGCAGTACCTGTAGAGTACGTCCAGATGTACGTGAATTGCCAAAATGTCCGAGAAAAGAAGAAAACTTTGTAGCCGGTGTGCGACGAAAATGACGACATAACACGGCGGAGCTCGGGTAAGTGGAAAATTTACCGCGCCATTCAAACTTGCAGCCGGCCTTGCTGAGCTAATCCAGAACAGGTCTGAGCATTCAGGTGTGTAGTAGATAGAAATGCAAACATTTACTTACTGCAGCTTGTTTAGAACTTTCCCAGTTTTGTTGTGTGATAACTTGACCCGAGCTGACCCCGGCGCGCGGCAGACAATGTTTTACTCTCGGTCGGGAAGACGGCGGCCCGGGTGGCGGTGGGAGTCGGCTACGGGGCCGGGGGTTCACACAGAGAAGATTTTGTTCTGTATATGGGTTACTAGAACATCAGGCTAACTTTTAGAGCACGTTTTTACCAGCACAAATCGCATCATGTACACCTTGTAGAACCCAAATACGACAGGCCAGCCGCCTCGGCACTGTAGCGGGGATTCCAGATTTTTCTCCCGAACATAAAAGCTTGTTTTTTTGCACAGTTTTGGCAGTTAGGTTGTCGGAAAATGCAGAGAGAAGAAAGCCTTTGAGATCTCCTTGGAAATGCCTATGATTGACAGGACTGTGGAACAACAGAATAGCTGTGAATGACAGGACATTGGGACAACAGAATATCTGTGATTGACAGGACTGTGGGACAACAGAGTAGCTGTGATTGACAGGACTTTGGGACAACAGAGTAGCTGTGATTGACAGGACTGTGGGACAACAGAATAGCTGTGATTGACAGGACTGTGGGACAACAGAATAGCTATGATTGACAGGACTGTGGGACAACATAGTAGCTGTGATTGACAGGACTATGGGACAACAGAATAGCTTTGATTGACAGGACTATGTGACAACAGAATAGCTATGATTGACAGGGCTGTGGGACAACAGAATAGTTGTGATTGACAGGACATTGGGACAACAGAATATCTATGATTGACAGGACTGTGGGACAACAGAATAGCTGTGATTGACAGGACTATGTGACAACAGAATAGCTATGATTGACAGGGCTGTGGGACAACAGAATAGTTGTGATTGACAGGACATTGGGACAACAGAATATCTATGATTGACAGGACTGTGGGACAACAGAATAGCTGTGATTGACAGGACTGTGGGACAACAGAATAGCTATGATTGACAGGACTATGGGACAACAGAATAGCTTTGATTGACAGGACTGTGGAACAACAGAATAGCTGTGATTGACAGGACTGTGGGACAACAGAGTAGCTGTGATTGACAGGACTGTGGAACAACAGAATAGGTGTGATTGACAGGACTGTGGGACAACAGAATAGCTATGATTGACAGGACTATGGGACAACAGAATAGCTTTGATTGACAGGACTGTGGAACAACAGAATAGCTATGATTGACAGGACTGTGGGACAACAGAGTAGCTGTGATTGACAGGACTGTGGAACAACAGAATAGGTGTGATTGACAGGACTGTGGGACAACAGAATAGCTATGATTGACAGGACTATGGGACAACAGAATAGCTATGATTGACAGGACTATGGGACAACAGAGTAGTCGTGATGTCAGGTGGATAGTGTGTCCATCCTCTGGCCCCTGGCTCAGACCAAATGAGGCTTCAGAGTGATTCTGTACTTAGAGCCTGCATGGCCCAGTCCGAGAGTGATTCTGTACTTAGAGAGCTGCGTGGGCGCCCGGTGAAAAATGGGCACTTCCAGGGGGGAAATTAGCTGTGTTATTGGAGTCCTTGAACCGGAAGTGGGACAGTCTTGGCTGCTGCGGTAGTGCATTAGCAGGCCTTTGTAGCTTCTGTTTTTTTACCTCCAGTTTAACGGAGGTATTGTAACAGTTTGGTATGTTTGTTTGTTTTTTTTGTCCTGGTGTGTGTCTGCTGCAGCAGTGCATATCTGTAGTCCTGATTTTTTATCTCTAGTTTAATGGAGGTACTGTAACAGTTTGGTATGTTTGTTTGTCCTGGTGTGTATCTGCATACTTGGAGAATTGGAAGTCAGCAGGTTGGCTCTGTTCCAAAGTTGTAGACAGGCAGACAGGCTACAGGCACACAGATCATTTGGGGGTTATTAAATCCATTTAGATTGGCTCTGTTCCAATGTTGTAGGCAGACAGCAACAGGCACACAGGTCATTGGGGTTAATCCATTTAGATTGGCTCTGTTCCAATGTTGTAGGCAGGCAGGCAGACAGGCAACAGGCACACAGGTCATTGGGGTTAATCCATTTAGATTGGCTCTGTTCCAACGTTGTAGACAGGCAAGCAGACAGGCTACAGCCACACAGATCATTGGGGTTAATCCATTTAGGTTGGCTCTGTTCCAATGTTGGTGACAGGCAGGCAGACAGGCTACAGGCACACAGATCATTGGGGTAATCCATTTAGATTGGCTCTGTTCCAATGTTGTAGACAGGCAAGCAGACAGGCTACAGGCACACAGGTCATTGGGGTTAATCCATTTAGAGCTTGTTTTCTGGACTTGGCTGCAGAGGCCATACCAATTCAATTTGTTATAATAGAGATTTCATTTCAGATTTTTTATTTCTTCATTTTAGTACTGTATATATATATATATATATATATATATATATATATATATGTATGGTCCCAATATCAGTTAGCCTAGTGTCCATATTATATTGTCTCAGTTGCAATCTGAATAAAGTCAAAGTCTGAGAGATTTTAAGACATGCACTAGTTTAAGAAAATGTTAACTTCAAAGGTAAAAAATAATCTATACTTAGTCTAATGTTTTTTTAATGGTAACACACACCCAGTACAGTTTGAGCAAGGACATCATTCTTCTTTCAGGGAGTCTGGATATAGTCATATTCAAATTTCCATCCCAAACCTCACTTTTTATCTTGCGCTCTTACTTGATTTGCACATTGAAACATCTGAAAATGTTGACGTTCACTTGGCATAGCTTAAGTAGTAGTAGTAGACTGGTTTATTCGTTTCACAGAAATATAAATGACACGAAATAAAAGCAACCTTGCAGCCGCCAGAGGAGGCTGAATTGTGCAGCTTTTCAATCACAATAGTGGCTTAGATGCAAACACAATTAAAATTAAAATTACGAGTGCGATTTTCGACAAGTACATGTACACGAGTTACTGCTAGATACATATTTATCATATACAAACTATGTCACTTTTAAAAATTGTTTAAACTATTTACATTGAAATATAATATTGTACAAATGAGAAGATGATGTCTGTCTTGCATAGATATGGACAGTTCTTGCACCTAAAGACTGAGAAATGTCTTAAGAATACAAACCAGTTTTAAGACTCCCCAAGACGCCTGAAGAAAGGTTCTAGACAGGAAGTAATTTAAAGTCAGATCCCCGTGAAAGGTTCGCCGTCTTCCGTAGTCAGTTTGTCTGGCCTGATATGGGAGGTCACTGGGGTCAGGTTCTCTTGGCTTCTGTAAAGAGGAGCAAAATTTAAACCTAAATAGCCTGCTATAAACTCAATTAACAACTGTACTAAATAGCCTGCTATAAAGTCAATTAACAACTGCACTATTGTCAGGCAGACTATGCAAACTATGACTTTAATACTGTCAGTCTGTATACAAACTATGACAACTATCGACTTCTGTCAGTCAGACGATACAAACTATGATAACTGTGCAGAAGCATACAATATATCTCTAATCTAAGTCAGGTTCTCACTTGTTTTACTTAAGATCTTATCACCTGTTTACATGATAAAGATCTTTGAGTTCCTGTTTCTAAAACTCAAAAGGAAAGAACCAACAAGTTAAGATGGCCCAGCGGCCTAAGATAGCCTTTAGATGATCCCAGGATGCAGTTTCATGGTATTTGTTTTCCGAGTCTGTGAAACGACAAACTGTTAGATTGGAGTTTTGATGCAGTGGTTTTGTTAGGTTGGAGGTTTGGATGCAGTGGTTTTGATGCAGTGGTCTGAGAACCCACATGTTGAACTAGCCCAGCCTGTAGGATGGATGTTCATTTGTTAGATTGGAGGGTTTGATGCAGTGGTTTTGATGCAGTGGTCTAAGAACCCACATGTTGAACTAGCCCAGCCTGTAGGATGGATGTTCATTTGTTAGATTGGAGGGTTTGATGCAGTGGTTTTGATGCAGTGGTCTAAGAACCCACATGTTGAACTAGCCCAGCCTGTAGGATGGATGTCCATTTGTTAGATTGGAGGGTATGAGGCAGTAGTTTTGTTTTTGGAGTCTGTGAACCATCATGTTGAACTAGACTGGCCCGACATATCCGGTAAGGATGAATGTCCATTTGTTTAAGATTGGAGGTTTTGATGCAATGGTTTTGTTCTGAGGTATGAAATCTTCAAGTTTTTGTTTCCCGAGTCCAAGAAACAACATACTGAAGTAGTCTGGCCCGACATATCCGGTAAGGATGAATGTCCATTTGTTAGATTGGAGTTTTGATGCAGTTGTTTTGATGCAGTTGTTTTGATGCAGTGGTCTGTGAAACGACATGTTGAGTTAGCCCAGCCTGTAGGATGGATGTCCATTTGTTAGATTGGAGGTTTTGATGCAGTCATTTTGTTTTCCATGTCTGTGAACCGGCATGTTGAACTAGACTGGCCCCACATATCCGGCAAGGATGGATGTCCATTTGTTAGATTGGAGGGTTTGATGCAATGGTTTTGTTCTGAGGTATGAAATCTTCCAGTTTTTGTTTCCCGAGTCCAAGAAACAACATACTGAACTAGTCTGGCCCGACATATCCGGTAAGGATGGATGTCCATTTGTTAGATTGGAGGGTTTGATGAAGTGGTTTTGTTTTCAGAGTCCAAGAAACAACATACTGAACTAGTCTGGCACGACATATCCGGTAAGGATGGATGTCCATTTGTTAGATTGGAGGGTTTGATGCAGTGGCGCAGCTTTATTGTAAAGGTGACCCCGGCCCTTCAGTCCATAACTGTGACTTTGAGCCAGAATCGATAGGAGATGTTGTGCCTCATTCTGGTGCAGACATAGCATGGATCGCTCCTGCAGCCACGCCAGTGTACTTGGTGGGTTCTCACACGAAAGAGCTTTCTTCCTCTGAAAAGTCAGGACCATTATAGATTTTATTCTTCAAGAAGATGACATAGAATGTACAAATAAAAGTATACAGTAATGAACCATAGCTTCTTGAGAGAGAATATCAGATAGCCGCGCCAATGTACTTTAAATAGCTTTCTTCCACTGAAAAGTGGGGACCATTACATCTTTTATTCTTCAAGAAGATGACATAAAATGTACAAATAAAAGTACAGTAATGAACCATAGCATCTTGAGAGAGAATATGAGATATCAAGACCAGAAATTCTGCTGCAATATGCAGGCAAGCTGCCAGGAGGCACAACATTTTTGAAAAGTAATTTAAGCTTTTTGCCAAATTAGATACAGCTCTTGGGCCTCATTGCACGGTCAGAATCAAGCATAGACAACTCTTGGTGTTGGTCAACACTACCTCAATTTGTTGCTTCTTGCAAAAAATACCAAAAACACCCCTGCAGTACCAGAACATGCTGATGGAGGGCTAAAATCCATACCTTATGCCTAATCCTGGTCACACAGTCAAACATAACTTACTCCTGATGTTAGGCCATACCAAGTTAGTTTGTAGGTTCTTATATAGAAATAACAAAAATGCCCTAGACCTGCAGTTCCAGAACAAGCTGCTGGAGGGCTCAAACTAATGTCCCTTGTTTCCAGATAAATAAGTATGCCCAAAATCAATTAATTAATCAATCAATTAATCAATCAATCAATCAATCAAACAACCAATCATTCGAATGTATATACATGGACAGCCCAATTGTACTTTGACCACACAGTGACTGTTTACCCATACATTCCTCCCATGCCTGCTGCAGCAGAAATCATGACCAGGGTGGGGTGGGGGATGTGGAATATTGACTAGTGACTGCTCAGCTTTCTTCCAGCTCTCTGCCTTGTCGGTTCCCTTCGTGTCAATCGAATATCATCAGTTTGGCAACAGAATTCAGGTCAGATCCACAGTGGATCAACAGAACAGATCAAATTACTTCTCTAGGTATCAGATTACAGGCTGTCCAATCTTATGATAGTTTTGCAAATTGTCTTCCTGTCTGTTTTACGGAAAGAAAGAGGTTTTCTCATTAACTGCTTGAAGATGAATCAAGATTAATTTGTTGGTTTTCAGATAACTCTGGTTCACCTATATTCGAGGGTAACCTATATCCGTTGTTTGTAAAATAAAGCGTATTTAGGGATCTGAAATCGACGGACGGTGGTTTCAAATTGGAACATTTTGAAAATATTGCAAATTTTAAACTACAGTCCGCAGATTTAATACTCCTAAATGTGCTGTCTTTAAAGACAACGGATATAGGTTACCCCGCGGATAAAGGTGAACTAGCGTTAGTAGAAAATTGCTGAACTGGATGATGACTATGAAACTTTTAGTTTTACTTCTAGAACTCGAGATATCAAAATGGGAAATTCTGCTGCAGTACCGTAACAAACTGCTAGGGGGGCAAAAATCTAGCCATTTTCAGGTCCCATCTAGATCTGTGGTCCTAACTGTGGATCGAAATAAAGTCAAAGTCAAGACTTATAATCCATCTAGCTGTTCTTGAGTTATGCTGTTCCTTCAGAAAACTGTACATACATAACAGGCCACACCAAATTTATTTGACGGTCGGGTCGAAAAAAATGGAAATTCAAATAGTTTTTTCTAAAGGTCTGAGGTAAAGATACATACAGCCTGAGCAGTTTAATGGCACATCTTATGCAATGGATCGCTCCTTTTCGTTTTTTACTAATATTCTGAATAAAAAGCATTGTTTTCAGACTGAAATTATGTGTATGTGGCTCTGAATTGCAATATTCACAGGTTTTTGATAGCAAAACCTGTATCAGGTTTTCTCAGGACTTTTTTTTTTTTTTGAAAACAATGTAGAGGTTGATCCGAGAAGCAGGAAATAAAATTGATATGATTTTACAAACAAACCCTACCAAAAACATGACCTACTTGGCAAATTATGATGTTCCTCCAGAAAACTTTACACTACAAACAAACCATAAACATGACCCACTTTGTAAATACTAAATGTAAGCATCAAAGGAGACAAATGAGTGTAGCCTTGACTTCAGGTTGTGGTAATTTATGGAGCAGGAGAAACGGATTCCTTAATCATCTGTTAAGGAGACAAATTTGTTTTCCTGGGAAGTCGGCATTAACTTGTCCTTGAAGGCTCCTTAGCGTTGGATGTAATCTTGGCAGCTGCTTTGTCTTGGGCACAAGGTCAAGGAATGTCTCACAGTCTTAAGAAGTAGCGTTGTGATTAAAGTTGGCAGAACTTTGACGAGGAGGAGGAGGGTTGTCTCAGAGTTAGGGAGGCCGAAGCACCCAGACTGTGGTCACAGAGTTAGGCAGACTGTCTTTTTGGTAGGAATGGAGTTAGGCAGAATTTGGGGTACTACCGTCTGTGCTGTAGCAGGTAGTCTGGGTACTAGGGCTGGGTACCGGTACAGAAAATTCAGGTCCGGTTCAGGTCCAGAGGATCAGGTCCAGGTCCGGACCTGAACCTGGACCTGATTTAGTATGACTTATACAAATGGTCCATTTCACTACAAAGAAATTTGTTTGGTGGAGTATTAGACATAACACTGGCGTTTTAAAATACTACAACGCTAACTGCACCTGTACGATTGACTGTAAACATTGGTAGAAATTACTATAAACTCTACTCTACTTCACTCTTGTCATTTTCTTCCAACTGCAAGCGCCAAACGTATGAATGCCTGATAAAATAATATGTTAATTTTCTAATCGGTCCAACATCCGGTCCACCAAATTTTTTCAGGTCCGGTTTTTCTGGACCGGTCCAATAAGAAAAACCGGTTTTGTACCGGTACGCTGTACCGATACCCAGCCCTACTGGGTACCATTGGTACCACTCAGGCTATGGAAGATGGTTCCCAGTTTGGAGGAAAACTTACTTTGACCTAAGAGAGAGAGAGAGAATGGTTTATTGGATTAAAAAACTGTAACAGTTGCAGCCTAACGGCTGAATTGCAATTTTGTACAATGATCACAAATTTCACATATACGTATATATATATATATATATATACAACATATTAAATACGCTACACTACAAGTTTCCATTGAGGAGTCTGACGCAATAGGGGAGAGTGCTGTTACTCAACCGGGACGTCCTACATTTGAAACTGGTGTAGCTGGCATTGTTCCTTAAAGTTCTGTTGTGGACTTCCCCCCGCCAAGATGGGAGCCATGAACTGTATCTGCTAGAGTTCGCAAGAGATTGCGCATATCTAAGACATAGAATGTCCCTTCTCCCTAAGGCTTGTTCATCTCAATTCAGGGCAGTTCTAGGCCAGGTCTTTTGCTCTTGGCAGCTTTTTCATGAAGATATAACACCTCTGCCTGGGGAGCGTTATACCCCACCTTAGATAGGTGAGCTGGTCTTGAGGAGCAATCGACTACGGAAGGTCCGCCTCAGTGCCAGCACTGCAAAGATGATGATCATATGTTGCACTCCATATCCCGTTTAAACCTAGAAGAATTACTCTCGCCTGACCCCCTTAACTCATCTGACAATACTTTATGCACCCTTCTCACTATGGGCAGCCCTTTCCTCCCACACTCGATAAATTGTAACATCTTTGACTATGTTTTCAATTTTATCAAAATGACCGGAAGATTTACTTAATCTGATTTGAAATTGATTGGTAATGCCAGCCTTGTATGCGCTTTAGCCCGTTTTTGTCGTTAGTATTTAATATGTTATTCTTATGTTGCAAAATGACATTTATGTTCATGTCACCTAAGTTATACGTTTCGTTATAATCTCAATTTTGTTACTTTTGATTGTCATTGTATGTAATACAGAGCAGAAGACCTCTATAAGCTCATTGTGAGCTTCTTGTCCAATGCTCAAAAAAACGAATGCAAATAAAAAATAAAAAATAAAAAAGATGATGATATTGATGAAGACCTTATAGGGACAGTGGGTTGTTATCCACTGTGTCTAGGGCACAGTATTGGAAGGCAGAGCCCAACCCTCTCCTTCAACTGCCTTTTACCTCCCCAACTGAAGTCTGGTACCCATTTTTACTCCTTTGTGGATCGAGGAAGGTCATGTGAAGTTCCTTTCCCAAAGACATAACATAGGTGGCATGTCAGGGTTCAAACCCAAAACCTCTGGGTTCTGCTCCAAACACCCTAACCTTTATACCAACATGATGCCACTCACTGTTCGAAGGAGCTTTGACATAATATGATTGAATTTGATATAGTTCACGATAGGTTTGGATTTCCCGCTTGGTCCCACACAAAGTCTAGCTGTGTTAGCTTTCATGCCTCAAAAGCATGCCGATAAGTTCCCCTGTCTGCCTATGACGGATCCATAGCGTAATTTGATCTATGTTACACCTGGGCCATGATAACTTCTACAGGTCGCAACTGTCTGTTCCAAGATTGAATCTGAGACATTGACTTTGTTTATCAAGCTTTCAAACATCACACCCCTTCCGTGTGCCTGGGCAGTCGATAAGTTCCCCTGCCAGGATATGATGAATCTGAGGCATAATTCGATTTATGTCCTTCCCTTGCCATGGTAACCAGGACGGGCTACAAGAGTTCCAAGCTTAAATCTTACACATACTTTATCATTTTTTTTTAGCTCTAGCTCTCAAGCCTCACACCCCTTCAAAGCACTTGGGCAGTCGATAAGTTCCCCTGCCAGGTTATGATGAATCCGTGGCATAATTTGATTTATGTCATTCCTGGTCCATGATAACCAATACGGGTTACAACTGTCTGTTCCAAGCTTCAATCTGAGACTTTTTTTCTCAAGCTTTCAAGCATTATACTCTCCAAAGTACGGACAGCCAATAAGTTCCCCCTGTCTGGTTATGATGAATCTGTGGCATAATTTGGTTTATGTTACACCTGGGCCATGATAAACAACATGGGTCACTAGTGTCTGTTCCAAGCTTGAATCTGAGACATTGACTTTGTTTATCAAGCTTTCAAACGTCACACCCCGGCCTTCCGAGCGCCTGGGCAGTCGATAAGTTCCCCTGTCTGGTTATGATGAATCCGAGGCATAATTTGATTTATGTAACACCTGGGCCATGATAAACAACATGGGTTACAATTGTCTGTTCCAAGCTTCAATCTGAGACTTTTTTTCTCGATCTTTCAAGCATTTATAATACTCTCCAAAGTACGGACAGCCAATAAGTTCCCCCTGTGTGGTTATGATGAATCTGAGGCATAATTTGAATTATGTCAAACCTGTGGTTGCAAGAGTTCCAAGCTTAAGTCTTAGGCATACTTTTATTATCATTTTCTTTAGCTTTAGCTCCAAAGTGTCACACCCCTTCAAAGCACTTGGGCAGTCGATAAGTTCCCCTGTGTGGTTATGATGAATCCGAGGCATAATTTGATTTAACATGTAAGTGGCCAGATGGCTGCCATTGTCTGTTCCAAGCTTGAATCTGAGACAGACTTTTTATTTTCTTTTTTTGCTTAAGCTTCACACACTTCAGTCTGCTGACAGCCGATAAGTTCCCCTGCCAGGTTATGATGGATCCGAGGCATAATTTGGTTTATGTCATTCCAGGGCCATGATAACCAGGACGGGCTGCAAGAGTTCCAAGCTTAAATCTTACACATACTTTATCATTTTCTTTAGCTCTAGCTCTCAAGCGTCGCACCCCTTCAAAGCGCTTGGGCAGTCGATAAGTTCCCCTGCCTGGTTATGATGAATCTGAGGCATAATTTGATTTAACATGTAAGTGGCCAGATGGGGTTTGCCCTGTTCTGTTCCACGGCCGGCCGGTTCTTATGACTGATGGGCCACAAACAGCCAGGTCAATATCGGCCCGTTTCCCCGCTCCGACGAGTCTGATGGCTTGCGTTCGAGCGAAACCGCTGGGAGCGAAGTTAGAAAGTTAGAGTTGCCCGTACATCTGTACGGATGCTTAGGCAGGGTTGAACAAGTTTTCTAAAATCCACTTGTCCTGTCGGGCAAGCACATAAAAAATGTACTTGCCCGAACCAATTTTTCACTTGCCCAAAATTCAAATATCACTGTTACTAGTATATGCATTTTCACTTCCAGCAATGGAATTCTCTGTAGACAATTGCTTGATGTCATGACTGTAAAAAGTAACAAGTATATCAAAATTGCACTAAAATCAATGGAAAAATCTTACTTGCCCGATCGGACAAGTGGGGTAGGACATGCACTTGCCCGAACAGCACTTTCACTTGCCCTGGACAATAGGGCTAGTGGACTTGTTTATCCCTGGAAACCGCCGAGAGCAAAGTTAGAAAGTTAGAGTTGTACATCTGTGCGGATGCTTAGGAGTGGTGCCCATTTCGAGTAGCCCTTGGGCCACACATTTGTGCAAGTCACTACAGCAGGGGGATGGTACGCTGGTAGTGATGTGTGTTTAACTTCCATACTCTTCCTCATCAATGCTGAGTGCTAAGCAGAAAAAGTAGCACGTACCATTTCTAAAGTCTTTGGTATGACTCGGCCGGGGATCGAACTCACGACCTTCTGAATGCAAGGCGAACACTCTACCCACTCAGCCATTGCACCGGGAAGTTAGAACCCTTCAAATTCCTCACAACTTCTGGCTTTGTCTACTCGGAGCGCAGAAGTTATTTTTCCCTGGGACATGAAATATCGAACGTGTCGTATGAAATCTTCTGCAGGGCCGTAAATCGCCATGGAAATGCATCTGTGCGGAAAGATAATGGGATAAACCGGGAAGGCTCTAAATTTGCTGTCAGCTTCGGATGAGGCTGTGTGAAAGCCTCAAGTCTGAACAATCATGTGGTGAAGGATAATTAATTTGAGTTGATGGGGCTATGAAAAGACAACACGTGGGGTGTAGGCACATACAATTGTAGCTGGTGTGAATGATTTAAATTTGCTGTCAGCTTCTAAAGAGACAGTGTGAGTTCTGAGTGCAGGAAAGCCTCAAGTCTCCTGAACAACTGTTTGATGGTGGAGAATTGATTTGAGTTGAGTTGAGTTGATTGGGGCTATGAAAAGACAACACGTGGGGTATAGGCACATACAATTGTAGCTGGTGTGGATGATTTAAATTTGCTGTCAGCTTTGGAGGAGGCAGTGTGAGTTCTGAGCGCAGGAAAGCCTCAAGTCTCCTGAACAACTGTTTGATGGTGGAGAATTGATTTGCGTTGAGTTGACTTGATTGGGGCTATGAAAAGACAACGCAAATTTGCTGTCATCTTCTAAAGAGGCTGTGTGAGTTCTTAATACATGAAAGCATCAAGTCTTCTGAACAATTGTGTGATGGTGGAGGAGTAATTTGAGTTGAGTGGAAATCTGAAAAGAAAACACATGGGGCACACAGGTGTTGTAACTGATACAAATGGGAAAGCTGCCTTTCTTGTCAACTTTGATATCATGACTAAGTTTTTCTTCCTGTGATGAAAACCTTCAATGCCAACAAATATCAAGTTACATGCAAAAATTCCTGATGATCAGAACTTGCTCAATGCCACTAATGAAAGGTAGTGAATACTGCCTAAAATATCTGACCATTAACAAAATCTTTGTAGTTGAGTACTATTTTCTATTTAATTTTGTATATTAATCTTGTAGAAGAAGTAATTATGGGTAACTTGTCCTGAAATATCTATTTACAAAGTCTATGCATTTGAGTACTATCTTGTATTGTATAAGCTTGTAGAAGAAGTATATGGGTAACTTGACGTACACTTGTGCAAGGGAGATACATGGTTTTGCTGTTGGCCTGAATTGTTGAGACGTGTCCCGAAGCCCAGAGTCTGTGATCTGAGCAGCGCCCGTCCGAGCGGGGCATTAATATTTCAGGGCAATAATGGCTCATCTTTCGGCCGGCTGCATCACGGTGATGGAGAATCAATGGGCTACATCAGCCAGAACCATGGCGATGTGCATGAATTAGGCAGAACCATGGCGATGTGCATGAATTAGGCAGAACCATGGCGATGTGCATGGATTAGGCAGGAACCGTGGCAACATGCATGGATTAGGTACATCAGCCAGAACCATGGTGACATGCATGGATTAGGTAGGAACCATGGCGGTTATGCAGGAACCATGGCGATGTGCATGGATTAGGCAGGAACCATGGCAACATGCATGGATTAGGTACATCAGCCAGAACCATGGCGACATGCATGGATTAGGCAGAACCATGGCGACATGCATGAATTAGGCAGAAACCATGGTGACATGCATGCATTAGGCAGGAACCATGGCGACATGCATGGATTAGGCAGAAACTATGGCGACATGCATGGATTAGGCAGAAACCATGGCAACATGCACGGATTAGGCAGAAACTATGGCAACATGCCTGTATTAGGCACATAAGGCAGAAACCATGACAACAGGCATAAATTAGTCACACCATGCAGGAACCATTGCAAAATAAACCATGGCAAGATGTGTGAATCAGTCTCTAGGTAGAAACCATGTCAATATGTGTTAAATCATTGTCTAGATTAGGCAGAAACCAACAGAGATTCCAACCTAATATCTCACTCTTTCTCAGTTTGAGGAGAAAGTTTCATCTCCATGTACAACTTGTCATACATTCTACCTTAAAAAAACCTTTCCATATGTTTCAGTTCCAGTCAGTTTTTTCTATGGTAAGAAATGTGTGGCCTGCTCTTGTCCTTGCACCAGGAAGCCATATAGTTCATAAACTAGAGACTGATTTTAATAAACTTTCTATATCAACAGTTGATCTGAAAGACTTGATCAGCTAAAAGATGACCATTTTTCCCTAGAGACTCGTGTTTGTGCATTAATCTATACACACGGAACTCAGCCTGGCCTTCAGTTTTATTTACAAAAGTCTTATTCACCTCTTATATTATGGTTACAAGAAAGTCACTGTTGCTTAAAATATCCTTGATTTTATTCATGAATGGGGAAATAAACTCTCATAAGGACAGGAAAAATGGTCATTACTTAACTTTGTATTAATTGATGACTTTATTCTTTTCAAGACTAATGCAATGTTCTAGGGGATTTACTGGAATATTTTCCTTCATTTTCCAATCATTGGAATGAGATTGATTTTGATGCGGAATATCGGAATTCCGTGCAGCAAATGAAAACTTCATATCACAGTTTATTAACTCTGGTAATTTCCTATTAAAGAGCTAAGTAAACAGCGCTGGAGTGGAGAGTAACAATCTGGAGGGACTGCCAGAACTATCGAACCAAGGAACATGGGCTCGATTCCCGTCCCAACCCAGATAAAACAATTAGTGAACTTTCAAAGTTGCATGGAGATAGATGCTTGGAAATTGTTGAGTGAAAATTTATTTTCTTTACATCACATTTCATGGCAACATAAGAATTATCAAATATTAAGCATAAAAGTAGACAATACGTGTACATTTGGTGGAAAACAATCATGAACATGCTGACTGAATGGCAAACATAGGTTTGCATAATACATGTTTTGGGGAAACCTTATAAATCCTGGTTGTTATGAGTGAGCAATGAATGAATTAGGGTAAAATTAAAGCAAGCGAGTTCGAGTGAGTGAGGGAGTGAATGTGTAATTAGCTGAGTGTGTATGAGAGTGGGTGAATGTGTGAGAGAGAGGAAATGAGTGAGCAAGTGAGTGAATGAGTAAGAGAGGGAGAGATTTACCTGTATGTTCTATCTGTGCCCCCCATTATATACTCAGGCAGAATGCATGTCCTGTTGACATTGTGTGGCATAAAGGCCTTTCAACCAATATCATTACTGCATTTGAAATGATGACCCTTGGACCTTCCTTCTAACCAATGTTTGTTCTTCTTTTCCTCCTCCATGTTTCCCCTGCCTCCTGTTACCATGACAACTGTCTCCATGCCAACTTGCCATGACAACCTGCCTCCTGTTACCATGACAACTGTCTCCATGCCAACTTGCCATGACAACTAATCAGGTGAGTGACCTTCCTTGTTGCTATGTGCAGATGATGATGATGATGATGACGATTGTTGTTGATGTGCATTTTTCGATTGTCAGCTTTGGACTGCAGCATTTTGTACTCTATGCCAAAAAAATCACAAAAATTTACAGAAGAGTATCAAAAGACTTTTCCTGTCATAATGGCTGCATCAGATGTAATTTGAACCATATACCTGAAACAATGTGAAACAATGTGAAACAGTGTGACGTGATGTTTGTAACTGTAAACATCATGTCATGTTGGCTTCATGTTTGAATTGTTGGTGTTATGATTATATATATCCTATGTGTGATCTTTGCCTTTGTACACCTACCTGTAACACCTATCTGCCTGGTTTACCTAAAGACACTGATTAGTAATTATGACAGCCCAAAACTTACATATTACAAACTACTTGGTGCACAATAAGGATTATTTTACAACAAAATTACTATTTGCTCATATTTCTTAAAGGAAAACATCTAAAAGTAACATTTGTAAATCTGTTGTGAATTTTCTTACATGAATTCCACAAATAGTTTACAAAGGCAGGGTTAGATGCTCCTGTGATGATGTCATGATGATGTCATGCTATATGATGATGTCATGATGATGTCATGATGATGTCATGATGACGTCATGCAGTGCAATTATGTCATGTCGCGCGGTTGCGTTATGCTTGCTGTGGCATTTTTCAACCATTTTCAACATTCCAGACAAGGTAGGTGATGGTTTGTCCAAGTGTGCCACAAAGTTGTTGATATAAAAATGTACACTTTGAACTGTCAACTTGTGGTCCCATATGTCAGATAAGTCCTGTGACTTGTTCTCTTGACAATTGTTACCACTAAGAGGGTGAAAACTGTTTTTGTGGGTAAAAAAATCCTGTGAATACTGTTATCTTAATAACACCCCATACTTTAAAGTTCTCTTGAAGATATAACAGTGATCTTCTTCTTCGTCGTGTCATCTCTACAGTGATAAACATTAGTGATGTCTTTGATTGTACAACCAGTTCCATAGTCTTCCTCTTTGTCAGCACAGCTTGCCCTTTTTGATAGCCACAAGCTAGTTGGGCAGCCTGGCTGCACATACTGCACATCTAAACCAGTAGATAGATAAATAGCATAGGTCAGTTCCTAGCATTACATCATTAGGAATGATTGACAGCTGTCATGAGGCTCAGCTGCCCAGTAAATTGGTTCCACCCTCCCAACGACATTCTGGTCAGCTGCAGCCTGAAGCAGCTCATGGCAACCTGTCGAGTCTCCTGCTGTAACTAGTGAAAGTGATGGATCTGGGAGATGGTGTCTTAAGGTTAAAAGAGAAAGTGAAAAGGAAAGTGAAATCTGATTTACAGCCTTTCACTCCTGTTGCTATCATCCAATCAGGTTCTGAACGGAGGTTTCGGGGAGGTCAGATCAGTCGGATGCTGTTTCACTGTGAGTCTAATGTTTGGCTGCTGATTGCTGCTTTCACCAGATGGCAGCAGGGAGTGGTTCACAGTGGAGATGGTCCAGTTTCAGTTTAGTCATGTAACCAGGGGGGCTGGTACCTATTGGTTGGTGTTGGATGGGAAAACAGCAGTAGTTGCACCTTAACCTGATGACGGGTAATTACAGTATAGACTCAGAGTCTGTATAATCTCATAAAAACATTTTCATGACAAGGGAAATGAACGCACCAGTGATCAGTTTCAGTTTCGTCATGCTGGTAAAACAGGGTTGATGTTGGATGGGGAACAGCATATAACTTTGTTCACAATGAGTTGATGATGGGTACTTAAGTATAGACTCTGTATAATCTCAGAAAAAAAACAGATTTCATGACAAGGGAAATGAACACACAAGTGATCAGTTTCAGTTTCAGTTTAGTCATGTCATCAGGGGTGCTGCCTATTGGTTGGTGTTAGATGGAAAACAGCAGATAACTTTGTTCACAATAAGTCGATGATGGGTACTTCAGCTGAGCCCTGTTGACTTTGTATAATCTCAGCTAAATACATTTTCTTGTGAAATGAACACAGAAGTGAGCAGTAAGTGTAGGTCAGTAGATATCACGGGTAAAGCAAATATTGCAAAGAAGAAAAGTTGAAGATCTCAGGTCTTTTAAGCTTGAACATTATTAGTATGAAGATAACATCTGGGCCTGAAGACAAACCTTAACTGGGGACATGCTGTTCATTTTACAGTAATGACCGGAGAAAGTTCCGTCCTTAGTTCTGGTGCTCTTATCTTCTGTACAGGGTAATTTTGACTGCTGCTCATGGCCAGTTATCTAACAGGACAAATGAGAACTGTGTTTGTGTGGAGCGTTAGGTTGGTTTAACATTGTTATCTCCTGGTCTGGGTACTTGTGACTGTGCTTCATAGCCAATGATGTAACAGGATAAACAATAACGTGCCCTGGATAGTGTTAGTCTGGAGGGTTTGGTTAGTTTACCTCCCCCAACACTGTTATCTCTGCACAGGGTAATTGTGACTGACAGTGTGCTTCATAGCCAATGATGTAACAGAGCAAACGAGGATAGCATTGGTTTGGAGGGTTAAAGTTGTTGAACTCCCCCAACACCGTTATCTTGGTTTGGAGGATTAAAGTTGTTGAACTCCCTCAACATCGTTATCTCTTCACAGGGTAATTATGACTGTGTTTTATTGCCAATTATGTAACAGAACAAATGAAGCCGTGCCCTGGATAGTGTTGGCATAGAGGGTTGGGTTAGTTTAATTCTCCTAACACCGTTATCTCTGCACTGGGATAATTGTGTCTATGTTTCATTGCCACTTAAACTGCAGAACAAATTAGGCCGTGCCCTGCACAGGGTTGGCATGGAGGGTTTGGTTAGTTTGATTCCCCCAACGCTGTTATCTTCTTCACAGCGTAATTGTGACTGCCAGTTATATAACAGAACAGATGAGAATGTTCCCTACACAGTGTAGTGTGGAGGGTTTGGTTAGTTTGATTCCCCCAACACTGTTATCTCTTCACAGGGTGATTGTGACTGCTAGTTATATAACAGAACAGATGAGAATGTTCCCAGGACAGTGTAGTGTGGAGGGTTTGGTTAGTTTGATTCCACCAGCACTGTTATCTTTTTCACAGGGTAATTGTCTCTTTGCTTCATTGCCAATTATGTAACAGAACAAATGAAAATAGTGTTAGCGTGGAGGGTTTGGTTAGTTTGATTCCCCCAACACTGTTATCTTCTTCACAGCCTAATTGTGACTGCCAGTTATATAACAGAACAAATGAGAATGTGCCCAGGACAGTGTTGGCAGCCATCCATTCACCCACTCTGCCGCCCACACACAGTTTTCACTGAAATGTTATCTTCTTAAGTCCTTCTGATGGTATCTTGTTAGGTTTTGATGTTATTTAGCTGTTCTGGTGTCAACTACAAGTGGCAAACTGTACTGACCAATACAGACTCGTCAGAACCGATGGTTGCTGGTTTGGGTTTACTTTGTACTTTTTTTGTTACTGCTTACAGTAAAAGTTTTATCTACTTATCAGTTAAGACTGCTTGCCATCCATACAATTGTTTAGTTGAGGGAGGATCTAAGCTCTAAGGAAAGAAGCTTGTCATTATAATCAGCTAAAATTTTGGGGCTCAAGTCAGCTTCCCTCAGAAGTGTATTTCTGCCACATTAACCACTATCCTGCTGAGGCAGCTGTTTGGCAGCAGGTTTATATTGTTTTTAGGATTATACAGCAGATAAAGGGTTAATCTTGGCCTCCATTGAGTCAGTATCTTCTGGGCTACAAACAATAATTTCAGTAGCAATAAGAAATAAATGGCAGCATCTTCAAGCAGCATTGAGAGTCCTTGGCAACAAAGAACATGTTCAATGACAATGAATTCTCCAGTAAAGAATTTAGTATTAAACTTTTGTAAGACACAAAAGTTGCAAACTCACCTGATTTCTAAATAAATAAATGACAGCATCTTAAATCAGTAGTGAGAGTCCTTGGCAACAAAGAACATGTTCATTGACAATGAATCCTCCAGTAAATAGTATTAAACTTTTGTTGAACACAAGAGTTGCAAACTCACCTGATTTCTGTCCAGAACTTTTATGTTTTCATGACCAGAATAGACGACCCAATTCCCAATGCTTTTGTGCATCAGCTGCAGAGTCATGACCAAAGTCTGATTCAGCAAGGGACAAGAACAAGTCAGAGATTGCAGACAGCATAGAACATGATGGGATACATTAAATATCACAGTAAAGATCAGTCTTTAATGTCAAAGAGAAGACTGGATGATTTTTTTATGACTGATTTCAACTTTTCATGACTGATCATACACCAACTCTTCTTGCTTCTCTTTGACAGATCTTTGGTTACCATGTTGTATTTTCATGTTATCATTTGATATTTGTATTTATGTTTATGAGGACAGGACATCAGAAAAGCATGTTCCTTTTTTCCTGATCTTAGTATAAAAAAAGTGAATGAAATAGAATAAGTTTTCAGGATGTCTTCTCAACAAAAAATCTGTGCCATGCGCCCCATTAATGCCTAAGTCTGAGAGATTTGGGCACCTAACAAATGTTGTTGATAGCCCAATTGTTCTGAAGACAACACAGGGGCCTGCCTGGGACTCAAACCCAGAACCGTTAGATCCAGTGTTGACTAGCAATGTTTCCCTATGAGATTTAAGCCCCTAACAAATGTTGTTGATGGCCCAATTGTTCTGCCCTGTCATGAAGACAACACTAGGGCCTGCCTGGGACTCGAACCCAGAACCGTTAGATCCAGTGTTCCCCTTGCTGTGCCTCCAATGAGAGATTTAAGCCCCTACCAAATGTTGTTGATGGCCCAATTGTTCTGCCCTGTCATGAAGACAACACTAGGGCCTGTCTGGGACTCGAACCCAGAACCGTTAGATCCAGTGGTCCCCTCACTGTGCCTCCAGTGAGAGATTTAAGCCCCTAACAAATGTTGTTGATGGCCCAATTGTTCTGCCCTGTCATGAAGACAACACTGGGGCCTCTCTGGGACTCAAACCCAGAACTGTTAGATCCAGTGGTCCCCTCGCTGTGCCTCCAGTGAGAGATTGTTGATAGCCCAATTGTTCTGCCCTGTCATGAAGACAACACTAGGGCCTGCCTGGGACTCGAACCCAGAACTGTTAGAACCAGTGTTGACTAGCATTTCCCTTGCTGTGCCTCCAGTGAGAGATTGTTGATGGCCCAATTGTTCTGCCCTGTCATGAAGACAACACTAAGCCTGTCTGGGACTCAAACCCAGAACCATTAGATCCAGTGTTCCCCTCGCAGTGCCTCTAGTGAGAGATTGTTGATAGCCCAATTGTTCTGCCCTGTCATGAAGACAAACTCTCTCTTTAATGGGTTCCCAGGTCATTAGACTTTAGAGAATCCTGGCTGCTGAGATATGGCTGGTTGCCACGGTAATCGGTCGTTTTGTTGATTGGGGCTGTTGAGTAAATGGTGCGTGACTCCAAACCATTTTACAATGACACTGAAGGAATGGGAAGACGCTTTATTGACGCAAGAAAAAGTGCTGCAACTTTTGTACAGTCAACGACAAAATACAAATTCAAACAGAAATACAACATACAATAAGTCTTGATATTTCATGTGTTAAGCAATAAAGGCTTATATTGGTGAATCTGTAATGTCTTGTTCTAATCAATAGGCTATTACATTATGAGGTTTAGTGCTTATTCTAATAACAAAGCAATATTTCAGGTCAAATCAACATCTGGAGACACATGCATCTGCTTGGGGCAACTAGCCTATTCTAACCTGTTGTACTTTTTTGTACTAAAAAAATATGAATGCCTTATTATGTAAGGCATCATATTTCCGTGACAAGGAATTCAGATTCAGTTTCTTTTGGACAACATGAGAGAAGGCTGTTAAGCAGAGAAGATATCATCTTGCTTTGTTAACCCTTCAACTGCTGTGTGCTCATCATTTCAGTAACCTTGCATTGGTTCCAGCAGGGGTTAGGGTAGGGAGGGTTAAAGTATCAGTCACAACCATTGAAATCTAAGTGTGCAGCAGATTTACGATAAATAACTATCAGTATAAAGTATCACACATATTAATTTGTGTTTTGTCTTATCAATTCATTTCCCGTTTTAGCTTATCAATTCATTTGCCTCTGCCATATGACCCACATCAACAAAGGCATAAATATGCCAAGTATAAATATGAGTAACTACCACAGAAAGTTCTTAGTTTTAGGAGAGTGTATTCAGTTTTCAGGAAGTGGTGCCCCTTGATAAAGGGTCTGCATGGGGGGGTCCTGACAACGATTTACGCTGAATTCAAAAGAACGCCTTACGTATTACGCTAAATTAAGGAAGGCAATTACGCTAAATTTGGTCGCCTCGCTACGAATTACGTAGATAAGATGGTTTTCCCTCCGAATTACGGGAAAGAAAATAGGCTGCCTACGCCTTACGGAAAAGAGCATGCAGACCCTCTTGATAGGCCTCTTCCTTCGTAAAGAAGGAATTCAGATCGCCTGATTGTCATTCAGAGCAGCCTTCTACATGTCTTAGGGACAGAGCTGGAGCGTTATTGACACACTGGCCCATTGCAGCTGGAAATTATCACAGTTTTCCACCAAACAGTTGAGATACTGTAATTCACTTTGTTTTCTCGGTACCAAACTTTCACGGTCTGAGAAAATTTAACTTGTTCTCAGAACTAAATGTTCACTGTCACGGCAAGTGCACATGAAAAAAGGCTGTGAATTATTTGCTATCAGTAATGATAAGTTCACGTTACAGTCGTCACCGTGAAAACCGTGAACATAACAGTACATTGAAAAAATCAGGAATTGCAGTAGTTTGATAATGCACTATAGTCTCCGACCCTCGGGCATGAGGATGGGACTAGGTAAAGGTAAATGCCATTTATATAAACGTTAATTACACTTCTCTTCGTAGTCGAAAGAGATTAGTGAATGCTGTCTGAAAATCTGTTTCGTTAATTCATCTAGTTGTTTTATTTTTCATCATACAAATGCAATATTTTATGATTGACACATGACAATACAGGCTGAGGCCCTTCTAAGGTTCCACCAGACAGCTGACGACCACATCATGGCCCAGGTATGAGAAATGGGTCTGGGAGGGGTCAGGGGGAATTAAACCCAATCTACGGTGCAGAGTCCAATATCCGCAGTGCTTTATATATGTCCCCAGGAGTGTGTTGTCAGGATCGGCGCTGGGATTGTCAGGATCGGCGCTGGGATTGTCAGGATCGGCGCTGGGCGTGATGAGCTGGGATCCGCCTGTCTGATCAAGCGTTGGTCAATCCTGATAGAGGAGGGGCCGGATAAACGATCACATTCATCACGACCCTTTCAACATCCCGTCAGCGGGAAGATTGTATCGGGGGCTCGTATTTCGTGCGACGCAGAACCTATCGCCCGAACACGCCTCACCCCCGACCTTTCCAGGGCCCTGGGGAAGTGAGCCTAGCAACTTATTGGTGTACAGATTCATTCATTCTGCCTTGATCCCACTTGACCTCGCCGGAAATGAAGTGGGCAGCTTATTGGTGTACGGATCCATTCATCACCATGGCGATGCAGGAGGGAAGTGGGCAGCTTATTGGTGTACAGATTCATTCGTTTCCTCAGCAATGCAGGAGGGAAGTGGGCAGCTTATTGGTGTACAGATTCATTCATTCTGCCTTGATCCCACTTGACCTCGCCGGAAATGAAGTGGGCAGCTTATTGGTGTACAGATCCATTCATCACCATGGCGATGCATGGGGGGAAGTGGGCAGCTTATTGGTGTACAGATTCATTCATTTCCACAGCAATGCAGGAGGGAAGTGGGCAGCTTATTGGTGTACAGATTCATTCATTTCCACAGCGATGCAGGGGGGAAGTGGGCAGCTTATTGGTGTACAGATTCATTCATCACCACGGCGATACAGGAGGGAAGTGGGCAGCTTATTGGTGTACAGATTCATTCATCACCATGGCAATGCAGGAGGGAAGTGGGCAGCTTATTGGTGTACAGATTCATTCATTTCCTCAGCAATGCAGGAGGGAAGTGGGTAGCTTATTGGTGTACAGATTCACATATCACCGAGAACATTGGGCTGGTACAAATTGCCTTTTTATTGACTCCTCTCAATTTCAGATTTTTTCTTGTAGAAGAATGAATCTGATCTTTCCAAATACAAAAGATTGACTACAGGCAGTTTTACAGCTGTAAGTATCAGATTACCACACAGGTTGTTCACAGGGAAGCCTTCAGATTCACCTTTCAAAAAGATAACTGCTCTTTAGAACAGAAAGTTGCAGTTTTTCAACTGAAAAATGTTGATGTAGGGAGTATTGCTTTCGTTAGCGTAGTAAGATGTGTATCGATAGAAGTAAATGTGCACCCTGGTGTGTTATAGCCAAACCTATTACACTAACCCCTGCCTTATAGCTGTAATGTTGGAACTTAGCTGGACGTCGGTTGGACCAATACCATAACTGCCCTGTCCAGTGTTTCAGGAGAGGTTCATAGTAGGAATATCAAGACAGAAGAGTTACTCCTGGAGGGTTATGGCCAGACCTATCAGCCATACCCATTGAGTTAAGCCTTACTCTATAGCTCCTGGCTGGAAGTCAGGCAAACCAATACAATAAAAGAAAAGTAAAGTAGAAACTGCCTTGTCTAGCATTTCAGGAGAGCCACTCATTGAGCATATCTAAAAGTAGAACTATTCCAATTCTAGCTTCCTTTATAAGAGACTCTTAAAGTAACGGAAATGACGGAAATGAATGGACTCAAATCATGTCTCTTGCTATTTATTTTGCACCATTTAAGTAAAATTGTGTATGTAGGCTTATAAGACTCATTTGGGCTTTTATGACGTAACTGTATCTCTGTTATATACTTTGTCTGATCCTTGCCTCTTCCCTCATGACCTCAATGAAAAGCGGCCTGCAGGCCAACATAAGCTTTCATGAGTAAACTAAGGTTCAAACAATTCATACTGGTTCCCTCGCTGTGTTATGTCCTAAACAGGCCTTACTCCTTTCTTAATGTCCGAATAAACTTAGCTCCTAATAAGTTGGACTGATGCAATAAAACAAAATTAAAGTAAAATTGCCTTTTTTTAGCATTTCAGGAGAGCAACACCTTGGGCATATTGGTTATTGCCAAACCTAAAAGGCCTAACCCTTATCTTATAGCTGTAATGTCCAAACTTGGCTGGAAGTCTGTTGCACTGATACTGAATGGCTTCCCTTGCTGTGTCATAGCCAATCCTATTAGGGCTAACCCATAGCTAACAGCTGTAATGTCCAAACTTGGCTGGAAGTCAGTTGCACTGATACAATAAATGTAAAAACTACATCGTTTACCGTTTCAAGAAAGCCACACCTTGGGCATATCTGAGAGTAGGGCTTCCCTTGCTGTGTGTTATAACCAAACCTATTAGGGCTAACCCATAGCCAACAGCTGTAATATTCAAACTTGGCTGGAAGTCAGTTGGAATGATACAATAAATGTAAAAACTACATTGTTTACTGTTTCAAGAAAGCCACACCTTGGGCATATCTGAGAGTAGGGCTTCCCTTGCTGTGTGTTATAACCAAACCTATTAGGGCTAACCCATAGCCAACAGCTCAAATGTCCAA